>OZ014467.1:3729745-4033153 GCA_963966035.1 Acleris laterana | reverse complement strand
CGCGGCGTGCGTATTGTAAAGACATCGATTGTGTTGTGTTCGTTTCGAGACTTTTTGGTAGAAATTACCGAGCTAACAAAAAATAGTGTCAGCAAACTATCTGTTACTACATATTAAGACGCTAAAACTCGAAGTAGTTTTTGTTGGAAGTACCTACTTTGGAAACTTGATCGTCGCCGATGGCAACAAAAAGAAAATTCTTAATTCTGAGACCCAACGGAACCCAAGGATGGAGATCTTTTATCTTATTGGAATAGTAAGAAAGAGGCATTTCCATCCCTTTCTGTTCTTGCTAAAGCATTACTTTGTGTGCCTGCCACAAGCACACCGAGTGAGAGTTTTCCGTAGTCGGATTAACCATAACAGCCAAAAGATCTCTTCTTAACCCAGTTAGAGTAAATAAAATAATATTTGTGCACGACAATTATAAAGTAATTCAATAAAATAAAGTGGTAATTTGAATAATTTTTCATTTATGTAAATTGTCCTGTAGCATTGAAAGTATTGAATAGGTAGTAGGTTAATAAAATCAGGTATTTATTTAAAAAAAAAAACTGAAAACCACGCCGCCCCGGCGCAACGCCGCCGCCGACCGAAAATCTTAAGCACGCCGCCGCCGCCATTTTCCCAGGCGGCGCCCATGTCTACCTTTGAGCGATTGAGAAATAATTAATTTACAACGAACTTACGATATGCAATCAGACTTAATACGGCTATTGTACCTGTAGATTATTCAGCGCTGCTCGCAAGTCCCCCTGGGCAGTGAATACCACAGCACTCACGCCTTCCTCAGTGTATGATAGATTCTCTTTTCCGCATACTTCAATTATCTGAAAAAAGGAAGTGTTCCATATGTGATACTTGTTCCAATGACCCACGGCGCCAGCGGCATATTACAATAATAGTAAAATCTATTAGCCAAATGCTACTGCCCCCTTGCATTGGAGGGCCTACACACCCAGGAAAGGAACTAAAACAAATCAAGGGTCGCTGGACAGAATTCGCTATGGCCAAGGCCGTCTTAAGCTATGCCAGGGTGCTCACTGTTACTATGCCGAGAAACATGTTTTGACAATAAATGTGAGGGAAATTGTCGGTCCTTCATCGGTTGTTCGGCCTCTGGATGCAGCGGCCTGAGGATGGGAGCCCTGGGTTCGGGCCCGTGTGCCCTTATGGTAAAGACCGGTGACTGTATTGGCTATGGGCCCCAAACTGTTCAATCGTTCCTTATTAACATTTTAAATGCAAAACTGATTGTTTGTTCATTCAGCACCAGTTAACATCTCAATTAGTTAGATGTGAAATTTGTTACAAAGATAGTTCATAGCCTGGAGACGGATTCAGTACTTTTATTTTGCAAAATCAGACAGTTTACCAGGGGATGCACTCATAAAGGCACTCACAGAGTCATTTAATTCATTAACTTTCAATTAATAATTTTGTTAATAATTTAAAGCCTAGTAATGTTTTTGACAACCAACCACAACTTGATGAGAAATAATAAAAGTATACCTTAGCTAGTATCTGTGCATCGGAAAGCTTAGAGTAACGCAGCACAGCACAGCGAGACTGAATGGGTTCTATGATCTTCTCCGAGGTGTTGGCAGCCAGAGCAAATCGTGTTGTACTAGAGTAGAGCTCCATTGTACGTCGCAGTGCCTGTTGTGCACCCTCCGTCATGCTGTCGGCTTCATCCAGGATCACTATTTTATGTCTCCCGGGAGGTAGGGTCACCTGTGTAAAGGAGATACAAACAATAAAAATTACATCTAGCTGACGTAATAAGTAAAATAGTTTGTGAAGATTTTCATTGTGTAAAGGTCATAATAATTGATTTTCATTGCATGGAGAAGGAAAAGAGTACACAGGCTATCTGATGGTAAGTGGGCGATGAGGTCCATAGATACTTTAAATCACAATCAATGTCAAGACTGCATCCTCAAGAAGTTGCTAATGCAAAATATCTAATAGTAAATGGGCCACATGAGGGTCTTTTACACATCAGTAATATGTAGTGAATCTACTAGCGGTTTGGACAAAACCATAATTATGAAGAAGCTCCGCAAGAAACTACAGCAGGTTATTTTTTCATTAAAAAATAAAGTACTAAAAGATAATTATTAAAATTAGCACAAAAAAAAACATTACAAATATAAGGTCTATAACATTAATCTAACTAAAATAACTGGGAGAACAACATGATAAGGTCCCTACATATAATAATAATAATAAATATAAAGGGACAATCTAACACCAATTGAACAAGACCCAAACTAAGCTCTAGGCTTGTGCTATGGGTACTAGACAACGATATAAATACTTGTATAGAGAAATATATACTTAAATACATAGAAAACAGACGAAACACCAAGAATATGTACATGCTAGACAATTTACCAGCTGTCCTACCCTATACTCAAACTGAACACTGCATACACTGCTGCTTTGCTATGCAAAGTAAGATATTCGCTATGTATAACTAACCTTTTGTTGCGCAAACATCTTGATCTTATTCCTGACGACGTCGATGCCGCGGTCGTTAGACGCGTTTAACTCTAGCACCGCGTCTTTCAGAGCTGGTCCCAGCAAAGCACGCGCAAGACATAGTATGGTCGTCGTCTTGCCTACGCCGGGCGGTCCAGCGATGATAATGTTCGGTGCATTGCCTGTGCGCGCGAATACTGCCAGACGCGACACCGTGTCTTCATTGCCTACGATATCAGCGAACGTTTGCGGCCGGTATTTCTCGATCCACGGCAAATGGCTCACCGGCTTACTCGTGCTCTTTGACGGCTTTGGCTGTGGCTCGTCTACCTCCATTATAGTTATGTCGTCGTCACTCATCGTTTCGTTGATCTCGTTTGTACGGTGAACAATGATCCAGGCAACTAAAGTACACACAAAATAAGCAAACGCTACGATAAAAAGGGCGCACTTTCTTTCAAATTCTTGACAATGACTTTTGGTGACACTGTCATTTTTTTTGCTCTATTTTTCACACTCTGTATAAAGCAAACGGAGTTCTGCCCAATCATCCACGGGCATTGTAAGTCTACTTCATGGTATAATATAAATAATGTTTTAAAAATCCCATCAAGTGGTTTTTAAAGCTTCACTCACAATGAATATAGTACATGTTATATAGCTACTACAAATCGCGTCCATAGCCATCTCGGCCAATTAGAAGCAGCGATAAAAATTATATTTAAATGGTATCTATAAACTGAGTGAATGCAAATTTAACTTTACAGCTAATGCAAATTTAAACAAACCACGTCAGAATGTATATACATTATTTCTTTAGCTTTTAATCATAGAAATAATAAAACAAAAATAAATCTGTGGTTTAAGTTTGCCAGAACTAAAGTTTCTTTTTTGGTATTTTAAGCTAAAGTAACCTATAGTCCAGTTAAGTTTACCATTATTTATTTCTTAAGCATTAAAAACGTAATATGAAATTAATTAAATGCTCAATATTATATAATATCTCCACTTTTACATATTTACTGGCCTAGCATAGTGCTACTGTCTCGTCGACATAGTCTGCCTGCTGGCAACACAGCTTTGCTTGGTTCTATTCCTTCGTTCATTGAAAAAACCATTCTTTCTTTGGCAGATTGAGCACTCATTGAGGCGTACGTATTTTATGAATTTAATTGTGAATTGTGAATAAAATTACATCTCGTTGTGATTCTTGCTATCGGTTTCCTTATATCGTGAATGTTCATCGTCGTTTTTATTTCAGCGTTCGCTATCACACAGCAAAATGGTTGCGGCAAAGAAACAGGTAAGAGACAACACGTGCTATCTTCGCCAGGACTTTGCTTTGCTTAGTTGTTTGGTTATTTTATCCTGACTAACTTAAGAAAAGTCCTAGATTATTGAAGGAACATGATAGGCTCGCTTATTTTGTAATTTGCGGCGCTGAGATGTTTCAAACATTTTTAGGTTATCCACGTAGTAGTATGTCATTTGAGGTTATGTACGATAATTTAAATTACTAACCTGAATTGAGATGGCAGAATCGTTTGATTAATGATAATATTTCCGTGAATTCATTCTAGCAGATACCATTTTCTATTCTGGGTATTCCAAAATATATATTTTTAACTATAATTCGGTAGTTCTGAATTGTCACGCTTGAGGCTAGGTCAGGTCTCTGATGCTCTTAACTTATCTAGCTATTTTTGTTTATAGAAAAAGACCATCGAGTCTATCAACTCGCGCTTGGCGCTTGTTATGAAGTCCGGCAAGTACTGCCTTGGCTACAAACAGACCCTGAAGACCCTCCGACAGGGAAAGGCCAAGCTGGTCATCATTGCGAAGAACGCACCTCCTCTAAGGTGAGACTACTGAGAAGTAGAGTTTCCCAATGTCTATGGAAATTAAGGGAACTGTTTCAAGTTGTACACAGTTTATTCAATTGGTAATACGACTGCGTGTGTCCAAGTTTTAAGACGAATAAAGATGATTATTCAGTAAGCCACATGGGCCTTGCCTTTAACAAGACAGAGTCCATGAGTTAACGCTTTTACACGTTAAATAAATACTATGTTAACTGTGTGCGACTTGTTACAACCATATGGAGTCTCTCAAAGACAAAGAAGTATGGAATCTCTAGTAATGAACTCTGTAACACAATATTGTTAATTTTTAATTCGTTGAATTAATTTTTTGGATATGTGTTACTGATTCATGATCTTATGGGAAACCTATGGAGTAGTCTTTGAAACTCAACATTTCTTCTGTATGTGGTAAGTTTTTTTTTAGTGGTTTACAGTTGGTCTCAAAATGAGCGATAATGTTCAAAGTTACTGGTAATATTTAGATTGGCTTCTGCTACACTGGGTGGTGTAGATATTCAAACCATTTCACTTCTCATTTCAAGAACTGACAACTTTACCGCTTTCTTTGAGATGTATGTGATGATATTTTTAAGTGTAATAAAAAGAGGTTAATGAGTTATTTCTATTTAGAAAATGGCCTGTTAAAACTTAGCTAATTAGTGGAAGTAAGACAGCATTACTTCCACTCTTTATCTATAAACTATAGACTTCAATTGTCATTTCAATAACCTCAACCCCTCTTTACCTTCTCTGTTAATTATTTATTATGTCTGAAAATTCATTGTGTCGAGAGAAAGTTTGAAAACTCAGACCTGAGGGCTTATTGACTAATATACTTGCAATCATCCGAGGGTGCTTTCAAAATGAAAACAATTGTTCCACTTTTGGGTTGATGCGAGTGCGTTACACAATAGGCCAGCAGGGATCTGACCATTCATTCCTCGATAAAAGCCTTTGTACTTATGTCTCAATATAATAACCTATGAAAAAAATACCCTCTTCACAAGAAATACATGATTCTAGTTACTAACCATTCACAAGGGAATCCGAAACAATTAAATCACAGATCATCAGCAATGTACCTAGTGCGAAATCAATAAGTCTTAGATCTGTTCATAAAAATCGGTTCGGGCAAGAGAAATCAGCCCCGAAAGTAGGTATAGATGAGTTTTATTTAATAGTTTTGGTATTACAGGAAATCCGAGATTGAGTACTATGCGTACCTAGCCAAGACTGGAGTTCACCACTACAGCGGCAACAACATCGAGCTGGGGACCGCCTGCGGCAAGTACTACCGCGTGTGCACGCTGGCCATCACCGACCCTGGCGACTCGGACATCATCACCACCCTGCCCGAGGCGATCGCGTAATTTAGGAATAAACTTATAAGGACAAGTCTTTTTGTTTTCTTTCGTTGTTGATAACCCTTTTTAGGGTACTACCGTAAAACTACACGACTATGGTCCTGGCCTACAACAATAGTCCAATTTTACTTTTCATATTATTCTAAAAATATGATAGATTTACTAGAGTTAAGAGCAGTCAATTTTAGGCCAAACAGTACATATACCCAGCGATAATAGCAGTAAGGTATCATATTTTAGAATAATGTAATGAGGAATATTGCACTATTATAAATTTATGAATAAGAATTGACATGTAAAAATTTATATTTTACCAATAAACGATTGAATTGAATTGAATTGAATTGAATTGTTGCAGGCTAGGACCATAGTTGAGTAGTTTTACGGTAATGATTTCCTACCACTAAAATCTAACGTCCTGACAATGACAGGTGACAATTCGTTATTCATTGTAGGGTTAAAACGTTTTTACGTCACTAGGGTTCATATAAACTACGCCACGTACACTGAAATGACACCTGTCTTTGTCAGCATGGTGAAAATGGGGCTGGGTTTCAAAGGGAGAATGAATTTGTTTCTAACTGGTGGGAAGTTCATTCTTATTGCGTCTGCATCTACTGTGGGCTTTGGGTACAGTCGAAGTCAAAAATATACACCTTTGTACCTTTTCTATTTAACGTCATGTTAAATCTCATGAAATTGTCACAGCGATTATAATGACAAGGTAGTAAAGTGTAAACATGTTTATGACTTCGACTTTACAGTAGAACAATTTATATGGAGTGTCGACGTGAATCTTAAGACTGCGCCGAGCGTACGCCGAATGTACAGTGGCGCCCTCATTACTATTATTGTGTTTTCTAATAAACTAAAGTATTTTCTTGAAATTGGTCGGTAGGTTTTTGTGCTACAAATGAAAACAACTTATAGGGTATATCACATAGTTTAATAACAATTCACTTTCGAATTATCAACTTAACGGAAAAAAGTGGCCACCTTCTGTTAAGCTGACTACTTAAAGGGTAATTGTTATTAAAGTTTGTTGAGTATCCTATAAATTGTGTTTTTATTTGCGCTACGTTGATTAGAAAACAATAGCAATGAGGGCGCCACTGGACGCTCGACGTTTGCTCGGTGCAGTCTTAAGCATGTGCCAGACTGCAGACAACCACAGTTTCTGCAAGATGACCTTGGCAGAAAAACAGTGGATTTAAGCCATGTAGTAAGTGGTTGAAACCAAATTCTGCATGACCCTTGGTAGACAGTCATGCTCTGCCAACCAATGGCAGAAGCAGTGGTTTTAAAGGAATTAAAGGCTTGTCCAGATGTAGTGAATAATCCTTTCCCATCGTTTTTTGTCGTATTAGTTCGTATTTATCTAGCTTTCTCAATTAGCTTCAGTACCCATCAATAAGCCAATTGAGAAAGCAAGATAAATACCTAGTTATCCGACCAAAAACGATGGGAAAGGATTATTCACTACATCTGTACAATACAATGTTAGGCGATGGGCAAGGATCGGAAAAACGCCCGTCATTTTGAAAACAACCCTGTACCGTACAGACACTTCCTTATGTTCATAAAAAATATTATTAGGTATTTTATACATTTATTACCATAATTTATATGTATTCTGGGAAAATTTTATTAATGAATGACACCGGAATGATTATGGGAAAAATACACTTACGCCTACCAAAAAGACGTTTTTTTTTTAATTTTCACTTGCGGGTCCATGACGTCGTGAATTTTAGGACCCATTTACGAGTCGAAAAAGTTTGTTCACAGTCTACGGACATCATTGGGGCATATTTTAATCGTTGACATTGGTATACTGTTTGTGTGTGTTTGTGTCATACCGGCTACGCTCGTGTGGCATCGCTGTTGGTACGCACATTGATTGGGGATCAATAAATAAATAAAGTGGTCAAGAGGTAGTCGGACTCGAGCACCGATGGTTTTATACCGTCGAACAGTAGGTATTATTTTATTCAGATTTTAATTCGATTTTTAATCGAATCAGCGCGAGCCCAACTCACACTTGACCATATTTTAGTATTTGTAGTTTTTCATCAGGGTTTGTATTGTACTGTCATACCAAATTTAACGCTAGGTCACTATGGACTTTGTCAACGTGACGTTGGAAACCAAATCATAGGAAGTCTCTAAAGCTCTAGTTTCCTGGGATAGCGGTGCCGTCTTATGGCGGCCGTAATATGACGGCCTCTATAATATTATTTGGAATTACGGTGTCAATCACCGTCGTCGAGGAAACCGCGCCATTTTGTATACATAGACAACCATTCTACCGGTTTCTTATTTTATGACCTTTTCTGCCTTGCTGTTTTGATTTGATTTTTGACTCTATGCAGAATCTTGAACAACTGACATTGGCACAAGCCCTGTGGCTGCCATTAAGGAGAAGAAAAAAAAAAAAAAAAAAATTAAAATTTAATCTGTTTATTTCAAAAATAAAAATAACGTTATTACCTTATTACAATTACTTCTAGTTGCAATCTTTACAATTTTTAAGATTATATTAACTAAGAAGGGGTTACCCTACTCCACAGCTTACTTTAAATAGGTATTACTTATTCCTATGCATTAATGTTTTCTTAATGGTATTTTTAATTAGTTTAGGTTTCATTTCAATATTTTGAACAACATTTTTAGGGAAATTGTTTAAAGTATAAGGGAGGTAGTTAGTCCAAACTCTTTTGCCATATTGGTTAGTACTTGTTGGAACTATGAACAATGGCTGGTTCGGCATGTTTCGGAGATTGGTTAATCTCTTATACCTTTTCAAATTCCCTATTTTATCCTTATAATTTAATATAAAAGCGAATTTAACTTTATCAAAAACATTTAAGGTTCTACTATATTGAAATATTTTTTCGTAATCATGCCTGTATTCGTATTTCACTTTTAGAGGAACTATAGCTTTTAGCATTTTTATTTGAATATTGTAGATACGTTGCAAGTATGTTTTGTAGGTTCTGCCATAGCTAGATATACCGTAGCTTATTATTGAGTCTGCCATTGACATGTACAACATCCTAAGTATATTGTATGGCATTTTATATTTCAAAACACTAAGATTACTAAGGACAGCTCTTAATTTCTTACAAACATAGTCAATGTGAGGACCCCAATTAAATTTATTATCAATTTTTAAGCCAAGGTAGGTATGCTGTGTTACAACCTGTAGCGGGTCACACTTGCAGTCCGCATGCAGGGCGTGCATGCAGGAATGATCGTGGGCTACTATTATT
The DNA here is from genome assembly GCA_963966035.1 of Acleris laterana. Classification (NCBI taxonomy): domain Eukaryota; kingdom Metazoa; phylum Arthropoda; class Insecta; order Lepidoptera; family Tortricidae; genus Acleris; species Acleris laterana. The sequence goes on along the minus strand of OZ014467.1, from coordinate 4,024,171 downwards.
GGAGATTCACTAGCTTTTAAATATGGTGAATGGATATGCATTACTTTAGTTTTTTGGTAGTTAAGAGCTAGTCCAACATCGTGTGCCCACTTGCATAACATGTCAAACTCACCCTGCATCAAACGTTCGGCAGCGGCTACATCACGGTATTCACGGTTGGCAACTATCAGGCAGGTATCGTCAACAAATTGGTATACAGAGGCGTGCCGGAATATGTTGCACATATCATTGGCATAGATCAAGTATTCGGTCGGCCCAACAATAGACCCCTGCGCTGTGCCATAAACAGAGGGCAGCAGGTCGCTTTGTTCTCCTGCGATGCTGACTGTGTTATACCTATTGAGGTGGTAGTGTTTCAGCAAGTCCAGTGCTGGCCCCTGTATACCACTTTGATGAAGTTTCCTATGAAGCGTTTTATGGTCTAAAGTGTCAAATGCTTTGCTGAAGTCAATCATGACTGCTAGTACATGTTTCCTATCATTCATATGTTTGTTAACCTCATCAGTAAATTGAGCCAATAATTGTGATGTGTTTTTTCCTCTTTGAAAACCGAATTGTTTATCATGAATGATACCATTACTCGATAAGAAATCATTGATAGTTTTTCCTAGGTATTTTTCAATAATTTTGTCTATGGTTGATAAAATCGTGATAGGTCTATAGTTATTTGTCTCAGAAAAACTACCTTTTTTATGTATAGGCCGAATTAAGCCAATTTTCATATTGTCTGGGTAAATAGAATAAGAAATGCATTGGTTTATTAGATGTGTTAGTACTGGGGACATCTCTTTAGTAATGTATTTTATGTCCTTTGCTCTTATTTTATCATAGCCAGCACTTTTATTTTCATTAAGTTTGTTAATTATTGTACACATCGTCTCTTCTTTAATTTTATGAATTTTTAGTGATACTTATAAAAAGAAGTACTTAGAAGAAGAAGTACTTAGACAACATTCTTAGTGACGGCATTCACCGCTGTATTACGGCCACTATTATGACGGCACCGCTATCCTAGGAAACCAGAGCTTAACGTTTTGATTGTCAACGTCACTTTAACATAGTCCATAGTGGCCTAGAATTTAAATTGGTTGACTGTACATAAACTTATCACTAGGATCCCAGAACTTGAAAGACGTCGCGTATCCCTGTAGTTACAGTAGAACAACCGATATGGCGTGTCGTTCATCTTCGTTCGCGCAGACACGAACAACGATTCCTATGATTTCCGAAAGCACGACTAAAACCCACGATCAGACTTGTGCGTAATAGTTATAAGGTGCAAATTAAATTACATCTATTTTTTCCATCTCACTCACGCACGTTTGACGGCTGACTGAATGACACGCGGGCGCGCGTCAACATGGCGTCACTAATAACCAATAATAGCACAGAATACAACCACGGAACGCGTGGATCATGCTGATTGGTTCCCGCGCTTCGAAAAAATGTCATCTGCGCAGGTACATCGGTAAGCCACATCAGTTGTGTTTTACTATACGTTACATCCGTCATCCGTCCGTCGTTTAAAGCTCGTTAAAAGTTAAACCAATTTAACTAACTTTAATTCTTCTAAGAAAAAGATATACAGATCGAAAGTGAGTGGACGGGTCGGAAGGGGCCGCCCTGGGCGTACTTTTTCGAGTCAAATCGGAGAAATACTGGAAAAGGGCCGAATCTTAAGTACCCGAAACCGACGTGCGTGCATGACTCGATGTATGAATGTGGAAGAAGCGAAAGAAATTTGTCAAGATCGTAGCAAATGGAAAGAAGTGGTTTCTGCCTACCCCTCTGGGAAACAGGCGTGATTTAATGTATGTATGTATGTACATCCGTCATTTTTTGGACGCGAAGCCTTGAGACACGAAGTCGAACAGCTTCGGTCCTTGGCTGACCAGCGACTGCACCAGTTCCCCCACGTTGTGCATCTGTTCCGACGCCAACTTGGCCACCACTTGCTTGAACTGGGCTAGCTGGACATCCTTTGCGTCTGTACCTTCGAAGAGCCGTTGCACCTTGGCTTCGGTGGCATCGGTCAACATGTTGGCTGAAACAGATGGACGTGTTTTATAGTTTTTTGGGTATAGGTTCCTGACGTCCTCGTCGTGATGTTTTCCTAGTCATTTGTAATTATTTTATTTGTACTTTTGATAATTATTAATTACTTTATTGCCTTGTAATGTAACCATGTCCTCGTATTTCGATTGAAAATATCACCTTCAGCTGGAGTTTTGGCGCTTTTCCGCAATGAAGATCTTGTCCGTAGCGCTATAATCTATTCAGGATAGGATGGGTACGGCGACAGTTTGCCGTTTTAACCAATCCAGCTGTCAACAAATTTTAAAAATATATATTGCAAAGAAATTATTTCCAATAAATTAGATTTATCGTTTTTCGTAATATAATAATCAAGTTCCATTCAATTACGTATTTATGTAGTGAAAATAGGTCAATACAATAAATACACTGCATCTTCCGATACGTGAATGGAACTATTAATAGAGATTGGCAACACATCTGTCATCGACCGAATCGAACCGCCATATTAACAAATCGGTTCACTCGCGTCACGATTATATTGAAATAAAGAACATCTAGTGCTTTATTTCAATTTACGTGTAAATTATTGTCTTCTGATATTAATTTAATGACTGAATTCACCATTCATAATTTGTGTGTGCAATATAGTTTTAAGAAATAAAAAATATCCAGTGCATAAAGAATCGATTATTTTCCCTTAGCAAACGTAATCGATAATCGTCAATAATCCTTTCAATTTCACAAGGTCACAACACTTTATCTGCCAAGTGTCATGTGTCGCCGTACCCATCCTATCCTGAATAAATTATAGTAGATTCACTCCATATTACCGACGTGTAAAAGTACCATCATGTGGCCAATTTACTGAACAAATATTGTGAATTTCAGATATTTTATTTATTCTAGCGTTTACAACGGTCCATGGAACCTTAATTGTAATTTGTCCTAATACCTACATTGTTTGTCCGAATTTTGGTTTATCCTAAAGTTATTGCCGTCTCAAAACTTTGTCTGAAAAACGATACGCATCGCCACTAACAGCAGCTGTCGCCGCGCCCTTCGTCTGACCCGCGGCACACGGGAAGGCCGCGCACGAACTGGTCGGGGTGTAAATTGTAAACTTACACGAGGAGAGCCACCAAACTAGAAGATCTATGTTGTTCTTGCCCGCTCGCTGTATTTTGGCAAAAATTTCATCCAACTCGGTGGCTGTAAAACGTAAAACTCAAATTATAATCGTATTTAGTAAAATTTACTTAAAGGAATATAAAAATACGTGAATACTTTGATCTTAGAATAATAAATAACACTGATACGAATTGACGTGACTATTGACTATACTCTATACTTTTAGGCATTTAAAAAAATGTAAACAAAACAACCAGGTGATATAGACGTCAAAGTCGTCGTACGTCAAAGTACGATAAAACAGTTTTGATTGGCTGTTTAACAATGTTACGTGGTTTGGAATGTTTACATTTTTTTAAATACCTAAAAGTATATACTATAGTGTTGAACTCTGAATCTATGCTAATCTATATCTATACTAGGTATATAATAATAATAACAAAGAGGTAAAGTTTGTGACGTTGGTGTTGTAAGGGGTAATCCTGGATCTACAGGAGCGATTCTTTTACCAATAGAAAGCCACGTTATTTTTGATTGTCATATGCTATAAAATATATTAACCCAAAAAAATCTTAATTGGCCAACTAAGTGGGCACGGCAACAGCTAGTATACACATATATCGATTAAAGTACTTAATTAATTAAATAAATAACAAATATCAGGGTAGGTACAATTGAATAAATTTCGAACAGATAAAGCCCGCGTAATCAGATGCACATAGGCAATTTCATCACCATTTACCTTAAGAGCTAGTCTCATATCTGTGAAGTAATTACACGCGGGCCACGTCACCGACCTGATCCTCTGTTTTCGCGTTGTAGTGTCCGTCCGGGTCGCTACCACCGTCTTATCCATTATCCCACCGCCAAGCATATCCGGTGTGGGGATAAAACAGCCGGGGAAATTACTAGCATAGAGGCATTCGCAATGCTCTTTCGGATTTCAAATGTCTATGAGTCTCAGATCCTACCATCAGGTGGCCTGAGCGATCATGTACCTTCTCCTTGCCATTAAAAACCAGCTACCAGAACTGTCTCTAGCCTCTATGCTGGTGGCTGGAGGGCGTCAGTGGCCTAGTGGCTTAGGGGGTCGTCTCGTGATCGTAAGGTACCGAGTTCGAACTCCCGCGGTCACCATGTACCAATGAGTTTTTCTAACTTAAGTGCATTTTCCAATGCTTAACGGTGAAGGAGAAACCTGGACATTCGAACAGTTGCGTGTAAGAGGGTAATTGCACAAAATATCCTAATGGGTCGAAGTGTATACAAAAGGGCCCAGCTGTAAGGTAAGATAAGATCAGATGGTGGCTGTTCCTCAGGTTACCTGCATGCATGAGGTCCTCAGCGATGGCCACGGCGTTCGTGGACTGTGTCACGTCCCGCAGCGCCGCGATGAAGGCGTCGTGGTCGACGCGGGGCACGTCGCCGAGACTTCGTCTGACCTGTTCCTCTGTTATCGCGTTGTCTATGACATCGCCTGGAAAAAAAACTGCATCTGCAATTTGATCGGATCCCTTTGACTGCCATACATATGGTTGGTCATAATGTATTGTTAGTCATACTTTTGTTTGTCATAACTTCTTTCAGGCTGAAGTTACAGTTTTTAATAAACGTTTATCGTGTAGATTAGTTAGGTTAGGTTAGGTTAGTTTTATAAAAATCCTGCGAAAATAACTGTGTCCTGAGAAAAATGCATTATGACTTGCGAAAATTATGACTTAAAACACATTATAACTAAAAATAATTATGGCAGTCAATAGAGACCCGCAATTTAATACTATGTGAAAACGAGACCTTTTTTCGCATTAATAATCATATCAGGGGACACTGTCACACCAATTGACCTAGTCCCAAACTAAGCTCTAGGCTTGTACTATGGGTACTAGACAACGATATAAATACTTATATAGAGATATATACTTAAATACATTAGAAAACAACCATGACTCAGGAACAAATATTCGCGCTCATCACACAAATATCTGACCTTACCGGGATTTGAACCCAGGACCGCTAGCTTCGTAGGCAGGGTCACTACCCACTAGGCCAGCGCGTCGTCAACACACGTAGCGTTGTATACACATAAAGAATATATACTTAAATGCATAGAAAACATCCAAGACTCAGGAACAAATATTCGCGCTTATCACACAAATATCTGCCATTACCGGGATTCGAACCCATGACCGCCATTTTCGTAGGCAGGGTCAGTACCAGCTAGGCCAGCGCGTTCATTTCGTGTATTGGTCCCTTTAGTTATTTGGCAAAGGAACTAATGCAAAAATAGATCTTTATTGTTCCTTCAGCTCTTGTAAAGGATCAAAAGCGAAGAAGAAGTCGCAGTAGTAACTTCGCGAAAAAAAACGTAATAATTCCTTCGAAGAAACATCCAAAGGAACTATCGCGAATAATCCGTTCAAATTTTAGGTTCAAAGTTTATCCGTTTGGGAGCTACAATGCCTCAGACAGACATATATACACCTTAAACTTATAAATACATACATTCATACATTAAATCACGCCTCTTTCCCAGAGGGGTAGGCAGAGACCACTTCTTTCCATTTGCTACGATCTTGACAAATTTCTTTCGCTTCTTCCACATTCATACATCGAGTCATGCACGCACGTCGGTTTCGGGTACTTAAGATTCGGGCCTTTTCCAGTATTTCTCCGATTTGACTCGAAAAAGTACGCCTAGGGCGGCCCCTTCCGACCCGTCCACTCACTTTCGATCTGTATATCTCTTTCGTCAAACTTCTTTCATCCATCCAAATGACCGAACCATCCAAGCATGCCCTTTTCAATCTTAGTCACTACATCTTCTTTTTTTAAAACTTAAACAACACCCCTTTTTTGCGTAGGGGGTTAACTCACAATCCTTGAGCCACTGAATGATTCCATCCACTGTATTTTTGTCGTTTGCAACCAATTTGCGAAAATCTTCCTCCATTTACAGAATAAAAAGTTTTTATCAACACGAGCTGAGAATTTCAGATTATAAAAGCGAATTTCTAAAAAATGGGGGACTTCTGTGAAGAAAAATAATTACAAATATATTTGATTCGATTTCAACTGGCATTAGCTTTTTTTTTTACTATGCCATAGAGAAGACAAACGAGCACACAGGCCACCTGATGGTAAGTGGAAACTGTGACCCATAGACATTGCATTCACAAGACTGCAACGCAATCCTAAGACTGCAAATGCGTTGCCAACCCTGAGGACGAAGAGGGAATACCTCTATGCTAGTCATTTCCCCGGCTGTCTTATCCCCGAACCGGAACACAACAATGCGAACACTGCTGTATGGCGGTAGGTTAATAGTTGGTTCTTGACTTGTAGTCCAATGGTAAAAAAGGCTGATTTAAAAAAAATACACCATTTAGAATATGCAAAAATAAACATTGTTTATTGACAATTGTTAGTTCGAAATTCAGAGAGACAGATAATCACAGATTATAAGGGTGTCTCGGGCACGAGGTCTGTGGCGACTTGTTAATTAGGTAGGGTAAATCGCCTATTACTGGCCACCCTCCGGTAACTGGTCACTTTGCAATAAAATGTGTAAAGCAAGAGATTTGCTCACATTTTTGCGATTAAACTAGAATAACTAGATCCTGAGTTATTACCTGGAGTACTGTCCAAGTATCTCTACTAACAGCGTCAGTAAGAAATTTGGTGGTTAGTAACTTTTCAAGTAGTAGAACTGCGTGACTATAGCTCACTTCCACATGTTACTAAAAATTGCTATTACTACATTTACAGGCGCTAAATAAAAAGCCGATGTATAAATTGATATTTGAGTAGGTATAACGTACGGACGTCGAAAAATGTTGTTGGAATTCACATTAATAAATCCGTCATTCATTCATTCACTCGAACTAGGTATATAGTTTGCTAGACGTTTTCCTTCACCCATATGGATTATGAGTATTATGTTATGACAATTCACAGTCTCAAAGTGTTCCTAGTTTTTATTAGGGTTTCTTTTAAAAGCTATAAGTTTGGTGTCAAATTGATTTCTTAACAAATTGAATGTAATTCTTATGATGAAATTAATAAATTAAATTAAATATTTTATATAGGTAGCAATAACACTTTTAATTATGAAATGCTTCAAATTGGATCCTTAGAAAAGGCTGTTCTTTGTAATAAAAATGTAAAAAAGCAAGCAGTTTATTTTGGTGTATCCCAGTTACACCACCACCACCCTGATTTATGGAAAGGGTCCCTGAATAACGTGCAGTGTAATAGGCCTTTTAGTTCCCAGGACCGCCCGGTATCGATCGAACAGTTAGATTAAGTAGGTACACACAACATCACACCTAACTAACCATTAAAGACAGAGCAGAGAGAAAAAGAAAGAGATTTATATATGTGTATTATGTCAACAACATTCGATTCTAGTGCGACTCTCTTTAATGCAATATTTCAGATTTCTGAAATATAGCTAGATGTGTTGCTGTGTGTACCTACACGACTCTCCTAATAAGTACCTAGGTAATGTTTTTTTTTAATTTAATAACTAATCTTTTATTACTCACTCTAACCAATAATCCTACTATATTTATTATTAACACAGTGATTAGTGCTACCAATATTTTTCTCTACCACTGGCGCCATCCAGCGCATCCATGGCGTTACCTGTGTTTATGAATAAATCACTTAGACTTTAACTTTGTTTTTTTTTAAGTTTCCTAGGGAATAACGATTAACGAAATCTACGCGGAAAATGAGCCAACTTAAGGATTAATCACTTTAATTTCAACTCGTGTGAACTCATCATACAAATTGCCAGTACGGGTAATCGATCACTACCAAGGTAAAATAGGCTAACCGCCGAATCCGGCATTCGCAAGTTCCCGCAAAGAGCGAAATCCACGCCGACGTCGACGCAATCGCATTCTATATTCGACAAAACGTTTGAAACCGCTGACTAGTTGTCTATCACGTCACAATCAAACGTCTACTGAATTGTTATTGCTAACAACAAAAGAATATTATTCACAAATCGCATTCTTCATTCTACCGCACTGTGGAACGAAAATGGCCTCTCCATAGAAATAGGGACTTAATTTTCTAAGTGCCTATTTTTTTAATTGAAATCGAATCTACTCCTCATAATTAGGTAAAAAAATGAATATGGGTCAATTTGGCTGGAAAACCGCCGAGTAATAATTTTTTTACTAATATTTTGTATGGAGCGTATATGAAAAAACGGAATATCTCAGAAAGTGCACAATTTCCCGTAATATCCTTCCGCAGGAATTTAGTACCAATTATTTATGATTTTTCGGCGTACTCAAAATTTCCCGGGCAGGTGCACTTTTTTTTTTAAAAATCAAAAACGTTTTATATAGGGAAAACTTGGTTTTTAGGAGGTATTTAAGTTTGCACGACACGTTTAATCGTGGGATAAAATTAAATAATGGCTTTAGATGAGATGGATGTTCAAAAATGAGGTCATTGGAATAATGACATTTCTCACTTTTTGGCCCTTTATCTCCCTGCCCCCTAATGAGCACAATCGGTGCTCATTAAGTGTATGATTAAAAGTAAAAATTAACTAAATCACTCTTTATTATTCTTAATTAGTTGGCATTAAGTAAAAGTATAAATTAAATATTATCTTATTATCATTAAGGATGATGACTACCCAGATTTCATTAGTAATGTGCAATAAATAGGTTGCAGTTTAATTTTATTGTTCTGCGTCACCTATTTCGGCATCCAATTCCGAATCATTTTGCGATTCGGAATTGATTCGAAGGTCCAAGGTCTCAATAAATAAGGTTTGTTTGTTCCTTTTATTCAGTGTTGGCCTCGTTGCGGTAAGTTTGGGACCCGATGACAGAAGTAACATATTGAGAATGTCATGATTTGAATCTAAGTTGGTCGTTAAACCCTCCATTGCTTGCAGTTGAAATGTTCCAGAAGGAATAAACAATAAAATTGAACTGCAACCTATTTATTGCATATTACTAATGAGAACCCATTGAAATCTGGGTAATTATCATCCTTAATGATAATAAGATAATATTTAATTTATTTAAAGATATAAGGAGATAAAGGGCCAAAAAGTGAGATATGTCATTATTCCAATGACCTCATTTTTGAACATCCATCTCATCTAAAGCCATTATTTAATTTTATCCCACGATTAAACGTGTCTTGCAAACTTAAATACCTCCTAAAAACCAAGTTTTCCCTATATAAAACGTTTTTGATTTTTTAAAAAAAAAGTGCACCTGCCCGGGAAATTTTGAGAACGCTGAAAAATCATAAATAATTGGTACTAAATTCCTGCGGAAGGATATTACGGGAAATTGTGCACTTTCTGAGATATTCCGTTTTTTCATATACGCTCCATACAAAATTTTATAAAAAAAATTATTACTCGGCGGTTTTCCAGCCAAATTGACCCATATTCATTTTTTTACCTAATTATGAGGAGTAGATTCGATTTCAATTAAAAAAATAGGCACTTAGAAAATTAAGTCCCTATTTCTATGGAGAGGCCATTTTCGTTCCACAGTGTACCGCCGCGACCACTATCCATTGACCCTCCCCCCTCACTTTCCCCAAGCCCAGAGTGGGGGGAGATGGACATCGCGAGATCAGACATCAACGGCCATCTTCATAACACATTACGCGTTCACAATTGTCATAACTTTCATTCAAGACCAACGTCTAAACTAGATAATATTAAACGAACGAGATTTAAAAATACGCGCGAAAATCGTTAAGTTATATTATAACCTAGAAATCCGTGAGAAATTCGACCGTTCTTTGCATAATACGAGCCAACGGCGATTTTTATGTAATACGCTGTAATAAATTGTTATGTAACAATCATTTTGACCTCATATTTTGGCGGGCTTCGGGCAGTCGGCCGCCATGTTCGTTCGTGTTCGCGCGCTTTCCCATTGACAGTTTAGTGCGTTCCAAATTTGAATTGTGCGTGCCAGTGACACATATAAAAATAGTGCAGTGACTAAAGGATTTGAAAAGTAAGTTTTTAATTACCATAGACAAGATACCGTTTATAAAGGATTTCGAGAGATTTTTCTCAGTTTTATGTGTATGATGTGAAAGTCTACTATGGCTCGCGGAAACGCTGAGTCCGTTATCTTTTTTATGAAGTGTGTATGTAGGTATGTATGCTAAGATATCGCAACATAGAATTACACTGCGTTGCCTAATATCTCAGGCTGCTTCCGTGGTCTCGATTGCATCTCGTCTTGCACGGTATTTAACTATTTTGAAATATTGATGGTTACTTCACAAACTTATTTTTATACGTACCTCACTTTGTGGTCACTTTTTAATTTCTATATTTAAATGTCAAAGTTTATTGCGTGATGTAAATGAAGATATATTATAATAGAGAATCATTGTGAACAATAGAGACATGCGAAATTATTGACGTCTCAGCTGTTACGTGCAAATATCGCATCTGACCAAGTGACGCAAGAGGCAATATCCTCCTTGGCATTTCCGATACACTCTCGATTTTTTTATAACCTACTTTTAATCTCCGGCATATAAGATCTCTTTTAAACTTGTCTGGTAACAGATTTTTGTATGCTTTAAGAAAGTTAGAGTATATATTAAACGGAAATAATATAAAGCAAAGGTTTAAGATTTAAACGAAATAATAAGTTATTTCCAAGTTTGAAAAGTAGGTACGAAAATCATAAAAAAGATTCCTACTAATAAGTTGGTGCCAGTTTTGCACGTAAACTGCTAAACCAATGTTGACCAATTTGGTTCAGAGATAACCCCGGGTTTTTCTTTAGATAGTGATAATTAATATATTTTTAATACTTGCAATTGGACGTACTTTTACAAACGACAACTGTCATGCTGAATACTGTGGGTTGGTTCTAGTTTGCAAAATCTTTGTGGGTTGGTTTGCAAAAGTACGTCCAATTTGATCTTATCTGATAGATGGACTAAGCCCAACACCAAGCTTGTTTAGTCGACCGAAATTTTCCTATACTTACTACCTTCAACGTTATACCAATAGAGCCGAAAAGTGGCTTATGAGTTTTTTGGTCGACTATAGATACTATTCATTTAATAATAAGTATATAATCACCAGACCTGACTCACTGACTTATATATCAACGCACAGCCGAAACTACTGTACCTAGAAACTTGAAATTTGGTACAGGGGTTCCTTTCATTCTTTAATTCTTTCTGATTAAGCATGTTTATAATTGTATAGTATCCTTAGGAAAATATAATTATTGGTTGATGAAATCTATTGTAAGCTTTTATATGCTTTGGCGACACGTTGGCCCAGTTGGTTGTGGCCCTGCCCATGAGGCTAGCCGTCCTGGGTTCAAATCCTGGTAAGGCATTTGTGTGATGAGCGCGAATTCGGTTCGCGCTTCGCTTCGGTTTATGTGAGTTTCCTGTAACACCCGTACTCGAAGCCCGTACATAACTCTGAATCTATTAATAAAAAAACTAGAGATGGGCCGACTAGTCGGGAACGCCGAATATTCAGCACCATTTATAGTCGGCCATTAGTCGGCGACTAGTCGGCGAAAAATGCCGAATATTCGGCACTTAGTTGCCTACAGGAAAATATAGGACACAGGAAGAAATAAAACCATTTTAAAACAAACTCATGTTATATTTAAACTTTTATTTAATTTATTTTAATTGTTTTCTAAGTCACGTAGCACACCGGCGAAATAATAACGTAAACAAAACTGCTGACCTATTGCCTAACGCAGTAGCAATCGCAATCGACATCGAAGACGAACAATTTTTTTCATTTTGTATGCACACAAGCCTTCGATTTTCAAAATGAAAACTTTTGCGATTGTGAGTGCGTTAGGTCAAAACTTGAACGCGAGGGAAATGACGCGAGAGACGAAGCGACACGAACGTTTCCGATTGCACCCGAACTCAGTTAAAAACCTACGATCGGCATTGCAAATGAATATGGATTATTCCATTGGGGTCTCTATTTACTGCCATAATTATTTTTAGTCATAATGTGTGTTAAGTCATAATTTTCGCAAGTCATAATGCATTTTTCTCAGGACACGGTTATTTTATCAGGAATTTTATAAAACTAACCTAACCTAGACTAACTAATCTACACGATAACCGTTTATTAAAAACTGTAACTTCAGCCTGAAAGAAGTTATGACAAAAAAAAGTATGACTAACAATACATTATGACCAACGATAAGTATGGCAGTCAAAGGGATCCGATTCCATTGATGTAAAATCAAAATGAAAGTCACGAACTGTTTAAATGGGATCCCCTATCGTGAACCCCCATTTGCCTCTCATGGACCCCAATTATTTTCCTCTCATGGACCCTCATTTTTTTCCGCTCACAAGGACCCCTTGCAGGTCGTCGTCCATGGGCATCGATATAGACCACTTGGGATCACTGTTTTGTACAGTATAAATAAGTGTACCTTGTCACTTTAACGTCGCGTTTGAAATGTTATACAAAATTGTGAAACGATTGAAAGCGAGAAGGTACAGAAATGATCACTTATTTATGCTGTTGACTGTACCATGTAAAGATTTTCTATTTATGCAATAAAGTTATCAATATTTGCCCTAACTTGGAATCAAAATCGGGACCGGACCTAGCATCAGGGCTCGGAACCGGTTTCAAAAATACCGGTTAATACAGGTTTATACCGGTTTTGCTCCAAACTTTTCTAGGGAACGCGAACGTTTTGAGAACTTTATTTTAACCTTAATTAACCGGCTCAATCCACGAGCGGCGAGTCGAGAAACCAACGCGTTCGTTGCGACTTGTTTTTTGACTTGTGATGTGAAGACGTGCGCGATTTGCGCCTGGATTAACCGGTTAATTCAAAAATATTTTTTTTTAAGTAAAGGTTTTTTCCAAAAACCGTTTAAGAAACCGGTTTATGTGAACGGAACCGAAATTAAATGGTTTTGCATCAAGTACATAATAACGGTTGGAAAAATTAACCGGTATCCGAGCCCTGCCTAGCATCGTAGTGAGCCTAATAATAAGTGTTTTTTCGACTTCTAACAACCGCTTGTTGCAAAAAAATAACCACTATATTATACCGTAGAGTTAGAGATAGCCCATTCAAATGAACACAGCATCGGTCACGCTCGAACTCACAACTCACAACGTTACTCTTGCGAGACGGCTATAACCGCAGCGCACGCGCACGTTGACTTGGTTCTATTCTTGACGGCCAGACCTAGGAATATACGGGACAAAATTACATGACAGCTAGAGATTTACATATCGATAAACTCAATGCGGAATGGGTGGTAGGACCTTGTGCAGGGTCCGTCCGGATCGCTACCACCATCTTATCCATTAACCTACCGCCAAACAGCAGTGTTCGCTCTGTTGTGTTCCGGTTTGGGGATAAGACAGCCGGTGAAATCACTAGCATAGAGGCATTCCATCTTAGTCCTCAGGGTTGGCAACGCATTTGCAGTCTTAGGATTGCATTGCAGTCTTGTGAATGCGAATGTCTATGGGTCACAGTTTCTACTTACCATCAGGTGGCCTGTGTGCTCGTTTGTCTTCTCTATGCCATAAAAAAAAAAAAAACGATGCTTTTCCCATATATTTTTTATTTTTATTTTTTTTTATTTATTGTAAAGGGAAACATACAGCACATATATTACAACTAAATTAACAAATGGTCTTAATTCATTAGCCAAAATAGTTTCCACCTATAGTTAATACATTAATTTTGCTCAAAGAGTTATCATTATTATAGGTAATGAGTAAATATAATTAAGTAGAAAACATAAATAAACTAATACCACAACTTAAAACTAAATTTTGAATTTTGAGATATAAATTAGAAAAGTAAATTAGTAATCCAATAGTCAAATAAATAGTACCAATATACTTTAAAGTTTACAAATTATTCGATTACCTTCTTAATTGCAGAAACAAATTTATGATACTTAAGTCCGAATAAGTCAATATGAGAATATTTCCTATTATAAGTATTGCAAGCTCTCACAAGGTATCCATTCTTTACATATTTTTTATGGCTGAACGATGTAGAGAACAACTCTGTGGACCGAGTACGGTAGTTAGGACATCTAAATGATACTTTACTCAAGAGATTTTGAGAGTCAATCATATTATTTAATAATTTAAATAGAAACGTCACATCCCTCTTCTCTCTTCGCATCTGAAGACTTTCAACGTTTTCTGGTAGGAAAGACCTGAACTTGTATTTCATACGACTAATGAATTTCTTTTGAATTTTCTCGATTGCATTCATATGAACCAAAAAGTAAGGATTCCACACAGTAGATGCAGTTTCTAAATGCGATCTTACGAAAGCATTATACAGAAGGAGCAATGTATTTGGATCTTTAAAATCTTTACTTTGTCGGAAAATAAAACCTAGCATTCTGTAAGCCTTTGAAGTTATCTTATCAATGTGAGTTGTCAGCTGGACCTCGCTGTCAATGTATACCCCCAGATCCTTAACCTCATTGACCCGTTTCAGAGTTTGATTCCCAATACTATAGTAACAATGTAATAAATGTAATAAAAATGTAATATACTAGTGATCGCTCAGGAATCAACTCGTAACACCCTCGCTACGCTCGGGAGTTAAATGTAGAGTCCCTCGTTCGCTCTGGATTAAATATCGCGCCCGTGACATGAAACAGTGCTACTAATCTACTATAAGCAATTATTGTATTAACTTATTCGATAGCTACGTCACTACATAGTATAAAACAAAGTCGCTTCCCGCTGCCTGTCTGTCTGTCTGTCCCTATGTATGCTTAGATCTTTAAAACTACGCATTTTAATAGATAGAGTGAGTCAAGAGGAAGGTTTTTATGTTTTTTTCTATGTACGGGTGTTATAGAAAATTCATATAAACGGAAGCGAAGCGAGGGCGGGTCGCTAGTTATTTATAAATATCAGGTTTCAGAATCACACGTTTTAGGCAAAGTAGTAAATAGTGTAGTTTACGATGCATCATATTAAAATGTTAAAAATATATCCAAGTTTAAAAGAGCCTACCATAATCTGTAATATTTATGTGAAGTTCCGAGACATCCGGTAGGTATAGATAAAATGCGGGTTGGAGTTGAGCGCTGAGGGTTCCGCATCTACGTTTTATGTGTATAAGTTACCGAAAAACGGGGTGAGTAGGGATTACGGGGACACAACCTGAAATGAAGTATATGTGACTAATTATAAGACTGAAATTATTTCCAATAGACGTAACGCTATCGCCCATTTAATACTGGTACCTATTTGTAACTAGTTATGACCATACAGACCGTTACTTTTATAAGGGTTCCGTTTATTAGTATTTGGTACCTACGGAACCATAAAAACTATCAGGCCGGTACCTGGGGGGTTACGTAATAGACTGGTCAAGGCCGCGATAATACGTTGGTTGCATGACAGTTCCTGCTGGCAATCGATGACAAAATAAATGAATTCTTGAGATTGCAACTGTGTAATATGGGTCATGGATAATTTGGGAATTGGACAATTTGGGAATTGGACAATGTAGGAATTGTGCAATTAGGGAATTGGACAATTTGGGAAATGGTAAATTTGGAAATTGGACGACTTTTTTTTTTAATGGCATCGAGTAGACAAACGAGCACACAGGCCACCTGATGGTAAGTGGAAACTGTGACCCATAGACATTCGCAATCACAAGACTGCAATGCAATCCTAAGACTGCAAATGCGTTGCCAACCCTGAGGCTAAGATGGAATGCCTCTATGCTAGTCATTTCACCGGCTGTCTTATCCCCAAACCGGAACACAACAATGCGAACACTGCTGTTTGGTTTGTCTTAATGACCTGTTAAAAACGCCACCTTAAGCCATATTGTGTTGTTTTTAGTGTCATTTGATAGGTTTAGGTCTAAAACTGATAACATGACATTAAAATAAAAATATTTTAGTTATTATTAATTTATATTTTCATTCTCAACAATAACCGCCTGTTTCACAATCGACAAGTAAAGGATATTTGACGGATAAGTTTAGCCCTTTCTTTGTCGAACACTTGAAAATAGACAAGGAGAGAGACAACTTTATGTGACAGATAAATTTACTTGTCGATTGTGAAACAGGCCCTAAGTCAAACAACTTGATACGAGTGCCACTAACACAATAGTTTTATGTGCATAAGCTATAGTTTACAACCCTGGAGCGACCGCCGAGCGTAGGTATGAAAAGTGAAGTCCATACATGTGATTGAGTTCTGGGTAGTGATTCTGTAAACAACGCCGGTCGTGCGGACTGTCGAGTGATATCCAAGCGGCGAGATTAAGTACTCCCGTCAGTGCGAACAAAACACACCGCGGGCCCCGCTGCGGGCGCAGTGGCGGAAACCGCCGTTAAGACTGCGCCGAGCAAACGCCGAGCGTCCAGTGGCGCCCTCATTACTATTATTGTGTTTTCTAATTAAGTAAAGAACTTCCTTGGAATCAGTCGATGCATTTTTGTAGTGCAAGTAAAATCACAATTTATGGGATACGAAACAAACTTTAATAACAATTACCCTTTGAGTAGTCAGCTTAACGGGAAAAGGTTACTTTTTTCCGTTAAGTTGATAACTCGAAGGTGAATTTTTATTAAACTATATGATATACCTAAGTTGTGTTTTCATTTGTAGTACAAAAACATTTCGTCCAATTTCAAGAAAATACTTTAGTTTATTAGAAAACACAATAAAAGTAATGAGGGCGCCACTGTACATTCGGGGTACGCTCGGCGCAGTCTTAGGCCCGTATTAATAAACTCATCTTGGCTGAGAGGCCCGTCACAAGATACGTCAAAGTAAACGTCACACCATAGAAAGCTGTCATTTTTGACACATCTCAAGACGAGCATTAGAGTTGAGATTAGTTTATTAATACGGGCCTTAATGACGCGTGCAACGCGGCTATGCCATTCGCGGGATCCGCCGCAAGTAACGCTGTAGTTGAAGCAAACGCGCGTAAAACCGCTTCTCCGTAAACGCTTTTATACAACGCCATATGTTTGAATTTAGTGCGGACCGCGCCGCCCGACGCTACGCGCGACGCCTACTTTCAGAGCTGATATCTCTGAAACGGCCCAACGAATTTTCATGAAACTTTGCGAAGAACCATCCCGACTAATAAAGCTTTATTTTATAAAAAACTGCGCCAAAATCCGTTCATCCGTTTTTGAGCTACGATGCTACAAACAGACACTCACATACATAGACATAGAGACAGACACTATTTTTATTTATTAGTTATTAACCCCCTATTATTCATGTCATCCAAGAGACGTTGCTTGCTATAGTCGTATTGTTAATTTGGAAAAAAAGCGTGAAATTAAAAATAAAAATAAAAAATAATTTGAAAAAAACCCCGACTTAAAACTGTTTGGAAAAAAACCTCACTTTATGGGGTGTGTAATGATCGGTATAAAAATAATTAATATAATTTCATTTGATATAATAACTTTTGATATAATTTTAAAGGATATAATCACTCATTTTATATAATATACGATTGGTATATTATCAAAATATCTATTTTTATTTACTTTAATTATCATTTGATATATCATTTATTTATTATAAACATCATTTGGTATAATCATCATTTTGTATAAAAATCATATTGTATAACTATCATGTGGTAGGTATATTATTTTTGTCGAATGATTTTTTGGTACAACGCTGACCGTGAGGCAAATTCGACGGAGCTCCGCTTTGCGGAGCTCCTATTCCGCGTAGTTACGGCGCTTCGCGCCTTGACACAATTCTAACCTAACCTAACCTATATATTAGTTAAGACCTAGGAGTTACCGCTCTGCAGGGTCACAATAGGTAACTAAGAAACCGACCCTTGTGGTTGGACACGAGTTAGTATAGACAGTATTTTTTTATACCAACTGTACTTTATATGAAATTAACTCTATATCATAAGTTGATTATAGTAATTATGCATTATACTTAATGTATGTTATATAAAATATTTTTAGAACAAATGATCGTTACATAAAATGTTAATTATATCATATTTAAATATATTCAATGTTGTTATATGATTCAATAAGTATATCAAATGAGCGTTATATCGACTGATATTATAGAAAATATTTTTATATCGATCGTTACGCACCCCACTTTATGGTCTTCCGACGTGTCGGCGCGACGCTTGAATCAAAATATTAATAGATACCTAATAGGTACTTATAATGAAACTTTTAAAGGTTTTTTTCCAGACTGTTTTGAGTCCGGGGGTTTTTTTGTTTACAAGCTTTTATTTAAATTGCAATGTATGTATGTAAGGGTGAAATATTGCATGTTAAATTTGACCCACTTCCCGGTTACCAATGAAGCTGAAAATTGGCACACGCCTTTAGTTCTAATGACAATACAATAATATAGTACCATCGAGCTGGTCTGATGATGGAGACTCAGGGTGGCAATAGGAACTCCTAAATTACACATGATAAACTCGTGTTAGGGCTTGTTAGATTCATCTTGACGAGTCGATGACGGCTGTGATAAAAAAAGTACAGTCGGCAACAAATGCTTCTCCCAAAAATTTAATTTTCATTTGGTTACGGGTTCCCGCAGGACAAGCAAATTGCAAGGTAACCCCGGTATGGTTGACGTACAAACTGGATAAATCGCACGGCAAAGGTTACATCTAACTAGGTCGATCTAGTCATCATAACATTGCGTCGCGAATTTCACTTTAGCTGACCTCCTGTAACATTTGTATGCGTACGCGCACAGTACATCATTTTAGGGTTCTGTAACTAAAGGGTGCCTTACTAAGCCTACACTACCCGTCCATCCGTCCGTCCGTCCATGTCTCTCCTTTTTTTTATGGCATAGATAAGATAAACGAGCACACAGGCCACCTGATGGTAAGTGGAAACTGTGACCCATGGACATTCGCATTCACAAGACTGCAATGCAATCCTAAGACTGCAAATGCGTTGCCAACCCTGAGGACTAAGATGGAATGCCTCTATGCTAGTCATTTCACCGGCTGTCTTATCCCCAAACCGGAACACAACAATGCGAACACTGCTGTTTGGCGGTAGGTTAATAATTCCTCCTAATTTTGAAGAGATTTTCCGGATAGCTATGACTTGGGGACCTTCAAGAGACGAGCATACTCTTTTCTCAAGGCCGGGGATGCAGTTGTCTACCTCGCCTGCTGTGATTCTGTCAAAAACGCGGTCGAGTGAATCGAAGCGGCGAGTTTAAGTAGTCCCGTCAGAGCGAACAAAACACATTTTAGCGCGTGTATTTTCTATTTGGCAGCATGTCTTCTGACGTATAAGGCTGCCTAATTGAGAATGCACGCGCTAAAATGTGTTTTGTTCGCTCTGATAGCTCGTGTGCCCCCTCTAGCATAAAAAACAGGTCAAGTGCGTAGGGTTCCGTACCGCCGCACCTTAGGTATTATTATATTCTGGTTTGAATTCGATTTCGAATCGTCATTTGGAGAGGATGGATGAAAGAAGATTGACGAAAGAGATATACAGATCGAAAGTGAGTGGACGGGTCGGAAGGGGCCGCCCTAGGCGTACTTTTTCGAGTCAAATCGGTGAAATACTGGAAAAGGGCCGAATCTTAAGTACCCGAAACCGACGTGCGTGCATGCATGACTCAATGTATGAATGTAGAAGAAGCGAAAGAAATTTGTCAAGATCGTAGCAAGTGGAAAGAAGTGGTCTCTGCCTACCCCTCTGGGAAACAGGCGTGATTTAATGTATGTATGTATTCGAATCGAATCAGTGCGAGCCCAACTCACGCTTGTCCATTTTTAAGTATCTGTTGTTTTTCTTTAGGGTTAGTTCTATAATCATACCGACGCTTGTATGTTTTACCGTTTCTGCGATGCAATAAAAATAAAAATATGTTGAAAAAAAAAACGATCATTGTATGGGGACTTTTATTATTTCACTTTCATATTGTTTTCATGTTGATATTAATTTTATTTTTATATTAGTATTAATGTAATAATAATAACATATATTACGGTTCAGCGGTGTTACGGTACGGTTACGGTTCGGATAAAGCTTTTTATTATTTGTTGTTATAGCAGAAATATAAATACACAATATTAACTAATTAGGTTCATGAGTTACAGACGGCTGACAGACAGACGGACGGACAACGGAAGCTTAGTACCTAATAGGGTCCCATTGGTACCCCTTGGTACCCATTGGTACCCATTGGGTACCAAACCCAAAAAAAGTGCTAAAGCAACTAGTAAATAAACAAATCGTTTTCCGAATACGATGTATTGTTACGACTCGGCCTTGACCCCAATACGATGCACGAACGTTAAATGCTTCGTCTTTATATTGAAAATGCTTGACATTGTTTCACGAAATGCAAAGTCATGTATGCGCTTTATTTAACGATATTTTACATAATTGAAGGGCTTTAGAATTGAAAGCCTGTTAAGTGTTGATAGGACTTAGTGCAGGGTTTCCGCCGTACCACCAAGCAGCAGTGTTCATACGTGTTTTTTGGTGTAGTTTTTAGGGTTCCATTCCATACAAAAATGGTAAAAAAGGAACCCTTATGGTGAGACTTCGTAGTCTGTCTCTATGTCACAGTAGGTTTTCTCAGCAACTATAAATGCTATCAACTTGAAATATGGCATAGTAGCACAACTTTTATCTGGGTAGTGATTCTGTAAACAACGCCGGTCGTGCGGACTGCCGAGTGATATCCAAGCGGCGAGATTAAGTAGTCCCGTCAGTGCGAACAAAACACATTGTAGCGCATGCATTTTCAATTAAGCAGCCTTATACGTTCGACGTATCGTGCTGCTAAATTGAAAATGCACGCGCTACAATGTGTTTTGTTCGCACTGACGGGACTACTTAATCTCGCCGCTTGGTACCACTCGACAGTCCGCACGACCGGCGTTGTTTAAAGAATCACTACCCTGCTTATTGCATAGAAGATAAAGTTCATACCAAGTGAGTATTGTCTTTTGCGGTTACCAAGCATATTATCTTAAATACGGAACCCTCGGTGCGCGAGTGCTCGCACTTGACCGGTGTTTTTGTGTTTTTACACCCGGATGGCTTCGGAAACCTACACTGAGCATGGCGCGCCATGCTCTTGCGTGGTTTTTGTGCAATAAAATCAATTTGACTCTAAATATTTATTAAGACTGCGCCGAGCGGATGTACAGTGGCGCCCTCATTAATTTTATTGTGTTTTCTAATAAACTAAAGTATTGTCTTGAAATTGGACGAATTGTTTTTGTACTACAAATGAAAACACAACTTATAGGGTATATCATATAGTTTAATAACAATTCACCTTCGAGTTATTAACTTAACGGAAAAAAGTGGCCACCTTTTCCTGTTAAGCTGACTACTCAAAGGGTAATTGTTATTAAAATTTGTTACGTATCCCATAAATTGTGTTTTTACTTGCACTACAAAAACATTTTTGTCTGATTCCAAAGAAATTCTTCAATTAATTAGAAAACACAATAATAGTAATGAGGGCGCCACTGGACGCTCGGCGTTTGCTCGGCGCAGTCTTAAGAGGTACAAAATTTATGATGGCGGAGGTTCCATATAACAAGCATATAACACTAGTGTAAGTAGTTAAAATACTTTGATACGAAAGTAATACTTAAGCGATATAGCCTAAGGTACAGTTTATATTGCTATTATGGAATAAATTTCTCAAAGAAAGCGAATTGTCATTGCCACGCGATATCGTCGATTATGCATGAAAATTATACCCACTTCATTATGAGCTGGAATACACTTTTAGAAGCACTATCATGTAATAAATAATGTTTCTTTTCATGCTCTAAAAGGACTATAAAGCCATATACAGTGTGTTACCGGCATGCGGGCATTTATTAAAACTGCCGATAATGCTGCTGCTTGCTGCTTTAGCAATTGTTTGCAAGTATTACCAATTAAAAAAGAAATAAAATAACTTCACAATTAATTTTCTTAGATACTGACCAGTTTTAATGTAGTGCATGTACTGCATGTTTATTGTTATCAGTATCGCCATAATAATCAAAGTATCCGTCGACTGTCATTTACACTTGTCAAATTGCTGTGCTTTACATTGCTGACAATTAACATTTTGTTAGAAAGTTAACAAAGCCTGAAAATTTGTTTACGAATTAAATTAATGTCATAGTAACGTTACAGATATACTTACGTTATTTTAACCTACTTTAACAAAAGCCAGGGTGCTGGTAACACACTGTATATGAAATGAACCGACGAAGACAACCGATGAAATGACTAGCATAGAGGTATTCCATCTTTGTCTTCGGGGTCCGCAAGCAATTTCTGCCATCCTAAGCAAAAACACAGTAACTAATATAAACCTACTGTAGTAATATCAACATTATTACTAACGATATAGAATTCTCTTCTTTGCAGCTTGAATTTAAGGGCCGTATTAATAAACTAATCTCAACTCTAATGCTCGTCTCGAGATGCGTCAAAAATGACAGTGTTCTATGGTTTGACGTTTACTTTTTTTTTTGGCATGTTTTCCTGTGGATCTACGCATGTTATTGGATATTATATTGAGTTTAATATTTATTGCTTTATATAATGCTAGATTAAGTAGTACCAGTAGTTTTTTAAAATATATTACATATATTAAAAAACGACTGACTGCTGAGTTTCTTGCGGCGTTTCTTCTCAGCAGTGTCTCCTCTTGGGAAGCGCTGGTAGATTCTTGACGTGTAAAAGTGCCCGTACGGCCTACTTACTGAATAAATGTCTTTTATCTTTTTTTTTTATCTTTGTCGTATCTTGTGACGCGCATCTCAGCCAAGATGAGTTTATTAATACGGCCCTTAGATACCTACTGTTTATTGGCTTTGTAGAACAGATTTGCGGTCCCAGGTTCAAATCCCGTAAAGGGCAGATAATTGTCATGTGTGATGAGCGCACGTATTTGTTCCTAAGATTTTTTATCGGTGATCAGGAGTTGAAAATTATTAATAAGCAACCAAAATGGAATTTAATGGTTGATATCTCAAATAATTAACTCACTGTTTAATTTATTTAAGTTAATGATATTGTTAAAACCAATCACCACTGGATACATGGACATCCTAGATTAATTATTGAAGTGAAGTAGATACGTCAAGTGCCATCGCTTTGGCGGGAAATTTGACAGATATTACGCCAATGAACTTATCAGTTAAGTGTTGTTAACTCATAGACTAAACAATTAGTAGGGTGACAATTAATTTCAATTAAAAGTTAGTTTCAATATATTTGCGACTTAAACGTGATCGCCATTAATAACTGAATTAGAAAAATTGGTTCCTGATCACCAAAACCAAAATCACCGTGTATATGTAATGTTTTCTATATATTTAAGTACTTATCTATTTCTCTACAGGGTGCCTGAGACCTTGGGGCATTGAATGCAGCGATCGATTCTCGCTAAACTGAACTAGGTACTTTTGTTCTGCGACATCAAAAAAATTAAGTTTAGATAGCTAATTGATGTAAAAGTCTAATTGTTAAATCAGTGTCTTAAATCATGGTCTTATCACTATCTCATGGTTCATTCAAAAATTGGGTCGCGAACATTGAAAATTACATTTAATTTGTATGAAAAAATAATAATTTGGACATATTTTTAACAACTTACTTACAGAACAAAAGGTGTTCAGTTTCATAGAAACGATCCATGCATTTAAAGCGCCAAGGTCGGTGGCACCCTGTATACTGAATTGTCACCTGTCACATGTCATTGTCAAGACGGTGAAATAGGGGGTAGGTGGCCTGTGTGCTAGTTTGCCTTCGATCTATGATTGGCTGTCATTCTGAAAACCTCTGTCCAATTATTAAATGTCCGCAAATCCAGGGCAGTTTTGTGGGACAACTTGTAACATTGATGAAGAACTTGCATTGAATAAAATAACAGTGAAAAGATGGTTCCAAATGAGTTAGCGGTCAAGATCACACCAAGCCATTGAAGTGGTTGCTCGCCATCTTCAAGGGGCACGACTATGACTGAAGACTTCGACGACAGATAGGATTCACCGTACAACGTTGCTTATATATACTTCACATTGGCAAAATTACGTTATTATGTAGACGCCATTAAATAAATAATTATTTTGCCTTCTCTATGCGGAAAAAAATATTTTTTCACTAAACAATTTATGGCGATTAACTGGCGAACTAGGAACTAACTTTACACGAGCATGCACTTCCGCCATTTTTATTATTTCATTTCACGCTGCCGCAACCATTTGCTTCATGCATTTAATGCTAAATAAAAAAAAAAATTAAACCGACTTCAAAAAAAACATTAAACTAAAACTCCCTAACTAAAACCACTAAAAAGCGAAAAATAAACTGAATTAACTAATTATTTAATTCAAAGGCCAAAACGGCGCAACTTTTTTTAATTATTTACATCAAACACTTTACTTACTAAACTTCCTACCTACCTATTCTTAATAATATTCAAAATTAACCTATATACTTACAACATTATTTTACTTACCAATCTAGTTATAGATATGTATTTACAAATTATAATGATTTATTTACAAAATTACAATGTGACGCTTATTGTTTTAACATAATTACCTATTAATTAAAATAACATATTATTATAATGTGTACCTACTGATCTGTTTGATTGAAGTTGGAGCATTAAATATTTACAGAATTCTTACACGTACCTACCTAAAATAAAATAAAACTATTGCTAGGTAAATACTTTAAACTCAACAATTACTTATATGTACAAATAACCTTATGAACTACGTTTTTATACCTATTTTTTGTCAAATATAGTTTTAAGTTAAAACAACACCATTTGAAGTCGGTGCCAAACAAATGTTTCGTTCCTATTCACAAGTTGTTAAGTCTTGTTAAGTCTTAGGTTATTAAGTATAAATAAACGTTGTAAGTACATTTTGTTTTGTCCAATACCTACTTCTTTGTTTGGCACCGACTTCAAATTGTGTTGTTTTAACTTAAAACTATATTTGACAAAAAATAGGTATAAAAACGTAGTTCATAAGGTTATTTGTACATATAAGTAATTGTTGAGTTTAAAGTATTTACCAAGCAATAGTTTTATTTTATTTTAGGTAGGTACGTGTAAGAATTCTGTAAATATTTAATGCTCCAACTTCAATCAAACAGATCAGTAGGTACACATTATAATAATATGTTATTTTAATTAATAGGTAATTATGTTAAAACAATAAGCGTCACATTGTAATTTTGTAAATAAATCATTATAATTTGTAAATACATATAACTAGATTGGTAAGTAAAATAATGTTGTAAGTATATAGGTTAATTTTGAATATTATTAAGAATAGGTAGGTAGGAAGTTTAGTAAGTAAAGTGTTTGATGTAAATAATTAAAAAAAGTTGCGCCGTTTTGGCCTTTGAATTAAATAATTAGTTAATTCAGTTTATTTTTCGCTTTTTAGTGGTTTTAGTTAGGGAGTTTTAGTTTAATGTTTTTTTTGAAGTCGGTTTAATTTTTTTTTTAAAAAGTTTGTTTATTTTTCAATTTTCAGTGTAAATACCTAATCGTAGGTACGTAGTAAGTTGAACTACTTCATATAACTTGAGCTATAATCCATTAAGTAAACCATGGGTAGACCTACAAAAGGTGCAGCTCGCATGAGGCAAAACAGGATTTTTTCTTTATATAACTACAACATGTTTAAAAAATCGTGGAAATCGGTCTTGATTTAGGGGGTGAGAAACGTTATCGCCCGGAGCTAAATAAATTTGCATGATTTTTTTTTTTCAGCCACGCGATTTTAGCGGCGCTTCACAAATCTCTTAAGACTCTTAATACCTAAAATATCAAAAAATACTGACTTTAAACAGTGATCCTAGTGGGAGTTATTTAAGTCAGTTGCGATAGCCAGATAGTTGCAATTACGAGACTCCATCTTACCTACAATATTTAACCCTTAATAACATAAATAAAATAAAATAAAATAATATATTGTTTTTTAAAACATTCATTTTATTGTATACTTTTCATTGATCATAATAAACTGTTATGTAGTCCCACTTCTTAGTTGATATGAAACTTTGAGACATTTCAAGCACGCCGCAAGCAAGACCGCGGGAAAATCATAGTCATATTTAAACAATTAAATGTTCTTCGTTATAATCGCTCAACTATCTTAACAGAGATATTTGATCGCCACCCTTGAAAGAGGTACCGTTGAGGAGTTCCGGTGGCCATCTGTGGTCTTCATCATGAGTTCCACTTCACCAAATAATACTTTCTGAATGCAAATGCTAGGCTTGTTACTAAAAATACTAAAATCGCTATATGTGTGCCTACAATATTTGAGGAGTTCCCTCAATTCCTCACTGATCCCCTCATCAGATTCAGATTTGGTGACAATGGGACCACCTCGGAAGCATACTCTATCAAACAAAAAAAGAATTTTTAAAATCGGTCCATAATTGACGGAGTAATCGGTGAACATACATAGAAAAAAAAAAAATACATACAGTGGAACGTATAACCTCCTCCTTTTTTGAAGTCGGTTAAAAAAGGAACCATGTGCATTTGATAGTCAACGTAAATTTAACCCCCTACCTCAAAAAATAAAGTCACTAATACATACGCGGCTCTATGAGACATACGCCCTATTTTCTAAGGAGGGCATATAATTAACCAAAGCAGAAATATGACACTCCTACAATACACGCGCTACAATAGAACGAGTACAATGTGTCGAAGTGAACGATGGGTGAACAGGTCGATCGTTGGATTGCTTTTGTCGCCTCTGAAGCACCTTTCGAGCGCCATTAAGCAGCAGTACTGGAACTACAATTATTTGGTAAAATCTGTGTCAATGTAATATAATAATTAAAAAAAAACCGAGTAATAGAGACAGGGGTGACTAGAGGGCAAGGGTGGTCAGCGTTCTAAACATCCAGATAAAAAATCAAAAAAAAAAGAACAAAAATCTAAAATTCTTTATTATCAGCCAGTTTATAAAGTTACAGTGGCAGTTGCAGTTGTTTATAAAAGCATCTAAACCAGTGATTCCCAAAGTGGTCCAGGTGGACCCCCAGGGGTCCACGGGAGACTCGACGGGGGTCTACATTGGGGGTGACAAAAAATGGGGGTCCACAATCGTAAGTGGGGTGCATGAAAATTAATTTGGGTTCGATAGTGAAGAACTGAAATGTTAGCTTGATTTATCCTATAAATAAGTATAGATAGGCAGATAATATTTTAAGACGTTCAGCGACTGTTACTTGTAAAAATTTGCATGTTCCATATTCAGTACAACTCGTAGTCGACTTTATTAATAAATAATTAGCCCTATCAATCAATCAACTCTAACCTTTTTTTTTCGAAAACTGGTAATTCGTCGTTGAAACTCAGCAACAACGCAAGTTTCCATAGATAGATCGAATCTTCACTTTTTTTTTCGTCATTTCGAAATTGGTTGTAATGTAGCTGCAGGGGGTCCACCGGATCCAGCAAAATTTTGAAAGTGGTCTATGAAACAGAAGAGTTTGGAAACCTCTGATCTAAACTAACGAACATCGCCCTAAAAGACTCGTTACGTCGTTCATTGAATACACATTTTTAAAAATACCGCGGTAATGGGTGCCGATTTTAGGGGGGGCGGTAATAGGTGCCCTTACCTTACTGTGACTTACTTTCGAAAATAAATATCATTCATTCTTTCATTCATTCATTAATTTATACATATAATAAGAGTGTCTGAGTCAAACTGCGGACAGACGGACATGGCGAAACTAGGGTTCCTTAGTGACTACACGGAACCCTAGAGCGTCGGTGGCAGGCTTAGAAGGTCGACTCATGATCGTAAGGTACCGAGCTCTAGCCCCCGCGGTAATCATGTATAGTCAGGGTAAAAAAAAGGTTCGTCACTTTTGGACCTTAACAGCGTTGAAATAGAGTCGAAAAGTGACGAACCTTTTTTTACCCTGACTGTACCAAACTTTTTATACTTAACTTAAGTGCATTATACAATGCTCATACGGTGAAGGAAAAACATCGTGAGGAAACCTGCACATTCGAACAACTGAGTGTGTAAGAGGGTCGAAAAGATCGTAAAGGGTCGAAGTGTACCCCAAAGGTAAAGTCACCAGTGGTCAGCCAGACACCATTAGTCGACCTTATATGAGTGCGAAGAGTGAGAAATATATCTTTCGTACTCTTCCCACTCATGTTAAGTATAGGCAGAGGCCGACTGCAAGATAAGATAAGATAAGACTATGGAACCCTAGAAAACCGCATCTGAATCCGTTTAGAAACTACGACGTAATTGATAAACATACTCTCAAACTAATAACAGAGATTGATCGTCGTGGTATAAAAACACCAACAATTGTCTCGGAAACCAATTAAAACTATAATTTAAACGCTAACTTGCCCAATTACTCTCATAACGGTTGCCCAACAGTGGGTCAGTGGGTCAGAGATGCGTTACGTAGTCCCGCGCAACCTCTACGTGTGGAAATTATATAGATTACCATACTGCCATCCTAACCCAATGAGCAGTATCTCAAATTCAATCACCAAAGCAGATTCAATTCTATACCGTAAATCATAAAGTTGATATTACTATAGAAGGTTTATTTTAGTTACTGCCTTTTTGCTTAGGAAGGCGGCATACTAGAGCCGGTTACGGGCCTCTAGAGATGCACCGGATGTCGATGACCTAATCGGTTTATCGATTGTTTTAATCGACTTAAATAACCGACTAAATTTAATGGGATTGCGACAGAATGCGATTTTGTCTCTACCTAGTCCGATTTTTACGTTTTTTTAATATGTTGTAGATATCATGAAAAACTATGTCTATACGTTTTCCTTACCACGAAAATATTAATACAGGCCTAGTTCTTTATAATCACTATAACATATTTAAAAATCGTGGAAATCGGACTCGATTTAGGGATGAGAAAAGTTATCGCCCGGAGCTAAATTTGAATGCATTTTTTTGACAGTTACGCGATTTTAACGGCGCTCGCCAATCCTCTTAGGGGTTTCATTATGCAATCGATATACATATGAAGATAAAGACGTGTTTAAACTGGATAAGGAGTTGGACTCGCTCATAAAGGGTTCCATATCATGCAGAATAAAAACGTTCTAACCCACCCCCTTTAATTTTAATTTTTATTACTTGTTGTTATAACGGCGATAGTAATATACACGCGGTGAAAATTTTAAATGTCTATCCATTACGGTTCGTGAGATTCAGCTCGCTGACAGACAGACGGACGGACGGACGGACGGACGGACGGACGGACGGGCGGACAATGGAGGCTCAGGGTAGTGATTCTCTCAAAAACAACGGACAGGCGAACGAACGAGCGAAATCATAGCGGCGGGTTTAGGTAGTCCCGTCAGAGCGAACAAAACATATTTTAGCGCGTGCATTTTCAATTAAGCAGCCTTATACGTTCGATCCATCGGTAGAAACCATGCTGCTAAATTGAAAATGCACGCGCTAAAGTATGTTTTGTCCGCACTGACGGGACTACTTAAACTCGCCGCTTGGACATTCACTCGTCCGTCCGTCCGACCGTCGTTGTTCAGAGAATCACTACCCAGTAATAGGGGTCCCGTTGGCACCCTTTCGGTACAGAACTCTAAAAAATGGATTTCTATTGACTGCCATAATTATTTTTAGTCATAATGTGTTTTAAGTCATAATTTTCGCAAGTCATAATGCATTTTTCTCAGGACACGGTTATTTTATCAGATTTTGTATAAAACGAACCTAACCTAACCTAACTAATCTACACGATAAACGTTTATTAAATGCTGTAACTTCAGCCTGAAAGAAGTTATGACAAAAAAAAGTATGACTAACAATACATTATGACCAACCACATGTATGGCAGTCAAAGGGATCCGCTAAAAAATACTAACGTGGACTTGGAATTTTAGGGATCCGCTGTATCTGAAAAATCGTGCACGGAAGGGTAACAGCCAAGTTCTTGCCCACAGAAATGTACTGAGACAACAATGGCGGCTCTCGACAGTAACAGCAACGTGCTCACCGTGGAACAGATCAACTCGCTAAACATGAAGCAGAACCTTGTGGAACTGCCAGCACTCGCCGACGTGTGCGCAGAGTGCAAGGACGAGAGGCTGTCGGAGGTCCAGAGGTTCTATCACGGGAAGAACGTCATGATCACAGGGGCCACTGGTAAGTTTGAATATTTTCATCTCTCCTGTTCGGAAAGTTTAATTTGAATGGGGAGATAGTCGGGTGGAAAATTGCGTTTTCTCCCCTAGGGTGGAAAGTATTTTTTTTTATATTAGTTACGATTGGCCACGGATTCTATGATAATTGAGCTACGTCATAATATTAAAATAAAAGCTTTCATAAATTTAAACTCAGCTTAGCTTAGATATTAAAATCATTTTACGACCCATGAAATGACCCATTTCCCCTCGAACTATTGGCGCTCTCACTTTGTTCGAGCGTCAGAAATATCTCTGGTGAAATGTGTCACTTTCAACCCTTGGTTATCAATCTACTATTTCATGTCTCATCATCATCTTAGCAGCGGGTTGACCTGGACTCCTGAAAGAAAGCTTCATGACCCCACGTTGGGGGCACCCGGACAGGGAACGTGTTAAATGTTCAGCTATTTTAATAGGCCAAAGACAGAAAAAAATAATTATCGAGCCGGAAGGCATTAATATCTATACATACACCCATGTCGTCATTATATGATTACATAATGAACCTTAATTTCATTGGAATAGAGGTGTAGATGTTTTAGGCATCTTGGGAACGTATCTATATTTATGACTTCGATCGTACTTATACCGTCTGTGGCAAAAGATTTTTCAATACATTTTTTTAAGTCGTTAAATGAAAAGCAGGACCAGACGACCGATTTCTTCAGCCAACCGATAGGGACGTAACTATCTGTTAGAAGAGAGATAAACACGCTATCTCTTCTTGACCGAATAGCTGCGTCCTTGTCAGTTGGCTGACGAAATCGGCCATATGGACCGAACTTTACTCGAGTACGTGTTGATTTGATTGGTTAACATTTTTTTAAATATATCTACGGGTAGAGAATTCCCATAATAAAAAAATATAAATAAATAAACAACATAATGAATTTTATCGTGAAAACATTTTGGGTAGAACACATTTAGTTAATCGCGTTTTGTACATTTTGGCCACAGAGTATTCCGTCCTGAAAACTTCCAGTCAAATTGACACTGGAACCCTAATGAATTCTATCGAGAAAACATTTCAAGTAGAGCACATTTAGTCAATTGCGTCTTGTACATTTTGGCCACAGAGTGTTCTGCCCTGAAAACTTTCAGACAAACTGACACTTTAGCCGTAATTAATTCTATCGAGAAAACATTTCGACTAGAGCACATTTAGTCAATCTCGTTTTGTACATTTTGGCCACAGAGTATTCTGTTCTGAAAACTTTCAGACAAATTGACAATTTAGCCGTAATAAATTCTATGCAGTGCACATTTTGACTAAAAGAAATGTTGTCCATAGCATATTTTGCCTTTAAAATATTTAGACAAAATGACCTGGTGGCACAAACATTTTGTACTTTTTGACAAAATTACATCTCAACCTTATGCATTTTGGCATTTGTACCAAAATGACCTGTTACCCATTACTTTAGTATTCGAGGCCCGAGTTAGCACACGTCTGGTGATTAGGGTGGCTACTTAATATTTTATCTTAATAACTTTCAATAAACGTGCGTGCATGACGCGATGTATGAATGTGGAAGAAGTGAAAGAAATTTGTCAAGATCGTAGCAAGTGGAAGGAAGTGGTCTCTGCCTACCCGTCTGGGAAACAGGCGCGATTTAATGTATGTATGTATGTATGTACCTCATTTCTCGCCGCATGAGTTAATTGTTTTTGGTAGTCACAAGTGTAGCCTAAACTAACTTACATAATTCATGTTGAAGGTATCCTGAAAACATAGTGGTTTCAGCAAAAAATTGCGTTCTATGAAATGGTACAATTGCAAATATTGCAATCCTTGAAATAAAAATGATGAGTTACCAATTATAATATCTCAGGCGGTATTTAAAAATCATCTTTAGGTTTCTTTCATATTTTTTCATTATGAATGATCATTTAAGAATTATAATGATTTAAAGTTGGTTAGCAACAGTCTGATTTAAAGCTTTTTTTTTAGATTTGTTTTTATATTAATATTACATCATCTTTATTCATACTATATTTAAATAAAAGTATCACAGCCCGAAATAGAACAATCGTCATGTTTAATAACATCTATGCGGAATCTTAACAATAGCTTTCATGAATAGCCATTGTAACGCCGCCATTTTTGTTTTATTTATGTTCGTTTGTTTTGCTATTTAAAAATAAACGTTTTGGTGTCCTGTTTGCATTTGTGTATAAACAAATGTGGATCTCTCATAAGCACTTGTGCGAACATTTTTAACCCCCACATAAAAAGAGGGGAGGGGGTGAAGGGTGAAGGGTCAATGGGGTTATACGTTAGACGTGTGTATCTGTCTGTGCCGTCATAGCGCCTAACGCTCAAACAAAAATAATCATGATAAGAGCGGCGTCGGTGGCCTACTGGCTTAGGGGGTCGACTCGTGATCGTAAGGTACCCAGTTCGAACCCCCGCGGTCACCATGTAATAATGAGTTTTTCTAACTTATTAATATGTGCATTATACCCGATGCTCTTACGGTGAAGGAAAAACATCGTGAGGAAACCTGCACATTCGAACAACTGAATGTTTAAGAGGGTAATTGCACGAAAGATCCTAACGGGAAAGGGCTCATCTTGAAGATAAGATAAGTTCATAATAAGACATTTCAATTCATAGGAAATTTTAGGGCATTTCAAGCTCGCCGCGGGAAAGTCATAGTCTTATACATTTACACCATTTCAATGTCTTCGTCATGGTTGCTCAACTATCCTAGTCAAGATATCTTATCGGTAACCTTTAAATAAGCCTATATTTGAGGAGTTCCATTAATTCCTCACGGAAACTACCAGTTCTCCAGTTTCCAGTGACGTCAAGGAGTCTCTTTATAATACATAATGATGATGATGATGTTGATGATGATGATGATGATGACGATGATGATGATGATGATGATGATGACGATGATGACGATGATGATGACGATGATGACGATGATGATGATGATGATGATGTTCACGTGTTCTCCCGTGTTTCAGGCTTTCTCGGCAAGGTCCTAATGGAGAAGCTACTGCGCTCGTGTCCTGGCGTGGAGAACCTTTACCTGCTGGTGCGGCAGAAGCGTGGCAAGGACATCTATACGAGGGTCGAGGAAATCTTTGATGACCCGGTGAGTACAAGATTAATACCAGCCGCTGTATTCCACCATCGTACAACTCGTGCCAAATTATAATTTCATCAATACATCTTGATAGTTGGAAATCCATCACCGTGCGTTTTTTAAGAGCTTTTGCCACGCACCTTGTGGAATCAGCTCTCGGAGTCCGTATTTCCGAACCAATACGACTTGGGGGGGCCTTCAAAAAACAAGCCTACTCTTTTCTCAAAAGCCAGCACTGCCGTGATATATCTATAATGCCGTTATCTACCAAATTTATGTTTTAAAAATCGCAAACACAGATTGATAGTGATTTTTTTCTCATTAATATAGCATTATAAGTAAAAAAAATACCAGATGTCAGATAACGGCATTATAGATATATCACGGCAGAGCAGCGTTCCTGCGATTACTCTGGCGTTGCGGGTGTTTTTGGGTCGCGATGATCACTTACCATCAGTACCCTTACCATGAGTTACAATTACTGTACTCGCTAGCGAGTCGATTGCTCTGTCGCAGACCTCGCAGTATTCTTGTAGAGTGCGAGGGACAGAGCATTTGACTCGCTAGCGAGCACGGTAATCGTAACTCATGGTAAGGGTGCAGGTGACTGGCTTGCTCGTCTGCCTCCTTTTTCACATAAAAAACCTATCTGTTAAGCCGTGTGTCTGTACTAGCCAGCTGTTACTGTTACCGTAGCGTAGGTTATAAGTGTTATATCCGGTTATTTTCGTACAAAAACGTCTAATAACCGGTGAATTGCATTCTCTACTAGTGAGTACCCGGCTTTTAGGGTCAATTTAACGTATGGTTTAATTATTTGTACTCATCATCCGTTTTAAGTCATAATTATCACAAGTCATAACGTATTTTTTAACCCCAGTAAAACGTGGGGTGTTATCAGTGTGACGACTGTGTGTGTGTTGGTGTGTCTGTGGCACCGGATTAACCGATTTGGATGCGTTTCTTTTACTTGAAAGCATTTTTTTTAGCGGTAGTTTCGAGCTATGTATTATGAAATACACCTATAAAGAAATATTAGGGACTGTCTCACATAAATTAAACTAGTCTCAAAACAAATTCTAGTCTTGTACAGTCACCGTTAGAAAATATTCGCACCTTAATATCATTGAAATAGAGTCGAAAAGTGACAAACCTATTCTTATCGTGACTGTACTTTGAGTACTAGAGAACGAACAACAAACTTATTTATTTTTAAAATGCGTCGGTGTTTAAAATAATTCCACTCAGACGAAGTGGCGGGCAAAACTTACTTCCTTTTAAACTGGCAACCAATCCATTTCATAAGATTGCACCATACACACAAGTCATACATATTACAACGCGACGCGGCGATCATACAAATGCGTTTAATATGCAGTTCAACACTTTAACTGTATTGCGAATAGTGTATGTCATCACCGACTTTTTTCATTTTGGCCGTGATCCGAAAATTAGGATTTCGATACATTGTTGAAGAGGTCATTTGGAAAGGATGGATGAAAGAAGATTGACGAAAGAGATATACAGATCGAAAGTGAGTGGACGGGTCGGAAGGGGCCGCCCTAGGCGTACTTTTTCGAGTCAAATCGGTGAAATACTGGAAAATGGCCGAATCTTAAGTACCCGAAACCGACGTGCGTGCATGACTCAATGTATGAATGTGGAAGAAGCGAAAGAAATTTGTCAAGATCGTAGCAAGTGGAAAGAAGTGGTCTCTGCCTACCCCTCTGGGAAACAGGCGTGATTTAATGTATGTATGTATGTTGAATAGGCGAGAAAGTGTGAAATAGATGGACGAGTTATGTAGGTCAATGGGTGATAAACTTAAGTAAATGACCTCTCGAATGTAGCTTTGTACAAAACTAGTAAGGAGTTAAGTAACGTCAAATTTTAAATAAAGAATGTCGAACGTTCTATACAGATGGGTTACCACTACACGCAGGGGGTAATGATAACAGATCAATTACGATTTGGAGATTTGAGGCCCTGGATTGTTATTGAGTGACGCGAATGACGCACTGCCAACCCTAGTGTAGAATCATTTCGTATCCAAACACCGGTTTTTTGAGAGTGATCTTTCTGTACATTAGTACTACTAAGTACTACTTATTACCTGTGGTTGTACCGAGTAAAAAAAGCCACATACGTTAGTGTGACACAGCCCTAACATCCTTGACATTATTGACTGACATACAAACATGACCATGTACACACTAAGGATTATGTCAATTTGGTCAAGGACTGGTCAAATTGACGCAGGACTTGTGGGTGCATTGAACAAACAGCTTGTGCACATATTTATTGTTATGAAGGATATTTGTTTAAATAATAAACCGATGAGTTATGAGTTGACAGTGTGTTGACGTCATCTTGTGGTGGAGTAAAAAAACCGGTCAAGTGCCAGTTGGACTCGCGCACGAAGGGTTCCGTACCATTTTTATACGGGGGCCCTCGTTAATTAACCTCCTCCTAGGATTAAAATAAGCCACATTTTGTATGGACAAATGTCAAATTCTAACCCGAAGTGAGTTTATTTTATGGCATAGAGAAGACAAACGAGCACACAGGCCACCTGATGGTAAGTGGAAACTGTGACCCATAGACATTCGCATTCACAAGACTGCAAACTGCAATGCAATCCTAAGACTGCAAATGCGTTGCTAACCCTGAGGACTATGATGGAATGCCGCCTGCCGCCTGTTTGATATTGTTGTTTTCCATTAAATATGACAATTGTATGTGTAGATCTATCTATCTATCTTACTCGACTGCAGAAGAGGTAGGTCATGTTAAAAAAAGACCCAATTGGTTTCTGTGGTTTTGTATACCGTAATTACTGGTTTAAATGACTAGGTACGGTAAAGTAAGCTGGTTAGTGGAGACTACAGACACGATTTACCACAATCGCTGTGGTAGACCTTGGGTGAATCACGCCATAGATTAACTAACATCGAATTTGGTGAAACATGATTCATCAAATAGTACATTACTGCAGAGGCCGTGAATTAAGGGATTGCTGGACGAGTTTTGGGAAACGAAATCTGTAATTCTTGTTCCGGTCGGGGATTGTATAGTGCTTTTCTCAAGCAATGTAAGGAAATATTAAAATAAAAATAACTACCAGGGAATCAAGTAAAATTGTTTTATTTACCGCTTTTTTATTTTTTAAACATGACATTTCGAACAAGCTATTCGAGCACCATGTTTAACCGCACATAAATATAGTACCTACCTACGTACCATAGATTTTTTTAAAGTCGCAATACGGTTTCAGAGTCTAGTGGTGGTTAGCAGTATGTATTTTTCCTTTGTCAGTTTAATTTTAAATCAAATCATCATATTCATCATTTATTTCGAGTAACAAGACTCATATTATTGTTAGTATACACACACTTAAAAGCTATGATTAGTATTTTAGTAAGCAAATTTAAAAAGTTAGAGCTGTGGACAATCCTTGTCATTCTTGGGTTTTTCATACATCACTTACAAGAGACGAACATACTCTTTTCTCAAAGGACGGCAACGCAGCTGCAATACCCTCTCCTGGTGTTGCAGGTGTCCATGGGCAGTTGTGATCACTTCATCAGCTGACCCGCTATTTTTATCGCGAGATAATTGTTATATGTTTATTATGGCAAGAGTAAATGGGAATGTTGGACGAAGCCGGCCAAGGCGAACGTTCCACGATAAAATCGGGGACGTATTAAGAAAGGGCCAGATCAGGAGACTCTAAACCGACGCACGTGTATGAATAGACTTAGAGTGTGGAGGAAGCGAGGGACGTTTGTCAGAGCCCCTACTTTGAAAATCGAATTTCGAAGTTAGGTTAGCTCCATCCCTTTCTCTCGATTTAGTCTCGAATGACGAGTGACTGAATTGTATGTATGTTTAACTTGTTCGGTTCCAGGTGTTCGACCGGCTGAAGGAGGACGTGCCCAAGTTCCGGCACAAGGTTGTGGTGGTGCCGGGCGACTGCGAGGCGGCCGGGCTGGGGCTCACCATCTCCGACCGGCAGATGCTCACTGAGAAGGTATACCCTATGACATCCTAAAGGAGGACGTTTTAAAGATCCAGCACAAGGTTGTGGTGGTGCCGGGAGACTGCGAGGCGGCCGGGCTTGGGCTCACCATCTCCGACCGGCAGATGCTCACTGAGAAGGTATACCCTATGACCTCCTGAAGGAGGACGTTTTAAAGATCCAGCACAAGGTTGTGGTGGTGCCGGGAGACTGCGAGGCGGCCGGGCTGGGGCTCACCATCTCCGACCGGCAGATGCTCACTGAGAAGGTATACCCTATGACCTCCTGAAGGAGGACGTTTTAAAGATCCAGCACAAGGTTGTGGTGGTGCCGGGAGACTGCGAGGCGGCCGGGCTGGGGCTCACCATCTCCGACCGGCAGATGCTCACTGAGAAGGTATACCCTATGACCTCCTGAAGGAGGACGTTTTAAAGATCCAGCACAAGGTGGTGGTGGTGCCGGGAGACTGCGAGGCGGCCGGGCTGGGGCTCACCATCTCCGACCGGCAGATGCTCACCGAGAAGGTATACCCTATAACCTCCTGAAGGAGGACGTTTTAAAGATCCAGCACAAGGTGGTGGTGGTGCTGCGTGACTGTGAAGCGGCCGGGCTGGGCCTCTTTAATTCATAATTTTGAAATTTTCAGTTTTCAGCAACATGTGGTTACAGAGTTGTCAACGGGTTTTTGGAGTGGTTGTTAATTCTGTAGCTCTGCCTACCCCACTCTGGGAATAAAGAAAATTAGCTTGTGTATGTATGTATGTCATTAGTTAAAATTGGAACATTTCGCTGCTTAAATACAAAAGCGTCACAAATCAAAAACAAATAACGTTTGATTTAAAACTTAAAGTGAATAGCGTTGCGATTTTAAATGCAACACCAACACATTTTGGTTTGTGTCGCTTTTGTATTTAAGCAACGATTTATACTTGTAATTTTAAGTTCGAAATAAGTTTGACAAAAGTCGTTTCAAAAGGTCTTTCACCAGGGTATACTACTACTAGTGTGTATATGTTGGTTTTAAAGTGAAATCACCCAACGTCTA
The DNA here is from genome assembly GCA_963966035.1 of Acleris laterana. NCBI lineage: Eukaryota > Metazoa > Arthropoda > Insecta > Lepidoptera > Tortricidae > Acleris > Acleris laterana. The sequence continues at coordinate 3,985,598 of OZ014467.1, read as the reverse complement.
ACCCTTAAAAACCTTTATTTATTGCTATTTTTCCAGGTGAACATCGTGTTCCACTCGGCGGCGACAGTGAAGTTCGACGAGCACCTGCGTGCGGCGCTTGCGACGAACGTGCGCGCGCCACTGCACCTGCTACGGCTTGCGCGTGACATGAAGGACCTGCGCGTGAGTACACTAGCTCCAGGGGGCGAGGACCTGTGCGTGAGTACACTAGCCCCAGGGGGACAAGCACCTGCACGTGAGTACACTAGCTCCAGGGGGAGCGAACACCTGCACGTGAGTACACTACAAGAATATAATACCCAATTTACCACTTTGCTACCAATATGTTGAGATCTACATCAAACTGGTTTACAATATACAAGGTGGGGCCTGTAACTAAAGCAAAAATTTAAAACGTAGATTCTACTCCTCAAACAAGACAACTATTGTTTAGCAACTTTTTAAAATCCTAAAGTTTTTAGATTGTTATTTTTTCAAACAAAGTAAATAGTATTTTCAATGTACTTAAAGCTCCGTCTAATTGACATCGCCTGTCAGTCTAGTCACTCTACAGACATAATCAATTTCATAGTACATTGCGTGTTCGAATTAACTAAATGTAATATAATTCAAACAGCAAGTTTTTTTTCAAAGTCGTTAAACAAACGTTGCGTAGTTTGAGGAGAAGAATGTACATTTTTAATTTTTGCTCTAGTTACAGGCCCCACCGTGTATAATATAGAAGTTTTTTTTCTCGGTGACACGGAGATGGATAGAAACTGCTGCGTAGTTTCTCGTCTTGCATGTATTTTCAGTAAATTTTAAGCGACAATCAAGCCAAGTTTAAATAGGAAACTGTAGATGGCGCTAAGTCATTGCCAAGCGTCCTTTAAGATGTTGCCAAAATGAAATCCTAGAACCACGTGCCGGAAACGCAATCAAAGAGATGCATGTTGAAACCGCAAGTTAATCATTGTTTTGTTCACTTTAATTACATGACTCTACTCCCATTTCCCAGGTACTGATGCACGTGTCGACAGCCTACTCAAACTCGCATCTGTCGCGGGTGGAGGAGCGCTTCTACCCGTGCGAGGCGAGTTGCGACCAGCTGGAGACTGCCATAGACAAACTGACCGACGAACAGATCAACCAAATACTTCCCAGGTGAGTTTTGATTACAGCGCCATCTGTTGTGGAACGATCGAACTGTGAAGATATAGAATTCTTTGGAAAAGGTTACAAAACAGGGTTTTTATTGCTTTTACTTTATTATTCAAAAGTAAAATAGAGCTTAAATCATAGTCCCTAGTAGAATATTTACTTTTCCCAACTACATGCTCCTTGTATAATGAGCCCGTTGACCTAATGTAGTAGTTCTTCAAAATATCCATAGATGGCGTGCTAATCAATTTCTGTGTTTCAGTATATTAGGCACATGGCCTAACACCTACACGTTCACCAAAGCGCTGGCAGAGAAGGAGCTCAGGGTCAACGCGGGTGACATGCCTATAGGCATATTCAGACCCGCTATTGGTAAGGGTTGCCACTGAGAGTAAAGCCACAGTAGAAGTGGAACGATTGTAGCAGACGCTAGGTAGTCTACTCTTCGAAATTTCTATTTTAAATGTGTTTGCAGTGACGTCAACAGCGAGAGAACCGTTGGTGTGCTGGCTCGACAACATGTACGGACCGACCGGCGTCGCCGTTGGCACCGGTATGTATAATTAATAAGGATAACAAAACAAATGTAGATTAAATTTTGAGCTACTACAACTTCTCTAGGTGTAAACGCTTGTGTGCGGTACTATAACCTAGGGATGCCTAGGGTAAGCGCGTCGTTTAATATCTGTCCTGTCTGACAGTGACCGGGATCCTTCGGACGCTGCAATGCGACGGAGCGGTCACGGCAGACATCGTGCCGGTCGACATGGTGGTCAACTGCCTCATGGTGTCTGCGTACAACGTGCATACATCATACCGAAAGAGGTACGTACCATAGCGAACTTAATTAAGCCACGGTACCACCACTAGCATAAGGTAAAATAGGTAGGGCCCGTTACCGCTGCCTTACCCTTTAAACTTTTGAACGTCGAATACAAAATGTGTCAGTCACACGCCGAACATGTTTGCTATGCTATGCAATTTAAAACTGAATGGATACGAAACGAAGTCTCTTTTAATTTTAAACTTGTGACAGCTGTAGCCGTAGTAGCGTCAGTGGCACGACTATCAGTTGACGCCCAGAGCTCAGAAGGTCCTACCGTAATTCAGTAGAGATGGGATAGTGTGGTAGACCGCCGGGGAAATTACGAGCATATAACGGCATTCCATCTTAGTCCTCGAGGTGGACAAAGTTCATTTGTCTGAGAAATCACTAACCACATTGTGGGCTGTGTGCTCGTTTGCCTACTCGATGCCATAAATCCAAAGCATAGAACTCAGACATAATGGCAGTTACAAGTCAGGAGACAGATAGAATGAATCAATAACATAAGTTTTATCAAAGATCTAGCACTTGATCAGCTTTTATGTTGATAAAAAAATAAAGAGTTTAGCTGGGTATGGGCGGTCTCTGCACGCCCTACACTAAAATGCTGTGATTAAATTTAAATGGTGATGTCAAGATGAAAGTTTTCATAGCCTAAAAGGTTGGCAATGGCCCGAAGATTCCTCTTGTGTTGCCGATGTTTTCATTAAAAAAATACAAAATATGTGTAAAAAACTAAAAAGGTGAAGTTGGTGGCATTATTTCTGAATGTTTTTGTTGGCATTACAACTAAAGAATTTGTAACGGCACTAGCGACATCTAGCGAAAACTTATAACAAGTCGACCAGCAGCGCCTCTACTTTCAGATATCGCAACTAAATACGCTGCATCGCGCTAATACTCGTACAATTTTCCCCGATCATCGGTCTAACGCTGCAACTTCTCAATAAGCTTTTTATAGTTATAGATGACTTAACTTGAATTAAGTTTATTGAATACAATATACAGATAAAGTAAAGATAATTCTTTTTACACTTATATTTCAAGAAAATACTTCTTATCCTACAAAAATCACCCGATATTAAACGTGGTAATTCACCCGAAAAAACAATGGTTTGAAAGGTCAGGTACGTAAGTCGGTCGAGCTACCAGTGTCGCCATCTAGTGGGGAAATATTTGGAACTTATGATAATCCTAATGTTAAAAATATTACTAATGATTTTGTGGTTAAACAGAAATATGTATTAGCAGTAGATGGCATCAGCATACCTTCAGGTATGAAAAAAAAAACACTTCTGCTACGAGTCTTCGCTTCTTGCCATTTTTATTCTAGGTTAACAGCAAGTATTCTATAGGTTTTAATTATGTTATTATATGTTTCGGAAAAAGCCGTGATTTGGATTGTGTTCACTTAAAAGCTTATTTTATTACATGTCTAGGGACTGAAGACTTTAATAATAACGATTACAACCTTGATACATCCGCCCGTTCCTGAGAAAAAAAGGCGTTAACAGACGTTAAGACGACCAGATCAACAGCAAAGTGATACTATAAGGGTTACGTTTTTTCGTCTATACTACAGTCGACAGCGTCGGGCTTTTTTTGTTTCTTAATTACTTACTAATATATAACTTTTATCTGTCCGAATAATCAGTAGGCCCTAGACAAGATGCAAACGCTACTAACTTTTTTTTTTCTATCACTCAATTGTCATCTGACATTCTCCTGCGTAGCGAAAAAAGTCGTGGTCAACTGTCATCCCAAACGTTTTGGTTGATAGAAAATATTCCAGATCATTCCAGACAGTCTATAGTCTGTGCAAATTGAAATTGGCAAAGATGTAAACACAACCAAACGAACCAATTTACGATTATTACTCGATAATCGCGTGCTTTTAAACATCAAGTGAGGTCTTAGCTATTATTTATACACTTGATGTTTACTTTCACATTAAGTTTAAGATTAAATAACTGTTAATTATGCGTTACTTTAAATAAAACGAGTCTTGATGAATATTTGAGATTATGTGTCTAGTACTAATTTGTTTACATCTTTGGCGATTTCAATTGACGCAGACTATAATTCTGTTACTTTTCCAGCCCCCCTCCCCTCGAGCCGCCTATCTACAACTACGTGAGCTCGGTCGAGAACCGCATCACGTGGGGGGAGTTCATGGCGCACAACTTGGAGGCCATCGACCATAATCCCTTCTCCAACGCCGTGTGGTGAGTGACGCCATCTTGTTTTCTCAAGAACTTACGGTAGGACCGATGCAGGCTCTGTTCGGATCGCTACCACTATCGTGCTTTAACCATCACCAAGCAGAATACGCGTTCACCCGCGTACCCACTAGGGCATGCAGTATCGGACAATTTCCATTACCTATCGGAATTGAAAGTCGGTATTGAACCTCAATATCGGAATCTCGGAATTACGCAGGGCATACAATATCGGCCTATTTCCAATACCGGATTTGAAATTCGGTACTGTGGCTCAATATCGGAATTCCGATACTAGTATCGGAATTGGGAATCTATTAGAAAAACACATTTTCTATTCAATATTCAACACCGACTTTCAATTCCGATACTGGAAATCGTCCGATACTGCATGCCCTACATGTAGTGTCCGACCGAAATTTCGGTTTCGGTTTCGGCCAGTTTCGGCCAAAAAATCAAGTTTCGGCCCGAGTTTCGGTTTCGGCCAAAAACGGCCGAACCATTCGGCCGTGCCGAAACTTACAACATCGTACCTTCGGGTCGCGCTCGGCTAACGTCGGGCGCGCTCGGCACGGCTGGACTTTATAGGGTAGTTAAATTTTCAAACAGACTCTCTGTAACTGTGCTGAAATTTCATTGTGATAAATCTTTGAAAGTAGAAACCTGTAATTATAGGTTGGCGAGATATTAATTTTAGAAAAAAACGGGAAAACGGGGGGATTTTTTAAGGACTTTTTTTTTTATAAAAGGTTCGGTTTCGGTTTCGGTTTCGGCCGAAACTACAATGAAACCGAACCTTCGGTTTCGGTTTCGGTTTCGGCAAAATAACATGTTTCGGTCGTTCACTACCTACATGTAATGCGTAGAAGGTGATGTCATCTATGTGTTGGAACTTGAAAACTATACCAGGCAACTCCACAGATAACTTCGAAATACTACGTTTTTTTCGATATTACAATACCGGAATTAAAAGGTAATGAATATCGGATTTACGATATTGATAGGCCCAATATCGGAATTCAATTTCGATATTGAAAGTGTTCCGATATTGCTCTGTCTAATCTCGGAATTGTTATATCTGAAATATTGGTCCGAGATTCCGAGATCTCGGAATTCATGCCCTAGTACCCCTCTAAGCGCACGCGCTCGCTCGGCAAACTCGCGAGCCAAATGCTCGGTCTGTGTGGACGTGCCGCGTCCACGTGGCTCGACCGAGCGTGCCTCGTAGTCGAACCGTCGGCTGTCGGTAAATGCGAAATGCTCAAAGGTGCCTCAGTGTGCGCTGTTCGTTCGAGACGGTGGTGGTTTTGGCTCGCGAGCGCATATAGTTTTAAATAACTATGAACTGCACGCTAGCCCCATCACATCTCCACCAGACCTCTAATAGGGCTGGTGCGGTGCGGCAGCTGAAGCGGCCGAAAGCATGAAGGTAGGAAAATGTAATGGTCTCGGCCCGATTTGTATTCATAATAATCACTCTTCATAATTTTTATCCTCATACTTTTTTGTTCATACTTTTTAAGTCATAATTATCGCAATTCATAATGCATTTTTTTTAAGAAGCTGTTAATTTTTGAGAATTTTTATAAATCTAACCTAACCTAACCTAATATACACACGTGAGATATTTAAGAAACTGTGAAAAGTGTACGGCTTCATTAATATTGGCGTTATGAATTCAGATGTTTATGAGTTCCGATCATTAGTACTAAAATAAATTATGAAGAGTATTAAGAGTGATCATTATGATGTAAAATGGTATGAGAAACATTTTCGGACTTCCGATAATAGGACTTCAAAAGTTATGTGAGTAGATACGCACCCCCTAAAATGTGTTATTCTGGTTGGTAATTAGTAGGCCTATCAGCCCTTAATGGGTTGGCGTCGGTTTCTGGGGCACCCTGTTTAACTATTTATATTTATATGTGGTTTCTAGGTACGTGTCCCTCACACTGCATAGGTCAGCATTTATGAATCAGCTGTACATCATATTCCTTCATTTACTCCCGGGGGCGCTGGTGGATGGTCTCGCCGTGTGTCTCGGCAGGAAACCAACGTAAGTTGAGCTCTTTGGGATTGGGGTCACTTTGACCCATGGAGTTATTGGAATTACTAATATATTGTGGAATTACCCCCGTCTCCCCCTTTTTCAACCTTGTGTTTGGAAAAGCATCACTAAGTAACAGCTGTAAAAAAAGGTTAAATTTACCCATAAATTCATTTTGAATATATTTTCCAGAATGTTGAAAGTGTACCGTAAAATCCACAAGTTCTCTTCGGTCCTGTCGTATTTCTGTACGCGAGAGATCACCTTCTGCAATCGGAATATTCGAGACCTCTGGGACAAGACTGCTAAGGAAGACCAACAGGTAAAAACCGGTTATACTTGGCCTTTGTACATATTTTTATATTAATTGTATTGTTATGGTTTTTCTTTTGTACAATAAAGTGTTTACATACATACATACATACTTGTATAACGTCATCAATATATCGAATTAAGCCGCACTATAGACGCGGAGCTACAAAAGCATCGGTTTGAATCTCTGGTATCGTCTTGGGTCGTCCCATTAGTTTTTTGTCAAGTTCTTAATTCGTCTCATTCTGATTTCGTCATCCATTCTTCATTCGTCACATTCGCTGGTAGTCTTTGTCGTCTTTGGTCATATTTGTTTTTTGTCTTGATCTTATTCAGGTTCATTCGATGTTCGTCACTTCTTCTTTTGACATGTTCGGTGTTAGTCTCTTTACGTTTTAGTCTCATTGGTTACTCGTCACTTAATTTTAAAATATGAACTTAGAATAAGACCAAAGAAGATGATAGGACGAATAGCGAATGAGACTAGAAAAGAGATAGACTAACATCGAACATGTCCAAAGAAGATGATGACGAATACCGCAATGAGCCTGAATAAGAAAAAGACAAACTACAAATATAACCATAGACGACAAAGACTACCAACGAAAGTGACGAATGAAGAATGGATGACAAAAGCAGAATGAGTCGAGTTAAGAACTTGACAAAAAACGAATGGGACGACCCAAGACGATACCGAATCTCTGAGTGTGGCTTTTGACGAAGAATTTCGTACATTGACCTTTATTGTAGGGCGCGTATTACTATAGGGAAAAGGTTGACAATCGCTGTGCGAACGCAAGGGTAATATCATTGTGCACGAGAGTTGTGTGTGAGTAACAGAGGTGGTAGGACCTTGTGCGTTAGGACGTTGATATCGATGTATAAGAACACCAAAATAAACATTCAAATCCTTATAAAATGAAATATTCGTTTTTAACAGCAATCAATGGGCAATGGATGAAAAATTTAAAAGTGCTTGAATATTTTTATATCGGTAGGAATAACGTTCCTTATTAACAGGAAAAAATTACAGATTTTTAGGTATCGTCTATCATTAATTAATAAATAATTCGTTTGAGCTCGAACAATTTGTCTCCTATACATAAGTATGGTTTAAATTCTTTGGTCCGATAAAAAAATTAAAAAAAAACTGCCGTTGTTATTCTGTCAAAACTGTCAATGTACTTCTAAGGTTTGTTTCAATACAACTTGCCAACAATGCAAACAAAACATTCAATGAGATATCCATATTCTAGCACTATTTTATTCTTTTAATGGTTTAGGATAATGATATGGAAATAATTTATTAAATAACACATGTATTTAACAGTATTTGATGATGTAGAATGGAAATTAAAGACATTTTGAATACAAGGTTTGTTTACATTGTTGGCAAGTTCTATTGAAAGAAACCTTAACCTCTCTCTGGGCTTATTATTATCGTTTGCGTTTGGATGTATCTTATATTTTACGACTGCTTACTCACGCCGGACCATTGATATTGCCTTCTTAAACGACGACCATTGACCATTGTGGCATGCAATGAGGCAAGGTCGAACAACAGGTTCCAAAATATATGAGATGACCCACTGTGGCACGCCTGATGCGCCTTGTGCAAGAAATATTAGGTGGCTACAAATATCATGAAACCAAAGCCATGAAAAGGGGAAACCATTTAGATAAAATAGAGAAGGAGTTAAATAAAATAATTGATGAATCAGGTTTCATGCTGATAAATGGAATCTTTGGGGCATCTCCTGATGGAGTATGTGGAGGTGGAGATTTTGTTGTGGAGGTGAAATGTCCCATATTAGATATAAATAATTATAAATATGAATAAAGTAAACAAATTTTACTTAATTAATCATTAAGTTGTATTATTTCTTCTAACTTCTGGGACCAGCAATTAAGTGTTACCTATTACAAGTATATCTGTAATAATAAAACAACTATTCTCATAATTTTTTTATTTAACTTAATTCAACTATTATACTACTTCTATCTATCATACCAAAAACCAAATCAATCAGTTGCTTTGTTTTGCTGTGAGAGAAGGATAAACATACTTTCACATTTATTATAATTAGTATGACTGATTACTTTCCTTCCTTTTGTCCTCAGCATTAAAATAACTACCACTAACTTTTACAAAAAACAAATATTGCCTTGAAGTTGAAGAACCTCATCTTCAACTTCAAGGCAATATTTGTTTTTGTAAAAGCTAGTGGTAATTACTGGCTGTTTGTAGTACGTTGGGACCTACGAGGTTAAATGTGACTGGAAAAGGGACCACTTTAGCGGTATGGAGTTATTATTCTGTGCTGTGTAACTATTTTCTTGTTGCTTGATGAGGTTGAGAATGAAGGGCTTGAAGGCTGAAACAGTGTTGGTGTCGAAAAGCCACTTGATGCAAGCACTTGAAAGAACTGGCTCGGCATTACTTTTGCAGCTAAAGATACTGCTTAAACATTGGCTGCGCAGCCTACACTTCTTACTGCAGGTTTTATAAATGCTGCCTTATGTCCTCTTTGAAATTCATACTGACTTGCCGAATCACACTGAAAATAACCAAACATCACAAACAAGCATATACAAGTCTCGACCGGTTATACAGTATGTAAACTTACTAAAACCATTTATTTGAACCCGAGCATGTCTAGGCGATAGATAAGGTTGGGGTATATAAATTATTGAAATCTTAACACTTTTTCAAATTTAAATAAAGAATGCACTGAACGCAAGTTCAATAATCTGTTACGATGAAAACATTACATACGGGTCTTATAATGGGCACTGAACAACGAAGTAAACATTACACATGGGATGATACTTTTAGGGTAAACCGACTTTGAAAAAGGTGAGATGTTATAATTTTTATGCAATGATAAAATTAAAAATATTCGACACACACTAGCAAAAAATGTGGTAAAACACTTAACTCAACTAGCCTAGCAACTGGTTGAAAGAGATGGTTTTAGTAAGTTTACATACTGTATGATTTACGGTTTCGACCAATCGATGGAGTGGTTAATGAGGAAGGTTTCGGTGTAGGTATAATTCATTCAGGTGTAAAGCTGGGTCAGCTATAAGTATAATGCAATAATATGAAACCATTTCAATTATAGCAGGACACAATTATGCTCCTATTGACAAGGGAAAACTAAACAAAAATGGACTTCTTGCTATTCAAATTAGCAGGCTTTACTCTCATAATTTTTTTATTTAACTTAATTCAACTATTATACTACTCTATCTATCATACCAAAAATCAAATCAATCAGTTGCTTTGTTTTGCTGTGAAAGAAGGATAAACATACTTTCACATTTATTATAATTAGTATGACTGATTACTTTCCTTCCTTTTGTCCTCAGCATTAAAATAATTACCACTAGCTTTTACAAAAAACAAATATTGCCTTGAAGTTGAAGAACCTCATCTTCAACTTCAAGGCAATATTTTTATTTCTAAATTTTAATACTTACAAAAAGCTAGTGATCCTATTAATGAAGCACATACTTTGACAAAAAATAATAATGTATTAAATTTATTTTATTATGGGTTCCTGTAGATTAATAAGACCACATGCAATTATATCACGTCGTTATGAGAACATGTCTGCAGAAAACATGTCTTAACTGGTTCTCTGTACCTAGTCAGTAGAATCCATGGTAATCAACACAAAATAATTTAGGCAAATACAAGTTCCGGTCCTGTTTACGTGTGTAGTGGTCGTCGTAAAGGCTAACAATCAATATCAAATCCTGAGTCCAAAGCTGAGGTCGTCGTTTAAGAAGACAATATCAAAGTTCCGGTGTGAGTAAGCAGTCGTAAAATATAAGATACATCCAAACGCAAACGATAATAATAAGCCCAGAGAGAGGTTAGAATTACATTGACAGTTTTGACAGAATAACAACGGCAGTTTTTTTTTAATTTTTTTATCGGACCAAAGAATTTAAACCATACTTATGTATAGGAGACAAATTGTTCGAGCTCAAACGAATTATTTATTAATTAATGATAGACGATACCTAAAAATCTGTAATTTTTTCCTGTTAATAAGGAACGTTATTCCTACCGATATAATAATATTCAAGCACTTTTAAATTTTTCATCCATTGCCCATTGTACATACATTTAAACCTTAGTTTATTATTTAACGATAAGTGTAAGTAACTAAAAATAAAATTAGTTTAGAACTTTTTTTTGGGTTGTCCAATTTGGAAAATCATATTTGAAGGCAAAAAAAAAGAACTAAAAATGTAAATAAATATAAAATCAGGATATTGTGTTGAGTCCATTATCTCAGTCTAACACATTGATTGTTTTTTCTATGTTCTTTTTTCGTATGGGAAAAACGCAAGCGTGGCCACCACTGTATCTCTTTTAATCTCCCCCCAAGCAGCTAGTATTCGCATTACTGTGTTACTGTATGGGAATAAGACGACCTGTAAAAAGACTAAAGTTTAAATCTATGTAGTAACTTTTCTATCCCATTAAGACATGGTGGAGGTAACTGTGTTTCAACTGACATGACGAAGAAGTTGAATGGTATTAAATTAACTTCAATCCCATGCAAATCCCCTTTTGCGGGTGGTATGGCCTTGTGCAGGGTCCGTCCGGATCGCTGCCACCATCTTATCCATTAACCTACCGCCAAACAGCAGTGCTCGCATTGTTGTGTTCCGGTTTGTGGATAAGACAGCCGGTGAATTGACTAGCATAGAGGCATTCCATCTTAGACCTCAGGTTTGGCAACGCATTTGCAGTCTTAGGATTGCATTGCAGTCTTGTGAATGCGAATGTCTATGGGTCACAGTTTCCACTTACCATCAGGTGGCCTGTGTGCTCGTTTGCCTTCCCTATGTCATAAAATAAATAAAATAAAATAAGTAGGTAATGGTGATAGAATGTACGTCATCCTAAGTGTTCGTGAATCATATACAAAGACATAGAGGCATTCCACCTTAATCCTCAGGGTTGGAAACGCATTTTCAAACTGATTGCAGTCTTGAGTTTGGGGCTCAGATTACTTACCATCAGGTGCGAGTGGCCTGTGTGTTTAACTGCCTTCTCCATGACAAAAAATATACAGTGTGTTACCAGCACCCTGGCTTTTTTTAAAGTAGGTTAAAAAAACGTATATCTGTAACGTAACTAAGTATGACATTAATTTAATTAATAAACACATTTTCAGGCTTTGTTAACTTTCAAAAAAAAGTTTAATTGCCAGCAATGTAAGGCACAGTAATTTGACAAGTATAAATGACAGTCGACGGATACTTTGATTATTATGATCTGCCCCCGTACCACGACATGCCTTGTACCAAGCAACAGCGAACTGATAACGATGAACACGCAGCACATGCACTACATTAAAAATTGACAGTATCTAAGAAAATTAATTGTGAAGTTATTTTAATTATTTTTTAATTGGTAATAGTTGCAAACCATTGCTAAAGCAACATATTATCGGCACTGTATACAAAAATAGGTAACCACCCCCATGCTCCTCAATAGAAAGATACCTATTTTGACGGGTAAATTTAAATAAGTACGGGATCCTTGCAAAAGCTTGATTAGCAATTGCCTGGCTATTTTAAATTGTAATCGTTATATTTCCAGCTGTTTCCGTTCAGCATGGCGAAGATCAGCTGGCAGAAGTACTTCCGGGACTACCTGGTGGGTATCCGGCGGTACCTGTTCAAGGACGGAGATGAAACGCTACCACAGGCCAGGATTAAATGGAGAAGGTGTGTATACTGACGAAAGACCCCTATACACACATTGATGTTGAAAGACTTGGTAAGCATGGACTTAAAGTTAGCGTCAAGGGGAAAAAACCAGCCAAGTGAGTTGGAAACTTGGAATCGCACACGAATGGTTCTGTACCATTGTTGTATAGGGACCTCCTAATTATTATTTTAACAATGGTGTTATAAGTGGCTAAACAAATCACACTTTAGGAAAATTTTAAAAATCTATTTATTATGGTTCATGAGATACAGCCGGTTAACAGACAGACGGAGAGCGAAGGTTTAGTAAATAAACAAAACTATGGTTCCATTGGTACCCTTTGGGTACGAAACCCAAAAAAGTAACCTGACATTAATGACTTCTATCCACCGTGCTTAAGGACCGTATTAATAAACTCATCTTGGCTGAGAGGCCCGTCACAAGATACGTCAAAGTAAACGTCAAACCATAGAACACTGTCATTTTTGACGCATCTCGAGACGAGCATTAGAGTTGAGATTAGTTTATTAATAAGTATGATACGGCCCTTAAAAATCTGCATCGCTCAATTCCTTTGTTTTAAAGAACCTGCTCCTATTGTTTCCTCTTACTGTCTATTATTTCATTCAATGTTTTCTTTCCAGACTCTACTACCTTCACCAGTTAGTACGGATCATTTTCTGCTGTCTAGCGCTGTACACTCTGTGGTCAGTTCTATCTTCTCTATGGTGAAACATAGACAGATCGAACTTCATCCAATGGGAAATTGCGACAGTTTGAAAAGTACATGCATAGTAGGTGGATTCACATTGGGAAAAGATAGCGAGTAAAATCGCGCGTTATTTTGTCATCCGAAAAATTACAATTTCTGCATATCTGTGGGATGTTTTTTTTTGTAACTATGGCTATCCTACTCTAACTTCCCATGCTAGAACAAGACATCCACAGCGACCGGCTGTTAATATAAAAGTTGTAATGTTGCTAGATTGACGTTGACGCTAGCTCTCATCATGCATGTACGTTTTAAAACTGAGTCGATACCTCGTGGAAGAACTATACCAAAATAAATAAGTAGCTGTAGGGCGATACCGCACTCGCTTCGATACAGTTGTTATATCTTACGAAAGTGGGTTTGCCACATGTACTTGTAACACGTATAGACACGCACACTACGGCGACGCTTAGCGACGACAGCTACGCACACAGAGACAACATGCACGTGCATCTACACACACAAGTATGCCAAACCCGCTTTCGTGAGACAAAACCAGTGTACAGTAGAACACAATTGATACGGCGTGTCGTGAATCTTCGTTCGCGCAGACACGAACGATTCCGATGATTTCCGAAAGCACGATTAAAACCCACGGTCAGACTTGTTAAGTAATAGTTAAAAGGTGCAAATTAAATTGCATCTATTTTTTCATCTCACTCACGCACGTTTGACAGCTGACTGAATGACACGCGGGCGCGCGTCAACATGGCGTCACTAATAACCAATAATAGCACAGAATACAACCGCGCAACGCGTGGATCACGCTGATTGGTTCCCGCGCTTCGAAAAATTGTCATCTGCGCAGGTACATAGGTAAGCCATATCAGTTGTGTTTTACTGTACCAGTATCCAAATAGGCAGAACCTGTATTCGAACTTGATCGAAATTTTTGCGCGGTAGTAACTGAATTTAAGGTTATTTTTTTTGTACTTTTGTATAAACTTAGATAAAAAATATGTTACCTGTTATTTTTAAGCATTAACTCGAACTGTGTAATGCTACCGAAAATACTTTCCTGTACCTAAATATATTTAAAGGTGCCACTAGGAATATGATTTCACCGTCTAGTTCTATTTAAGTGATGTTGTTATGATTAAAAAGCTACCAGATTTATAGTCCTAATCGTGTAGGTATTCAATAGACTGCATTTCACAATTTTAGGAAGTAGAGTCATTTCAAAATCAGTCCAAAAAGCTTCTGGTGTGATGACGAGCGATGCGTGCTGCATATTGTTTTATATTGTGATCCTCTAATAAGAAACTATACTTTTATTCATGTTTCTACGTAATAACACTTGAATTACTGAACTCCCAATCATTGAAATGTTCCATTTTATAAACCAATGATGTATACAACTTAATTGGATATTTTTTGTACATATGCATTTCTACTAGGGTGATAGAACCAGTAATGGACATGGCACCTACGATGAAGACTTAATTCTTATTTTACAGAAAATAAGGGTTATTCATTTGTTTTGCAACAATTAATTTAGGACCGTATAAAATTTGAATTTAGAGTCAAGTGTCCATCATTGGTGCAGTCACCCTAAATGTGCCTACTATAAATTTTGTAAATAAACCATGAATTTTGTAAAATTTGGCTATTTGTAAGAAATACAGTATTCGAGTAAGGTAGAAGTTAAGGGCACGTGAATAATGAAATAAAGATTTTATATTGTTATTATATTTTGTTTTATTTAGGACAAGCTGAATTCAAACCCCTTTTGATTTTGGATCAGCATAAAAAATGGTAAAAATAAGTGAACATTGTCTGGCAGCCTTATAATGTAGCTGCACACTTTTGTACCTTGTCGCTTTAATACTGCATCGAGCAAATGCCGGACGTATAGTCCTCGTAGTAGTAAGTAGTAGTCGTCTTTTCTTAGGGTGACTATACAGTGGCGCCCTCATTACTGTTGTTGTGTTTACAAATAAAGTATTTTCTTGAATTTCGGTGGTTTTTATATCGCTCATTGAATACAAAACGGACACATTCCAAAATAATTTGCTTTTCCTTTAAAAATCGTATTGCAACCGCTTCTAATTTTAAAATGCAACACTGACTCATTTCGGATTGTGTCCGTTTTGCATTCAATGAACGATATTACAGATGAAAACACAACTTATAGAACATATCACATAGTTTAATAACAATTTGACCTTCGAGTTAGTACGTTTTTTAGTTATTAAGAAAAAGTAGGTTTGTACGTTTCCGTTCTTCGTATTATTGGTCGCATGGTGGAATTTCAGTTACCAATAACTCGTTTCGTTTGTTTGCAAAGTTTTTTATTTCTGAAAGACTGTCTTTACAGTATTGTTATGTATGAAACAAACCTAACCTATAGCTTCTGTATGTATCTGTATCTCTTTAAACATTTCGAAAAGGTTATAGTTTCATTAAAAAAAAAAAACTTATGAATTTTCAGACAATTGAAACGGCAAAAATCTTCGGACTGGCGGTACGATAAATTATTTCCGATTTCTTAGGGCCTGTCCACATTACCACGGCGCGTTGCCGTGGAGGTAAGCTGCGCTGTGAACAGACCCTTAATAACCCTCAAGCTATATTAAGTTTATGGAGCTGATAAGAATCAGTGTAACATATTTATTGACTGTTTTATTTGAAGGATCACGTTTTCTTATATAATTAAAATAAAATGTTAGAATAAGGACATTATCACCAATAAAACAAACACTTCATTGTACATTTTTTATTAAAAAACAAAAATTTGCACTAAACATACAAGGCAGAGAGATTGTGAGATTCCATAAAAATTACATAAATAAATTAACTACAAAAATACAATAATTACAAAAAAATGTGAAGACAAAAATCACTCTAAAAATAAAGCTAATATCAGGAAGAATACTATGTATTAGGCGTATTACTGTAGGCCTTAATACTTTATATAAACATAGAACAGTGTAAGCAGTTCCACGACGAAAAGGAATATTGACTAAGGGTGACCACAGGCGTCGTCATTGTCCGTCAAAATTGACCCCATGTAATGACTACGACCCATTCTCTTGTTAACCTTTTTCACGCCATTGACGGGTATACCCGTAATCGATCGATTATCGATTGCTTATATTTAAACACAAATGTAAAGCCTAACGAGAAAAAGAATAACTTCTAATGGGGTCGACACTCCGTGTTTGAATTCCAATAGAAATGACAGTTCATATAATTTCCGCAATATGGCGAGGTTTTTTTTTCTGGTCAGGCTTTAATTAGAGATTCTTATAAATCAATCTTGTTAAAGCTGAATGGAGGCTTTAACTTTGACAAAACATATTTAATTAGGTCGGAAATTCCATTAAAAGGTTACACAAGAAGGAATGTTTACAAAAAAAAGTCTTCCACTGGATGGAATCAAAAAATCAATTAAAAATCAAGTCTTTCCAATTGGAGGGAATCAATAATACAATTAGGTACATAAGTAAAAAAAAAATACATGAAAAACTATACTAAGATTATAAATTGCGTGTTTGTGCGTGTCTTCGACCTTCAATCGACCCGGCTTTGCTTAGGACCTTATTCATAAAGAGTTCTTAAGTAATTCCAAACGACACGTCAAAGTTTAAACACAGTCAAGTCTTAGAATTCCGGCATTTCTGTCGCATATTAAAGGTTTTCGAACATTATAACATCGCCGCCAATAGAACTTGTGAACGATGTAAACAAATTGGTACTGTTTGACACATAACCTCAAACACCAATAGTTATATAAAAGTTATTTTCATCTTAAACTTAATATGAAAATAATGATCTGGTGTATAAATCATTGCAAATACCTCACTTGATTTTTAAAAGGCTGTGATTATCGAGTAATCATGGTGAATTCGTTAGTTTGGTTTAGTTTACATCTTTTGTAAGTTCTATTGACGGAGACTTTAGCATAACATCTCAAGGGTCCAGTTACGGTTGCCAGTCGATCTCAGCGTCGATTTCAAGCAAGCTACAGATCATTTTTGTTTAATTCATGGACAAATCAGTTTTCTTACAATTCTACAAACAAAATATACAAAACGAATATCTGAATATCGACGTTGGAATGCTATTAGATAAAAAAAAACATGTATAATCTTAGCCGTAAAATATAAAAGCATTTTTTACATAGTTTTAAAATTAAAATTTGGTGTTACTTAAATTGGGGCGCTTAAGTCTTTTTAAACCTTGATAACGCCTAAAAAGACTTAATCACCAGCTTTATGCCCTTAGCTGCCCCTCTAGTCCTATACATACCGAAAGCTGAATGTATGTCCTCACATACAAGTCAAAATATTTTCTACTAAAAATCGTCAAAAATCATTAAAAAAACGCTTGCAAATATGTATTGTAAAAAATCTACTTTTCCTTAAACTACTCTTATTTTAAAAAGCTTGTAGAGAATGCGTGTAAACTACTTAATCAGTCGAGTGGCAGTTGTTAGTCGAGTGGCGAGTCGACTTGCTTATGTTATCCGTTTTTAATTATCTGAAAAATACTTAGCCAACTTGCATTCCATTAGCCAAAATAATATAGAACATGGAAAGTTTTTTTTATGGCATAGAGAAGACAAACGAGCACACATGCCACCTGATGGTAAGTGGAAACTGTGACCCATAGACATTTGCATTCACAAGACTGCAATGCAATCCTAAGACTGCAAATGCGTTGCCAACCCTGAGGACTAAGACGGAATGCCTCTATGCTAGTCATTTCACCGGCTGTCTTAACCTCAAACCGGAACACAACAATGCGAACACTGCTGTTTAGCGGTAGGTTAATGGATAAGATGGTGGTAGCGATCCGGACGGACCCTGCACAAGGTCATACCACCCGCAAAAGGGGATTTGTATGGGATTGAAGTTAATTTAATACCATTCAACTTCTTCATCATGTCAGTTGAAACACAGTTACCTCCACCATGTCTTAATGGGATAGAAAAGGTACTACATGGATTTACACTTTAGTCTTTTTACAGGTTTTCTTATCCCCATACAGTAACACAGTAATGCGAATACTGGCTGCTTGGGGGGAGATTAAAAGAGATACAGTGGTGGCCACGCTTGCGTTTTCCCTATACAATTGCCTTCAAATATAATTTTCCAAATTGGACAACCCAACAAAAAGTTCTAAACTAATTTTATTTTAAGTTACA
Source organism: Acleris laterana (assembly GCA_963966035.1). NCBI lineage: Eukaryota > Metazoa > Arthropoda > Insecta > Lepidoptera > Tortricidae > Acleris > Acleris laterana. Next base: position 3,967,396 of record OZ014467.1, on the reverse strand, counting down.
GTTATCGTTAAATAACAAACTAAGGTTTAAATGTATGTACAATTGATTGCTGTTAAAATTTGAATGTTTTTTTTGGTGTTCATACAAAGTTATACAACTTTAAATGAACGCATTCAAATCCTTATAAAATTCATTATTCATTATGAACAGCGATAAATTGAATATACATTTAACCCTTAGTTTATTAGTAAGCGATAAGTGCAACTAAAAATAAAATTGGTTAAGAGCGATTTAATTTGTTGTCAAAATTGAAAAGTCATATTTGTAGGCAAATGTATGGGAAAAAACGCAAGCGTTCCTAATTATGTGACCACCACTGTAAATGGTGGTAGCGACCATGATCGGTCCTTTGGTACTCACATCTAAGTTTTCAACAGAAATTAAACCTAATTTCGACTTCATAGAATGCAAATTGGCTAGCCGTACTAAGTATATCATATCATAACGTATAGTTTTTAGTAAGTTCTTGCCTTTTTCGAGATTTTTTTTAATGTACCGATATCACTAACCTTGGCTAGACCGAGAAATTGACCGGTATGTTTGTGTACCGTTTCTATCACAATGATACTCTGAAAAAGTTATTTTTATTATAGCTGCCGTTCAAGATTTTTAACGTGATAACGTCTTGTAAATGAACAAAAGTGTCACTTTCCGTCTCATTGTCACTTTCTGTCTGAGCCAAGCGTGCAAGCGATAGAGGCACGATCTGTTAAGCGTTCGGTTTGTGAATTTCCTTATGACGGTATCTCGTAAAATTATACCGTAAACCGACTTTACAGACAAATTAGTTTTTTTTTACCATCGAAGTTCGGATATTGTGATTACAATATAATTTTCGCTGTCGTTTCTTGGATGGATGGGATACTTAAGTTATTTTCATATATCCGAATTAAGTTTCATTATGATCACTCTATGCTTAAATCATTTAATTATTTCATTTCATTTATATTTATACTAATATCTTTGACCATGGCACAGGTATTGGTGATTTTAATTAATTGTGCAATCAATTATAATTTTTATTAAATTCACGACTATTTTTAATGTGATATGCATTTTTCTTCGGGGTAATACTGACTGGAACCTGACAAGTTTAGGTCTCCAACCCGATGTGTGTTGAATGACCTGTTATTTCATCTATCTATGTTGTAATGTGCGTCAAATTGTGATGTTGAGCGTATTGAATACATTAGTTTTTTTTTTAAATAGCCGTGAATGTTTCCCAAAACGACGCATTTTGTAAACTTATAGTCAGTGTTCGGAATTTTCACGGCAAAACAAAAGACTGTCGCAAATTTACTAGGGTAAGAAATAATTTTTCATCGATATCGATAGTAAAATAAATAATGGTCCACCAAATAAATATTAATATATTATAAAATACATTAGGTTTGTGTAAAGTTATATCGAAACAGATTCAATTTCTTCTTCAAAATCCACATCAGTACACACAGCAGCACATGCCATTTTATTTGGTTTCTGATAGTGATAAGAGTAGATAGTCATTAATTTTTCGACGTTCTCTGGGAGTAAACGGTTCCGTCTATCACTATAAAGCCATTTATGTACACTGAATGATCGTTCCACTTCACTCGACGTCAAAAAAAAATTAAAAACAAGATGTCGTTAAGGCTTAAATAATAACTTTTACACTGAATAATCTGTGAATTACTGTTTTTTTTTTTGCATATTATTTTAAATTATTAAATATTCCATAGTAATTCTCGATATCGATGAAAAATTATTTCTTACCCTAGTAAATTTGCGACAGTATTTTGTTTTGCCGTGAAAATTCCGAACGCTGCTTATAGTAATATACTGTACTGGTATTACAATTGAATCATTAGAATAATTTAGAAAAACAGTGTTATAGCTTGGCAAAAAATGATTAGACGTTAGACAGTGGAATTATAAAATTTCCGAGTTGCAGCCACCAATGCAGCAGTAATTTATGCATAAAATTTGTAGTGTCCGACCAAAGTTTCAGTTTCGGCAGATTACGGCCATGTACTTCATAATTTTATTGTTTTTTATTTTTATTTGACAAATAAATTTACGAGTTACTTTGAGGTGGTCTTTTGTTTAAATTAAAACCTGAAATACATCATTTCAATATTTATACGTGAATTTATTTCATTTTATATCATGTACAGAACTTACAATTAGTTTATTGTACGCCTAGAAATAACGGTCTACTGATATTTTAATTCATAATATTCAAGGACAACACATCACTATAAAAAAAACAGTTTCGGTGTGTGCCGAAACTAAAACCAAAACCGAACCTTCGGTGTCCGCAAGAAGCTAAAACTTTGATCAATTTGGTGGTGGATCACGACGGACCCAACCTACCACCAGTTAACTCGTTTTTTGCCAATCTATACTTAAGACTGCGCCGAGCGTACGCCGGATGTACAGTGGCGCCCTCATTACTATTATTGTGTTTTCTAATAAAATAAAGTATTTTCTTGAAATTGGTCGGTAGGTTTTTGTACTACAAATGAAAACACAACTTATAGGGTATATCATATAGTTTAATAACAATTCACCTTCGAGTTATCAACTTAACGGAAAAAAGTGGCCACCTTTTCCCGTTAAGCTGACTACTCAAAGGGTAATTGTTATTAAAGTTTGTTACGTATCCCATAAAATGTGTTTTTACTTGCAGTACAAAAACGTATCGTCTGATTGCAGGGAGATTCTTTAGTTAATTAGAAAACACAATAATAGTAATGAGGGCGCCACTGGACGCTCGACGTTTGCTCGGTGCAGTCTTAATTTTGTGGGGAACAAAATGCGCCGGCTATAGTGTTTAGTCAGAGATGGGCATTATTCGAATAATTATTTATTCGAATGATTATTCGAAAAAAAAAAACCTAATATTTTTATTCGCGGATAATTTATTCATCGAATGATTTATTTGCGAATGATTTATTTGCGAATAAATTATCCGCGAATGATAGTAATAGCTCATGATAATGTGCAAACAACATCTTTCAGTTATGTTAAGTTATTAATTTTTTTGAAAAATGGAGCAGGTATTCCACGCAGGCAGATACGTAATAATTATTTGTGGCAATTCATTCAACGAATAAATTATTCGCAAATAAATTATTCGACGAATAATTTATTCGACGAATAATTTATTCGAATAAGAATAATCATCCGAGAATTTCATTCGTTATTCGCGAATAATTTGGTTATTCTTATTCGTTATTCGAATAAATTTTGCCCATCTCTGTGTTTAGTACAGGTAGCGGAGGAGACATACGAGCGGGAGCGTGTGGGGCGCGGGCGCCGGCGCCGCGCTGAACCCGTACAGCGGGTCGGGCCGCAGCCCCGGGTAGTTAATATCGGGGACCGGCGATTCTGGGGAAAACAATTATATCATCTACACAACGTGTTACAAAGAACCCAACGCTTTGTACAGATGTAGTGAATAATCCTTTCCCATCGTTTTTTGTCGGATATGTTCGTATTTGTCTAGCTTTTTCAATTAGCTTCAGTATCAATATGCCAACTGAGAAAGCAAGATAAATACGAAGTTATCCGACCAAAAACGATGGGAAAGGATTATTCACTACATTTGTAACAAAATTTTAATCGTAATAAATTATAAATAATCAATAATATGATCATTCGAAATAATGAAAAAACTAAATTTTTAAATGCCTTTTCAATGTTACCACTCATAGTTCGTCGATTTTATTAGTCAAAAAGGCATATTTGTAGGCAATGTATAGGAAACAAGCAAGTGTTTCTAATTACGTTCTCACCCAATTTATTGTATCAAATAACCGGATCCCTTTGACTGCCATACATATCGTTGGTCATAATATAATTGGTAGTCATACTTTTTTTGTCATAACTTCTTTCAGGCTGAAGTTACAGATTTTAATAAACGTTTCTCGTGTAGATTAGTTAGGTTAGTTTTATAAAAATCCTGAAAAAATAACCATGTCCTGAGAAAAATGCATTATGACTTGCGAAAATTATGACTTGAAACACATTATGACTAAAAATAATTATGGCAGTCAATACAGACCCTCAAATAACATATGAATAGTAACTGGTTTTTTTTTAAACCCCAAGGAAGGACAATTTATGTACTAAAATGTGGAATACAGAACGGGGCACAATTTCACATAAATCAATTTCTAACGTGTTCCTGAACTGACTTCTCTGTATGCCCATGACGGTTTCTCGACCAAGAAATACGTGGCATTGCAACGCATACCGGATACAACTAGTATACAAAAATCATGCACGCATGGAGTGATACAAAAAGCGAACGCGTTTCTTACCTCCGGGCGGCGTGGCAAGCGTACAGGGCGAGCATGAAGGTGGCTCCAGACGGGGCGAGCGCGGCCGCGCCGCCGCCGTAGCGCGTCTGGCCACACGCCGGCGGACACACCGGGATTATGGTCTCTACAACAACATGCGGCCACTATGAAGCTCTATGCTACCAAATAATAAACTAACTCTTAAAATCGTTTATAATTTGTATTACAGTAGAACACAATTTATATGGCGTGTCGTGAATCTTCGTTCGCGCGTACATGAACGACGATTCCGATGATTTCCGAAAGCACATTTAAAACCCACGATGAGACAGGTACGCAATAGTTATAAGGTGCAAATTAAATTGCATCTATTTTTTCCATCTCTCTCACGGCTGACTGAATGACACGCGCGCGTCAACATGGCGTCACTAATGACCAATAATAGCATAGAACACAACCGCGCAACGCTGATTGGTTCCCGCGCTTCGAAAAAATGTCATCTGCGCAGGTACATCGGTAAGCAATATCAGTTGTGTTTTACTAAACTAAAGTATTTTCTTGAAATTGGACGAAATGTTTTTGTACTACAAATGAAAACACAACTTATAGGGTATATCATATAGTTTAATAACAATTCACCTTAGAGTTATTAATTTAACGGAAAAAAGTGGCTACCTTTTCCCGTTAAGCTGACTACTCAAAGAGTAAGTAATTGTTATTAAAATATGTTATGTATCCCATAAATTGGGGTTTTACTTGCGCTACAAAAACGTACCGTCTGATTTCAAGAAAATTCTTTAGTTAATTAGAAAACACAATAACAGTAATGAGGGCGCCACTGGACGCTCGACGTTTGCTCGGTGCAGTCTTAACAGCAATAAGTGACAGACAACTTGCAAACCACTTAAAATTCGTCCTCTTTTAGAACAGGAAATAAAGAAATATAGGAGATTTTTATGAGTCGGAATTCTATCTACCAGCAAGGAAATAAAAATCAATCGCATTCGGTCTTGAAACAAATAAAAATGAACTTTATCATTCAAACGTAGTTTCAACTAAATTGCCTTAATTTGTATTTGGCGGTAAACTGCAGACCAAAAATTTATAATATAAAAAAACATGCCAAATAGTAAACTATAAAATCATGTTTCTACAAAAAGTCGGGGTCAATAGAAATAGCAAAAGATGTAAACAATTCAGTACTGTTCGACACATAACCTCAATATTTCTGCAAACCAGTTTTGACTTTAAAAAAACGAGTTAATAGTTATTTAATCTTAAACAGAATGTGAAAGTAACAGCGTCAAGAATCAAATATCAAGCGTGTACAGTAGAACACAATTGATATGGCGTGTCGTGAATCTTCGTTCGCGCAGACACGAACAACGATTCCGATGATTTCCGAAAGCACGATTAAAATCCACGATCAGACTTGTACGTAATAGTTATAAGGTACAAATTATATTGCATCTATTTTTTCCAACTCACTCACGCACGTTTGGCGGCTGACTGAATGACACGCGGTCAACATGGCGTCATTAATAACCAATCATAGCATAGAATACAACCGCGCAACGCTGATTGGTTCCCGCATACAGGTACATCGGTAAGTCATATCAGTTGTGTTTTAGTGTAAGTAGGTCAGTTTGATTTTATTTATTTATTTATTTATTTAAATGGATGGGAAATCCAACAGTTACAAATATAACATACGAAACAAGAATAGGAAGCACAAAACCAATTACAGGATTTCACATGTAGTGACAGTAGCAAACTTAAAGTTTAGTACAAACTTCAAAGGTACACGCACTTACACAAAAACACTAGCGCAAATAAAAGGTAAAATTAAAACTACTGCTACACACCAGCCAAAGGCAGATCGCCAAAAGGTTCTCATACCTATGGTACAAAACATGCTCAAACAACACATTTCGCTATCAAACTTCGCCTCACGGAAGGGATTTTACAATTGAATATATCGGTATCTGACGCCATGTTGACCGCGTGACATTCAGTCAGCCGTCAAACGTGCGTGAGTGAGATGGAAAAAATAGATTCAATTTAATTTGCACCTTATAACTATTACGTACAAGGTGTGGTTGCCGGATTAGAATAGTGCCACTCCGTATCTTTCCGTGGATGTCGTAAAAGCCGACTAAGGTAATAAAGGCGTGTAGTACTGTTAGGCGATGGGCTTGCAACCTGTCACTAGTACACTGGTAAACATCTTAGCCTAAGTGTGCAAAATGTGGTTACAGAATTATCAAAAAGTTTTTACAGTTGTTGGAAATTCTGTAGCTCTGCCTACCCCACTCTGGGAATAAAGGCGTGAGTTTATGTATGTATGTATGTATATATCGATATCCAGCTTATTCACACCCAATTATTCAAGCCTTTACCAGCACGCGTCAAGAAACTGTTTTGTCTGTATCTAGAGGATGCAAATCTCAGTGATATAGGGGGATAACTCCTTTTAGACCGAGTGGGAATACTAAACGAAACGTAAGAAAGCAACTCAGGACTGGATTTTGTTTACATCTTTTGTTATTGCGATTGACCCTGACTCTATAAGTCTACGGAAGGTTCCTGAAGTAGCGTGGACTCACCGAACAGCTCGACCTTGCCCTCGTCGGTGCCGAGCTTGTTCTGGGCCTTGCACGTGAACATCCCGTACTGGCGCTTCTCCACCGTGATCACGCGCAGCGTCGTGTCCGTGAACTCGTCCGCGGTCGCGAAATGGGACACTCTGGACAAAAAAATCAGGTTATTAAGACTGCGCCGAGCGTACGCCGGATGTACAGTGGCGCCCTCATTACTTTTATTGCGTTTTCTAATAAACTAAAGTATTTTCTTGAAATTGGACGGTAGGTTTTTGTACTACAAATGAAAACACAACTTATAGGGCATATCACATAGTTTAATAACAATTCAGCTCCGAGTTATCAACTTAACGGAAAAAAGTGGCCACCTTTTCCCGTTAAGCTCACTACTCAAAGGGTAGTTGTTATTAAAGTTTGTTACGTATACCATAAATTGTGTTTTTACTTGCGCTACAAAAACGTATCGTCTGATTGCAAGGATTTTTTTTAGTTAATTAGAAAACACAATAATAGTAATGAGGGCGCCACTGGACACTCGGTGTTTGCTCGGCGCTCGGTGATTATTTTTCGAACTAACGAAATTTGACGTGAAATTTCGTTAGTTCGAAAAATAATTTTGTGTCAGTCAAAAGTCAAAAGTCACTTTGATTGGGTAAATTTGTTTAAAGAATATTGTCTTTTTTTTTCCAGCGGCCCCGTATGATTTTAACGCGCCCACCGCTTCCGCTCTAGGTGTGTTCCTTACTTGTAGTGCTGGTTGTTGGACAGCTGGAACTCGTCCTTGAGCCAGGTGATGGCGGGCGGCGGGTACGCCTCCACGTGGCACTCGAGGTCCATGTCGTATTGGAGCGCCTGCACACAGAACAGAGTAAAGAACAGCACAATATACAGCAACATTTAAATCGGTCAGTGTGCGGAAGAAACTATATGACATACGAAGATCTGTGAAGGGCAGTGAGCAAATTACGGTCTAAATAAGTGGGGGCGACTGGGGGGGTGTAAAAGGGCGGCTTTGCTGCCGCGCTGTTGATTTGTCAGAAACAACATGCGCGAACATGTTATCCCCTCCATGAGCCGTTCGTAGCTCTTTTTACACGAGTCGACCTATATGTAGTCAGGCTTCCTCTGTACGGGTGTTGTGAATACGGTATTTAACAGAAGTCAAATCAGCTTCTTTTTATGAAAATCAAAAACACTCCGTTACTACGGATTTTATTGTGACGTCACAATCAAACAGCGTCCTTATTGTTGGATTTTATGAATTTAAAAATAATAAAATCTCAAATGAAAATGTAAGTCTGATATTTTTCTAGTATTTTTATAATGTTTATCTGTTGTTAATGAAAAACCAATTTAATTTCAAAAATACCCTATTGTCAATTTGGTTCGCCTAATTGCCAATTCTACTACAGTAGAACACAATTTATATGGCGTGTCGTGAATCTTCGTTCGCGCAAACACGAAAGCGATTCCGATGATTTCCGAAAGCACGATTAAAACCCACGATCAGACTTGTACGTAATAGTTATAAGGTGCAAAATAAATTGCATCAATTTTCCATCTCCCTTACGGCTGACTGAATGACACGCGAGTGCGTCAACATGGCGTCACTAATAACCAATAATAGCACAGAATACAACCGCGCAACGCTGATTGGTTCCCGCGCTTCGAAAAACATCTGCGCAGGTAAGTACATCGGTAAGCCATATGTTGTTGTTGTGTTCTACTGTATGGGTGTTGTTAACTGTCGTGGTTCGCCTGACAACTCTACTAGTTACCTGTCCAAGCCTGGGTTTGGGGACGGTGACCACCGGCGCGAACTCGACCTCCAGGTTGATGTTGCGGCGGGCGCCCTTGCCGACGCCGTTGTCAGCCACGCAGTAGTACGTGCCGCGGTCTTCTTTATGAACCGAATTTATCTTGAGCAGGTTGCCTCTGTAAAATTAGTTTTTTTTTAATTATCTTCCGTTTCTGTAACACTGCTAGAAAAAACGGACCCGCGCACCGATTCCGTAAAAACCTTTAGGTAAATAAGTAAAAGTTCACGCATCACGACAATTGAGTTAAAATATGTGATGTAACTAAAAATTTAGGGTATTCGGAATTTTTCAAAATTCTAGATCGACTGGAAGTACCCTTTAGGTATTGATTCTCTTCCACTCGCAAAAACTGTGTACAAAAGGGGTGTGGACAACTGGGAATAGCCCTTTTTATTGTATGATGTAACTAAAAATTTACGCTTATCGCAACTTTTCCTTTATCTGTTTAGGTGGCTTCGTACCAAATTTCAAGCTTCTGACTTCACAGGAAATACCCTGTAGGTTTTAATTCCCTTGCGAGTTTCGTAAATTTGCGGCATAAACGGCTGTATCTTTTGATTGCGTTGGATTAGTTTGATTTTTTCACAGCTCCAAGGGGCACTAGACTTGAGTATTTGATATAAATTTCATCTTGATACTTCCACGCGTTCCTGAGAAAATATGGTCTTGACTGACAAACGGACGAACGGACAACAAAGTGATCCTATAAGGGTTCCGCTTTTTTCTTTCGAGGTGCGGAACCCTAAAAAAGGGACATACCTGTAGATAGACCCCCCGGTAGGCAGAATCGCGTTGTTCTCACGGCGCCACGATATCTTCGGCAGCGGGAACCCTCCGGCATAGCACTCCATTTGGGCACCTGCAATATAGAAGTTCAGTGGTTGCCTTAAAAAACCTTTTGTATCGCAGTTCAAATTATCATTTGTCCAAGTGTTTAATAACTATAAAATAAATAAAAACTAGAGCTATGCATGTGGTTAAGCCGAATACGAATATTCGGCCGAATTTTAGGTCCACTCCTTCTGAACCGAATCACTAGCATATATAGCGTTCAATCTTAGTCCTCAGTGTTGACGTTGGCCACGCATTTGCCATCTTTAGATTGCAGTCTTAAGACGTATCTTGAGAATGCAAATGTCCAGGGGACACAGATCCCACTTACCATCAGGTTTTCTGAGACCCACCCACCCCCCCCTTAAAAAAATGCTTCAGGGATTTAAAATGACTTACTCTCTCCCTCGCTAGCCACCAGCGACCTGGTGGAGTTGTCAGAGATGATGGGGGGCCGTCTGACCTGGAGCTCCACTTCAGCGGTGATCTTGTTGCTCACCGAGATGATCACCTGGCATTGGTACCAGCCGGAATCCGTCTCTTGGAGGTCTTTTATCTGGAAATAGTAGATAGTAACTTATAGTTTATAGTAGCTATTTCTTGCCCATTTTAATTGACAATGACTATAGGGTTCCCCTTTGGAATCTCTAATCATCTTATGTCCTAATGGATTGTTTGTCCGAATTTTCGTTCCTAAAGCCATTTTGCGCTTAAATTTTAAAACTTTTTAGCGTTGTTATAATACAACCGTTACCTTACCGAACCGCAGATATAATTAGAAAACTTAAAAAGTACCCTGACTCACCTGAAAAGCAGTTTACGGCAAATGAAAATTCGGCCAAACGATGAACGAACCAGAGCCTGGATTTTTCGCGGCAAAAGAAAAGACACAAATATTTTTTTATCGATATATCGATAATTGTATAATAGAAAAAAAACGGGCCTGGAAATAAAATAAAAAGTTAATAAAACATTTTACGTGTGCTTTTTATAAAGTTATATAGAAACAGATAAAATTTCTTTTTCGAAATCCACGTCAGTACACACAGCAGCACTTGACATTTTATTCGGTTTGTTATAGTGATAGGAGTACTCATTTTCTGAAGTCTTTTATTTTCAATGAGGTAGTATGGTCGCTTAATTCAAAGTTTTACCTATTAAGTTACCCGACGAGTTATTTTATTACTTGATATGATACACTAGGAGATAAGATCTAGGTGGAGTAACACATGTGAAACAACTGTCGCGAATGATTATAAAATAATGTAAATACATCGGCATGAGTTTCTTTATACAATAATACTCGATATCGATACAAAAAGTGATTCTAGCGCTAGCTAGATTGCGACAGTCTTTTGTTTTGCCGCCAAAAATCCGGTCTCTGGTTAGGACAAACGTTGTTAGGTATTCCGAGGGACGCCCTGACTATAGGTAAGTGAGTGACCCATAGCTGTGTGTTTGTTAAACGATGCTGAATCATGTTGACTTACCGATAAGGTATAAGTTTCAGCGGCCTCGTCGAATCTGAGTGAGAACCTAGAGTCCCGAATGATGAGTCCAGAGTTAGTAGACAGCGGGAGCGCTTCGGTCGTTTTTTGGCGATCAAACTTTACCTGTAACAATCAATTATAAGATAACCTTCCGTGAGAAATTAATAATAATAATAAATAAATATCAGTGGACAATCTCACACCAATTGACCTAGTCCCAAACTAAGCTCTAGGCTTGTACTATGGGTACTAGATAACGATATAAATACTTACATAGAGAAATATATGGACGACGCGCTGGCCTAGTTGGTAGTGACCCTGCCTACGAAGCTAGAGGTCCTGGGTTCAAATCCCGGTAAGGGCAGATATTTGTGTGATGAGCGCAAAATATTTGTTCCTGAGTCATGGATGTTTTCTAATGTATTTAAGTATATAATTCTCTTTATAAGTATTTATATCGTTGTACCCACAGTACAGGCCTAGAGCTTAGTTTAGGACTAGGTCAATTGGTGTGACACTGTCCCCTGATTTCGAGAGGGAGCTGTCGACTAGTAAACATTGGCTCTACGTTATTTATTCATTTAAAATTATATAAATCAACACTGTAAGCGTAAATAGTGATTATTCATGTGGCGAATTGGACAATTATATGGTGACAATATTTTCAAAGTGAACCAAATAACTTAAGTGACACTAATTGGTGCTTCAAAAGTGACAATTACCCAGCCAACTAAAGTAAGACATTTCGTGTTTGTGTTTGTAATAGTAGCGTGTATTGTGATGTAAACATTACAATTCCGAACTAAGATACGAATAACACAGTGCTTGAGAAGAAATAATGTTACAAAACAAAAGTGGCAGTGACCGTTATTAATTTTAAACGAACAACTATAATGCACTAAAGTAACACAGTTATGTTTATCCACTATTTTTATGAACTATACTACACAATTAAACTAAAAAATTATAAATAATACGGTATCTTATAAGAAAACATAACAAAATAAAAGTGAAGTGACCGTTTTTAGTTTTTAAATCGTGTTGAACTTTGAACCCGCTGATGCCGTTGGTTGTCTAACTTGCGAAATCTTATCGTGGTGCTTGATTTTTTTTTTGATAACAGTGCCATCTTCTGTTACTTTGCCGAACAACCACTATCACTAACTATCGCAAATCAATAGCGAAACGGTTTTGACGTCGTGACCATGCTGAGTGTTTCAACAATTTTGCTACAGATGGCACCAGGGCCGAATAAAGTCACAAACTAAACAAATATCAATAACATTGTTTCTTTGTAAAGATTCTATCTTGATATTTTGGTTTAGCTATATAATTATGGCTGACCATACAATACCTCTAATTTCATGTTTTAAATGTAATGCAAATATACCAAACAAACACGCCTTAATGTGTCGATTGTGTGGTAACGCTTATGATTTGTTATGCGCAAATATTAGCGAAAAGCGGTATTATAACATTATGTCAAAGGAAAATAAAGACAACTGGAAATGCCAAGATTGCAAATGCTCCCCAGTATGTAGGAAAATACCGTTTCATAATATGGGCAATAAAACACCTTCTCCGTCAAGCAGCCATATAACCATGCGCAAAAAATACAAAATTAATGTGTCAACAAAAAACTCATTCGACTCTTTATCAGACGCAGAAGATCACGACTGCTCTCTTTTATCGCTATCGTCATCATCGCTCCTAAATAAAAAAAAGAGTCTTAATAGAAGCTGCCCGGATATTGGAGAAAGTCTTCAAGACAAACTAGAAGTCATGTCAGGGAAAATTGATGACCTTCAAGAAAAACTTAGTATTGCAAAACAAGAAATAGAAAATCTATTATACGAAAATTCTTCGCTAAAGAAAGCTTTGGACGATTATGCCGGGAGAATAAACAAATTGAAGCACATCTGTACATCAGAAACCAAACCAAAAATAAAAAGAATAAGGAAGAAAAGCGCGACAAAAAGTAATATATCCTTTTCTGTAAGCGAAATTAAACACAGCCAAGATTTAAACTCAAATATTGAGCCGATGGAAACGCCAATTGAAATCTCCAAGAATAAAACGAAGGACATTGATTTGACGACTATTATTCCTGAGTCGACGACGGCACAAAAAACCACTATCGTCCAGGATAAAAACAAGGAAGAGAGTAAAAAAGAAAAGAAGAGGAAAATCTGCATGATAAGCACAAATAATTACAATAAGGTGTTATCCATTTCCGATTTTCTAACCGAGAAATATGATTTGTGTCATTATCTTACTCCGGAAGTTGGAGTAAAAACTCTGTTACACGACTTGGACTCTAAATTAAGGAACTATTCAATGAATGACTATTGCTTAATATTCATAGGCGAAAATGACTTTAAACAGTCACAAGATTATAATACTTTAATATCGTTTATAAGAAATGTTGTGACCAATTGTATGCATACTAATATAATCCTATGTGTTCCTATTTATAACTGTGGTCATCTAGCAAATGTGTACAACAGAAGAGTGGAATTATTTAACAGTTTATTGTACTTGGATGCGGCAAAATTTGAATACGCTTATATACTGGATTGCAATCGTAACCTAAGCTATGACTATAAGATGTTTTCTAAATTAACCGGACATATAAATAATAATGGCATGAGAAATATTTTTAGGGATGTGGCAACTTTTCTGTCTATACTGGAAGATGAAGTAAAGTTTTTTCGAAACAACGAAAGAACCTTTTTTCGTCGGTACTCCATCTGATTCCATCCCCGGTGTAACTAGTAACATACCGAATAATGTAACGTTATGTCTAAACAATATAAATGCTACACAACGCTCGGCTTGTGGCAGTAGGGACTGTCTAAATATTATGCATCAAAATATTGCTGGATTGATTAACAAATCCGATATTATTACAGTATCTTTGGAGCGACTGGAGGATAGCAATAGTGGCATAGATGTGATCTGTTTTACGGAACACTTTATGCTAAAGGGAGAAAGTAGCATATTTTATTTGAAAAACTATACCCTAGCTTCGATTTTCTCACGGAAAACATCACGCGGAGGTGCCGCCATTTATCTGAAACGAGGCATTGAATATTCCGAACTGGCTGAAATTAACAAACTCGCGATAAACATTTACTTTGAATGCTGCGCAATTGAACTAACTACCTTAAATATTATAGTTTTCTGTGTATACAGGGTACCCAACTCAGATTTTAATTTGTTTATGGAACGCCTTGACACATCTCTAACAATTTTGACAAGTAGAAATAAAAAACAAATCATCATGTGTGGGGATTTCAACATAAACATCTTGAAACCTGATAAAACGTCCACTATTTTTGAGAATACCCTCTTAAATTTTAATTTAAAACTTAAAGTAAGATGTATAACTCGCCCCCGCAGTGGTACGTGTATTGATAACTTTGCAGACAACATATCTGAATCAATAAGCTCTGTAGTTGATCTAGGTATATCAGATCACAACGCGATAATTCTAAATTGTCCTGTTAAACGCAAATGCTTCAATAAAATTTGGTATGTAAAAAGACGGGACTTTTCGACTGAAAATATAGATAAATTCAAGGATTGCCTTTTCAGTTTCAGTTTTGCAGATGTTTATGCACAGAATGACCCTAATGACGCTTATAATAACTTTATAGAATCGTTTGACCTATTTTACAACCTCTGTTTCCCTTTCAAATTAATAAAACTATGTCATAGAAAGAGACCACAATGGGTATCTAAGGGTATAAAGGTCTGCTGTAAAAGGAAACGTGAAATACTATGGCGTTACAGATCAAACCCCAATTGCCAAAATCGGGAAGCGTTAAAGTTGTACTCCTACAGACTTAAGAAAATAATGAGACTTACACAAAAAATACAAAATAAAAATTACATTAAAAACTCTGAAAATAAAACCCGAGCCGCTTGGCAAATAATAAATAACAACAATGAAAATCGTCCCAAAGAATCAGTAACAGAAGTTATTAATGACAAAAATGAAACTATCACTGATCCGGTTGATATAGCAAATATGTTCAATGACCATTACGTTGGCCAGGTAACAATGAATGACAAACCTACATTATCTAATATAAGGCGTACACAGATAGAATATACAGAAAATCTATCCCCATACTCTCTAAATTCAATTTTTTTGAGTCTTGTGACGCCTCAACAAATTGTGAAAATTATAAAAGCACTAAAAAACACTAAAAGTACGGGAATGGATGAAATATCTACACATGTAATCAAACAATGTGCTGAAATAATATCTGAGCCATTGACATACATTTTTAACCTTATGCTTGAAATGGGAATATTTCCAGACAAACTAAAAATTGCTCTAATCAAGCCTTTGTTTAAAAAAGGTGACAAAAATAAATTGGGAAACTACAGACCTATAGCTTTGTTGTCCGTATTTTCAAAGATTTCGGAAAGAATAATTTATGACCGGGTTTATGGATTTATGGAAAAAAAAAACTTATTTGTGAAAGAACAAAATGGATTTAGGAAAAAAAGATCGTGTACTTCTGCCATATACGAGCTAATACGGTGCGTTACTTTGAGTGTAGACAAAAGAGTGCCAATATGCGCTATTTACATGGACATGACGAAGGCATTTGACTTCGTCGATCATGGCAAGTTATTAAAAAAAGTAGAACGTTATGGCATCAGAGGAAACGCCCATAATCTGCTTGTTTCATATTTTGAAAACAGATTACAATGTACTGAAATAAGAAAGATATGTTGTAAAACAAAAGAAGAGAATGTCTACCATTCAAAACTTAGACCCCTGCTATGTGGAGTTCCACAAGGAAGTATATTGGGGCCTCTGCTATTTCTACTCTACATAAACGATCTGCCAATGCACATCAAATATCCAATGGTTTTATTTGCTGATGATTGTACAGTTCTGATTAGGTCAGAACATTTAAATTCATACGAAACAGAAATAAATAATACACTGACAAGTATCATTAGTTGGCTTAATCATAATAACCTTAAAATTAATATGGAAAAAACAAAAATAATGCAATTCTATCAATCCCAATCGAAATCAATTAATCTTGACATTAAATACAATGATAAACCTATAGAACATACAAATGTAACTAAATTTTTAGGTATAGATATAGACAATAACATAAAATGGAAGTCTCACACTGAATCGTTATGCAGGCGAATTTGTAATTTTGTGTTTGTCCTTAGAAGAATATCGAAACTATCTGATCATAAAACAGCATTACTAGCATACCATGCATACGTCGGATCTATTCTTCGTAATGGCATTGTTTTGTGGGGAAACTCAAGTAACAAAAATTCTGTATTCATCGCACAGAAGAAATGTATCAGAGCCATCTGTCGCCTTAACCAAACGACGAGTTGCAAACCCTATTTCAAGGAATTACGGGTCCTAACTCTAGCCAGCCTGTACATCTACGAGATCGCCACCTTCGTTAAATCGAACCCTAATCTTTTTCCCCAAACACTTCCTTCAAACTCCAGAAGCTCCCGTTATAAACATAAAATCAAAGTTGTGCCAGGCCAAACAGCTTTGTTATGGAATAGCATTTTAGGAATGGCATCTAGGATTTATAATTTTCTACCTGAAAGGTTAAAAGTTTTAGAGACACATATTTTTAAAAAACGTCTAAAAGATGAACTTTTTAATAGAACATATTACACAATTGAGGATTTTTTTAAAGATAAGGCTTGACATTGGTGTAAATATTCACCCTTACGAGTAAAATAATGTATCTAACAGAATAATCAAATTTTTAATTTAGTAGTGTAAGTAATGAATCACCTTCATGTCTTTTTTATAAATATTGACAATTTGTAATAAAATAATAGGTAAAATGTATAATGTATTCCATGACAGTAATTTTAGCTATAGGAAAAAAGAGTTTGTACGCCTATAAGGCAGATCACAGAGATCTCATTAAAACATAAAGAACTGTATGTAACCAACCTGTGTATCACAAATAAATGATTTGATTTGATTTGATTTATTTATTTATTTATATACTTAAATACATAGAAAACATCCATGACTCAGGAACAAATATTCGAGCTCGTCACACATATCTGCCCTTACCGGGATTCTAACCCAGGACCACTTGCTTCGTAGGCAGGGTCACTACCCACTAGGCCAACGCGTCGTCAATTATCTATCAGATGGTGACAAGATATTTAACGCTATCGAAAACTATTTTCGAAAACTGTCAAAGTGTATGGAACTGACATAACCGCTTGACATGACCATCTGGGAGCTCACGTCAATCCTTTACATATTCGATACCGATTATGATCTCGCCACGCATCTTGTCGGGCTACAGTAGTTTTTGAGAACATCGCGAACATACAGCCAAACCGTTTTATTAAATTTTGGTAAAATACTAGCGACCCGCCCTCCCTTCGCCTCGGTTTATGTGATTTTTCTGTAACAGCCTTACATAAACCAGAATGTATTAAACATAGAAACCTTCCTCTTGAATCACTAACTATTGACGAAAACTGCCTTAAAATCCGTTGCGTAGTTTGAAAGATCTATGCGTGCAAGCGACTTTGTTTTATACTAGGTATTTAAAGATAGTAACAACATTACACGTACCACCCGTCTTTTGTTCATACAATTGTTTACAATACTTCTTAAGACTGCGCCGAGCGTACGCCAGATGTACAGTGGCGCCCTCATTACTATTATTGTGTTTTCTAATAAACTAAAGTATTTCCTTGAAATTGGTCGGTAGGTTTTTGTACTACAAATGAAAACACGACTTATAGGATATATCACATAGTTTAATAACAATTCACCTTCGAGTTATCAACTTAACGGCAAAAAGTGGCCACCTCAATGGGTAATTGTTATTAAAGTTTGTTACGTATCCCATAAATTGTGTTTTGACTTGCGCTACAAAAACGTATCGTCTGATTGCAAGGAAATTGTTTAGTTAATTAGAAAACACAATAATAGTAATGAGGGCGCCACTGGACGCTCGACGTTTGCTCGGTGCAGTCTTAAGCGAGAGAGTAACTTCAAAAACACTTCACCAATTTTGATGTAAATTGTATAGTGTTTTGTTGCTGCTTAACTTAGGTTCAAAATGGCCACCAAAATCTATTTTGTAAGTGGTAACTTTTCAACACAGTACTAAGATGTTATACTAGTCATTTGACCGGTGTTCTAAACTAGAGAATGCAATTTAACCGGTTATTGTATCAAAATAACCGGTTAAAACCGGTTATTTGCATTCCCTATTCTAAACAGAACGAACATATAGTGAAAGCTGTGAGGACGAATTAAGACGCATCAATCTGAACAGGCCTTTAGCCCTCTTTCAATAACAATAGACTAACTTTTACGTCGTTACTTAAGTCAATGCCCCTATAATCTACGCTTCACTGACTCACAGTACAAATAGGGGACCACAGACTCGATACAATGTTATAATAGCATAGTTATTTATTCTATGGTCACGGTGTCGCATCAATGGCTATTATAAAACTATTATAAATTAACTAGGGGATCGGAAATGTATATCCGTTGAGAAGCCACATATGTTAGTCGGAAGGGTTCTTCGATCTGGATCTCAATATAACGCTTAGTGTCTGTTTTTTGGGTTAATTTATTCTTATGTTTTAAGATAAGGGCTATTCATTTAAATAAATAAATAAATATAAGAGGACCTCACACCAATTGACCTAGTCCCAAACTAAGCTCTAGGCTTGTGCTATGGATACTAGACAACGATATAAATACTTATATAGAGAAATATATACTTAAATACATAGAAAACATCCATGACACAGGAACAAATATTCGCGCTCATCACACAAATATCTGCCCTTACCGGGATTCGAACCTAGGACCGATAGCTTCGTAGGCAGGGTCACTACCCGCTAGGCCAGCGCGTCGTCAATTATTTTGAAACATTCAATTTATAACCTAACGATCTTAGAATTAAGACTGCGCCGAGCGTACGCCGGATGGACAGTGGCGCCCTCATTACTATTATTGTGTTTTCTAATACAATAAAGTATTTTCTTGAAATTGGTTCGGTAGGTTTTTGTACTACAAATGAAAACACAACTTATAGGGTATATCACATAGTTTAATAACAATTCACCTTCGAGTTATCAACTTAACGGAAAAAGTGGCCACCTTTTCCCGTTAAGCTCACTACTCAAAGGTTAAATGTTATTAAAATTTGTTACGTATCCCATAAATTGTGTTTTTATTTGCGCTACCAAAACGTATCGTCTGATTGCATGGAAATTCTTTAGTTAATTAGAAAACACAATAATAGTAATGAGGGCGCCACTGGACGCTCGACGTTTGCTCGGTGCAGTCTTAAGAGTTAAGTGTCCATTATGGATGGCTTCAGCAGTTCAGCTTAGTTTCTAACATTGGTGCCGTCACCCTACGATGTCACATGCAACAGACATATGGGCGTAAAACTTAAACCGCCCCTTTTTAGGGTTCCGTACCAAAATGGTAAAAAAGGAACCCTTATGGTAAGACGTCGTTATCTGTCTGTCTATCTGTATTTCAAAGCAGGTTTTCTCAGCAACTACAAATGCAATCAACTTGAAATTTGGCACAGTTGTACAACATGTTTTTTTTTTTATGGCATGGAGTAGACATACGAGCACACAGGCCACCTGATGGTAAGTGGAAACTGTGACCCATAGACATTCTCATTCACAAGAATGCAGTGCAATTCTAAGACTGCAAATGCGTTGCCAACCCTGAGGACTAAGATGGAATGCCTCTATGCTAGTCATTTCACCGGCTCTCTTATCCCCAAACCGGAACACAACAATGCGAACACTGCTATTTGGCGGTATGGATAAGATGGTGGTAGCGATCCGGACGGACCCTGCACAAGGTCCTACCACCCGCAAACCTTGCCCGCATCTGAATCATCAGATCTGTTTTTAATTAAAAAAAATATGAAATTAATTTTATATATAATTGAAAAGGGGTCTAGAATGGCTGGTTGAAAAATGAAAGAGGTTTGATTATAGCAAATGGGGTGTGATGTGAAAGGGCTTAATATGCACATTTCAAATTTTTAAAATTCTTTAATTTAATTAATAGACTTACCCACAATACTGGATAATCATGTCCAAAGTGCACTGAGCAATCCAGGTCCACCTGGCTTCCAATATCCCGGATCTGCACCTGGGTTATGTGGGAGATGGTAGGGGTCCTTTGAGCCCACACTGAAAAAAAAAGAAAAGTTGTTTTTACTACACTTATTCAGAATAGATTGATGAAGGTTGGAAAGACTAATGGCTGGCTGACTGAATGGCTGGTTGGTAGCATGAACATGTCACGTAAAAATCTAAAAATGTGTTAACATTTGGGATTCTACTAAAGAATTCTTTGCATCGTTCTGTAAATAAACAGGAAATATATCATTTTGCTCCTATTTGACAGAATCTAATATTTTGCAGCTTACATAAAACCTGATTCATGTAACAAACAATTGAGAAAAATCATTTTCTGAAATCTATAAAAATAACCAAGATGAAAAAGTCAGAGAGAAATGTGGAATAAAAGAAGATGTAGTGACTAAGATTGAAAAGCTTCGATGGTTCGGTCATTTGGAAAGGATGAAGAAGATTGACAAAAGAGATATACAGATCGAAAGTGAGTGGACGGGTCGGAAGGGGCCGCCCTAGGCGTACTTTTTCGAGTCAAATCGGAGAAATACTGGAAAAGGGCCGAATCTTAAGTACCCGGAACCAACGTGCGTGCATGACTCGATGTATGAATGTGGAAGAAGCGCAAGAAATTTGTCAAGATCGTAGCAAATGGAAAGAAGTGGTCTCTGCCTACCCCTCTGGGAAACAGGCGTGATTTAATGTATGTATGTAACCAAGATACCAACAAAAATTTGTTCCTCTCTCGTTGTATCAAAACTGAATTTAACATGGAGTTTATATGGCCGCCCTGTTACATGACGTCATGCATATCGGATCTCTGTCTAATCGCTGTCTAATAAGGAGTTAAAGATGCTTGTGTCATCCGATCTCTATGTTGATTTTCATATTTTTTGAGAATTGCGATTTAAAAGTCTATGCATTTACTATACAGTTTTTAGGGTTCCGTAGTCAAACTACTAGTACCCTTATAGTTTCGCCATGTCCGTGCAATGTTTGTATGCACCATATGCACATAGCATGTCAGTTTAGGTCAAATCTAGAAAGTCAATTTTGAAACACTTCCCTACATGGAAAGGGCTGAAATGTAAAACACATGTAAACCGGATGACAATGCAAATTATGGTATCAAAGAGCTGATCTGATGATGTAGTCGGAATGAAGACACATAACCTGAATTAAAAATAACATACTCATAATGAATAGTTATATAAACTAAAACTTGTATATATATAAATATGTATCA
The DNA here is from genome assembly GCA_963966035.1 of Acleris laterana. Taxonomy (NCBI): domain Eukaryota; kingdom Metazoa; phylum Arthropoda; class Insecta; order Lepidoptera; family Tortricidae; genus Acleris; species Acleris laterana. The sequence goes on along the minus strand of OZ014467.1, from coordinate 3,945,952 downwards.
ATCATTGCACAAATCTCATTTCATCTTTAAAATTATACAGTTATAAGTACGAGGGCTGCCTTTTAAGTTCTGTCGTTTGCAAGCCTTCCGTGATTGCATAAAAAAGAACTAGTGTCATCTTAAAATATTTGAAATTAGAATTCGAAAACAAAAGAATGACTCGAAATCGGCCCAACCGTTTTAGTACAGCGCTCGTTCAAAGTTGACAAGTCAGTTGTGAAAATGGAAATTTCGAAGGAAAATTTACGTGCGATATTTTTTTACAACTTCAAAAGGGGCTTAACGCGACTTCAGTGCTTCGAAGAGTTGACTACGGTTTTCAATGATAAAGCACCATGCCTCCGGACTGTGGAACGCTGGTATTTAGAATTTCAACGTTGTTGCTCTAGTCTTGGTGATAGACATCGTGAAGGTCGACCAAAAACAGCCGTAACCCAGGAGAACATTGATGCTGTACGGCAACTGATCGTCGAAGATCGCCATGCGACATACCGTGAGATAGAAGCTTCCTTAAGTATTTCAGGGACCAGTGTTCACAGTATTTTGCATGATCACTTAGGCGTAAAAAAGTTGATCTCTCGCTGGATACCACATTTACTCAGTGAAGACCAAAAAACGGCTCGCGTTCGATGGTGTCGCAAAACTCTGCGGCAATTCAACCGAGGAAACTCGAAACATGTTTACGACATTATCAGTGGTGACGAATCTTGGATATATGCCTACGAACCCGATTCTAAACAGCAGTCGACTGTTTGGGTGTTCCAAGATGAGCCAAAACCGACCAAAGTAATACGCTCACGGAGCATTTCGAAAAAAATAGTCGCCACGTTTGTGGCGAAAAGTGGCCACGTGGCCAACATCGTGCTCGAGGATCGTAAAACGGTTAATGCTGACTGGTATACCACTGTCTGTTTACCAGAAGTCATCGGCGAGTTTCGAAAAAATAACCCAAGACGTCGTATAAGACTGCATCACGATAATGCGAGCTCGCACACCGCCCGGCAAACAATTGCGTTTTTAAAAGAGCAAAACGTCGAAATTCTGGAACACCCGCCGCACAGTCCAGACTTAAGCCCTAACGATTTTTTTACTTTTCCAAAAATCAAGCAACGACTTCGTGGTCAACGGTACCAGACGCCTGAAGAAGCCGTTGAGGCATACAAAACGGCCATTTTGGAGACCCCGACTTCGGACTGGAATAAGTGTTTCGAAAACTGGTTCGATCGAATGAAAAAGTGTATTACATATCACGGTGATTACTTTGAAAAACAATAAATACCATTTAACACTTAAATTGTCTTTAGTTTTTCCAAACGACACAACTTAAAAGGCAGCCCTCGTAGTAGCAAATTGGTTGATTTGTTTTTGTTTACACAATTGCTAATATCAATTGACCCAGACTGTAGGTTACTGTAGACATGCTATAAATGATAATATCTTATTATTATGTCAATAATACTGGGTAATCTATAATAATTGATTAATTACACTGTTATTGTACCTAGTGTTATCATCACTACATAGTATAAAACAAAGTCGCTTCCCGCTGTCTGTCCCTATGTATGCTTAGATCTTTAAAACTACGCAACGGAATTTGATGCGGTTTTTTTTAATACATAGAGTGATTCAAGAGGAAGGTTTTTATGTAAAATAAATTCTGTTTTACAAACGGGTATTACAGAAAACTCACATAAACCGAAGCGAAGCGAGGGCGGGTCGCTAGTCAATTGATAAACAAATTAAAAATAATTCGATGACATTACGTTACGGGGCGTTGCCTAGTTAGCTAACGGTCTCGGGTTCGATTTCCGGTATCGGTAAATATTTGTGAGATGAGCAAGAGTGTTGGTTTCCGAGTCTTGGATGATTTATATGTATTTAAATAATTATCTATACCAATATTATAAAGCAGAAGACGTGTATGCGAGTTTACTATAACACCCGTACGTGAACCAGAATTTATTACCTTCCTCTTGAATCACTATCTATTGATGAAAACCGTATTAAAATCCGTTGAGTAGGTACTTTGAAAGATCTAAGCGTATTAGCGTAAATAAAAATAAGTAGAACACAACACAACCGATATGGCGTGTCGTGAATCTTCGTTCGCGCAGACACGAACAACGATTCCGATGATTACCGAAAGCGATCAGTCTTGTACGTAATAGTTATATAAGGTGCAAATTAAATTGCATCTATTTATTCCATCTTACTCACGCACGTTTGGCGGCTTACTGAATGACACGGGCGTGCGTCAACATGGCGTCACTAATAACCAATAACAGAACACAACCACGCTACGTTGATTGGTTCCCGCGCTTCGAAAAAATGTCATCTGCGCAGGTACATCGGTAAGCCATATCGGTTGTTTTATTGTACAGTCGAAGTCTTCTTCTTCTTCTTCTTTTTGCCCCGCGGCGACTTCAACAGCTACTACCGCCGGGCTATGGCGTTTCCACGAATCAGTGATATCGCCAGTGTCAAGTGTATATAAGTATAAATCAATATAGCAATAAAATACAATCCAATCTTCTCTGGGAAGATTGGGGGCAACGTTGTTCGGTAGTTTGTAGGACAGAGGTCAAGATAGTTTTAACCTATGTACCACTTCGAGTCCACTTGTAACGAGAAGAAAGATGCCAGATACGCGAAATAAGTCCAAGTTTTCAATCACTGTGCAACACAATGGCATAAAAAGTACAAATCACTATCAGAAAAGAACTTTAAACACCTAAATACACAAAAAAATAAAACTAAAACAAATTACACATCCGCCATCTTTTAACGTTGCAAATGGCCTACAGTCGAAGTCATAAATATGTTTACACTTTAGTACCTCGTCACTTTACCCGCTATGACAGTTTCAAATGGCAGTTTAAACATGACGCTAAATAAGAGGGCTGATCAAAAAATACCCGGAATATTTGAATTTCGAATTTAAAGTTCGCCATTAAAAGAAGTCTTATTTTAAAAGGTTGTAGACATGTTTTTTTTTTTTTTTTTTTTTTTTTTTATCAGGGGACTATGTCACACCAATTGACCTAGTCCCAAACTAAGCTCTATGGCTTGTACTATGGGTACTAGACAACGATATAAATACTTATATAGAGAAATATATACTTAAATACATAGAAAACATCCATGACTCAGGAACAAATATTTGCGCTCACCACACAAATATCTGCCCTTACCGGGATTTGAACCCAGGACCTCTAGCTTCATAGGCAGGGTCACTACCAATCAGGCTATCGCGTCGTCAAAATTTTGGCCATTTTAAATGCGTAGCTATTCGTAGGAACATTAGTAAGAGGTGTTTTCTTGTGATCGGCGAATTTTCAAGTTTTCCAGAGTAAAAATGACGGAGCAAAGAATTTGCATAAAATTTCGTGTTAGAAACAAAATTAAATGCAGTGCCGTGGTTGGAATGTTAAAAAAAAAGTTAAAGACAATGAATGAATGAATGAATGTGAATGTTAGAGACAGCTTATGGTGAGTCTGCTATGAAAAAAACGGCAGTTTATGATTGGTATAAACGATTCGACGAGGTCGTGAAGATGTTGATGATGACGAGAGGAATGGGCGACCGAAAACGTCAACCACCGATGACCACATCCACACAGTCAAAACAATTGCGCTTGCCAATCGCCGCATCACTATCAGGGAGGTTGCTGAGGAAGTTGGCATCTCCTACGGATCTTGTGAATCGATTATCACTACATAGTATAAAACAAAGTCGCTTCCCGCTGTCTGTCCCTATGTATGCTTAGATCTTTAAAACTACGCAACGGATTTTGATGCCGTTTTTTTTAGTAGATAGAGTGATTCATGAGGAAGGTTTTCATGTATAATAAATTTTGTTTTATGTACGTGTGTTATAGAAAACTCAAATAAACCGAAGCGAAGCGAGGGCGGGTCGCTAGTAACTGATATTTTAGGCATGTCTCGTGTCGCTGCCAAATTCGTGCCAAAAATGCTAAATTTTCAACAAAAGCAGTATCGCAAAGACATGGCCCAGCACATGTTGGATGAAGTTGCGGACGACCCAGAACTGCTCAAACGAGTCGTAACGGGGGACGAGTCTTGGGTATAAGGATACGACGTTGAAACAAAGGTGCAATCGTCTCAATTGAAAACCACGGAGGAGCCGCGGCCCAAAAAAGCCCGTCAAGTTCGATCCAAAGTCAAGGTTCTTATTACTGTTTTTTTCGATTTTAATGGAATCGTACATCATGAATTCCTACCAGAAGGTCGCACGGTTAACAAAGAGTATTACTTAGAATGTTTACGCCGTTTGCGTGAGGCCATCCATAGAAAAATACCAGAATTGTGGAAAAACTCTTTCCATTTGCACCACGATAACGCACCCGCTCACACCTCGCGGCTTGTTCGTGATTTCTTGACAATAAACCAGACCAAATTGATGCCCCCAGCACCGTAGTCACCGGACTTGGCCCCATGCGACTTTTTCCTGTTCCCAAAGATGAAGAGAACATTAAAAGGACAGCGTTTTGCGACCATAGAAGAAATAAAAGCTGAATCGCTGAAAGAACTGAAGGCCATATCAAAAAGTGCATTCAATAAATGCTTCGAAGATTGGAAAAGACGCTGGCAAAAGTGTATTATATCCGGAGGTGATTACTTCGAAGGGGACAAATATCAATATAGACGAATAAATAAAGGTTTTTTTTAAATACTCTATTTCCGCGTATTTTTTGATCAAACTGCGTAGACAAGGTACCTACTAAAGTGTAAACATATTTATGGCGTCGACTGTACATACAGTTAGGGACAGACGGCAGCGGGACGCAACTATTTTTAGGTACTTATTTAAAAAAATGTAAACATTCCAAATCACGTAACAACCAATCAAAACTGTTTTATCGAGCTTTGACGTACGACGACTTTGACGGCAGCCAATAGAAGCAGAACACTGTCTGCTTCTATTGGCTGACGAACTATATCACGTGGTTGTTTTGTTTACATTTTTTTAAATGCCTAACCCCCTTACTTATAAACGTGGCATAAGCTTGGAATAGTTTATGCCATGCTTTGTCACTTTCTGTTAGATGCAAATGTCACAATTACAGATAGGGACAAAGCTTGGCATAACCTATTCCAAGCTTATTTCATGTTTATAAGTAAGAGGGTAAAAGTATACACTATACATAACGCCTGTCTGTTTTTGGATAATATTCAACTTGGTCATATTTCCTTAAGACTGTTAAACGTGAAAACACGTTTAGAAACCGGATCTTCTACTTTATTTTTCAAACATGATATCTTTTTTTCACATGTTTTTGGTTGAATCTTCTAAGATCTTTAACAATGATTGATTGATAAACCTTAATAAGTTGTTTGAGACAACTTCTAATACTTACCATCTTACCAAAATTTTAACAATTATAGTGTTAGGTACCTATTTTATGCACAATACACCTATTACTTTTTAGAGTTGTTGGTAATTCTGTAGCTCTGCCTACCCCAAACTGGGAATAAAGGCGTGAGTTTATGTATGTATGTATGTATGTACACCTATCATCATCACCTTATGACCTGTTTCAGTTCACTAATGTTATATAATAATTATTATAAAAACAAACAAATTAGTATAGTAGTAACTCAGACAAATAAGAAACAATTTCTCAAGCAATTACAACAGCCGGAGAACTCAAGAACGTAAATGAATAAGGAGTAAACATGTTAAGTGCCCTTGTGGCCTACCTACTGGATGAAAAATACATCTTTATCTTTACTTACTTTTGACTCTTGGCATCTGTCTGTCTGTAACGCCTTCAAAACCACGTAGTGGTGTGATAGCCCTATGTACTTAAGTTTATTGTACAGAACCGATCAGCCTTGTTATTTTAATTGTACTGTTTAGTATGGTTGTATTGTATGAACAAAGGGGAACTTATCACTTTAAGGGAACTCTTCCAGCTACCCTCAATGGTTGCAATTATAGAATCGAAATGGACTAAAATTTGGAATAGTCACTGACTGCAGCAATGGTGGATAGCATCTCTCAGTTGGGTCATTATTTGAGCGTTTGAAACGCCTCACTTTTGTGAGCATATTTTTGAAGAATTTGGCGTATATTTTGATGCCGTTTTTGGATATTTGTTAGATGTCCGGTAAACTTAGATAACTAACCAGAAACGAAATCGAAATCTGCAGCCACTTCTACAAAAATGTGACCACGAAAGTGATGCAGAACAAACGCCCAAATAATGACCCAGTTGCCACAAGAAAGCTTTAATTAATTTTTAATTTTGTTGTTAACCGGGACAACAGCCACTTTCCCCTTCACTTCATCTAATCTATGAGAAGGATAGCAATCAAATAATTTAGAGCAGTGTTTGTGTACATCAAGCTAATTAAGGAAGCTTTCCATGTTAAGTGGGGGAAGATAAGAGGATAAAAAAGAAGTGAAGATTGAAGCCTGTAGACGCGAATCTGGATTACGGATCACTATGGGGAGTAGGAGTATCTCAACCTTTTCCGACCTCTTCAATTTTCTTTCTTCCAAATTGGAGGTTCGTATAGGCTCGTCATTTTGACCGTGGCAAATGGTGCTATGAATAAAATTAAATATAATCCTTTTTACATTAGTAAAAAAATTTGACTAAACATATTCAAATATAAATAAGAATTTGTGGTTAAATTTTTTTTATTTTTAAACGATTCTGAACAATGTGAAATGAATTAATTTAAGGCTGTACATATAACACTTATTTTTATATTTAATTCAGTATTATCACCGCTTTCCTTCTCTCAATAATTTGTTTGAATGCCCACGTTTTTCTTTCTAATTATTTTTTATAAGCTCGTAACAGCCGGTACAAACTGCCAGTTCCAAAAGAAGCAGATTACTTTTTAATGCTTTATCTAACAGGTATGCAACTATGCCTTCAAGTTGATAGCTTCTACAGGGTGGAAAAAATTAGCACCACATGGATGGCAACCACCTTAAATATTGGATATAGAAAATTCTACCCAAAGGAGTACAACTAGAAGACTATGTTTCATTAAAAAAAACCAGCATCATTGGATTTTTCAAAAATATCCTGTCTTTAACCGACAATCAAACTGGTAGATTATGACAAAACGATAAAGTTGTGTTTATGATACATATCGAAAGCCTCATTGATAGTGATGATTTATATCTACAACACATACACCTTTACATTAAATAAAGACCATAACAAATTTACAAACACATAATACACTGTCTATGAAAATATATAGGTAATATCCATCCCATTCACTACACTGTCAAAGGAAATAAATAAATACATCTTATTAAGGTGTCTTAAAGTATCTCAAAATATTATATCGTAATACATCGTAAGATGCCATTTATAGGTCCGTGTGTGACGCGCTTAAGACTAATGATATTTAATAAAAGGCCCTGTAATAAATGCCCATGTTATTACATTCCAATCATGCATGACCATTTTATAACATTGGGAGGGCTTTAAAATAATTACCTACACGATAATCGAATCGTCTTTGAACACAGCATCAAATCAAATTCAAAATAAGAACGTACCATCAAACTGTCAAATACATTATACTACTTATTAATACTTATGCAGTAGAGATAGCATCAAAAATCATTTCAATGAAGCAGTGACACCCTAATTGTCGCTATTATTTAACAAACGGTTGATTTAAAAGCTTACAACTGGTAATTTATTACGTGCACCCTTTTATCGCCGACAGGATCACCCTAGCATCCTGTTTTAACGCAATGAAGCGAAAAACGAAATCGATTTTTATTTACGAAGGGTGGACTCACACTCCGAAAAGCCATTTACGACATCAATTTCGAGTGGTAAACCTTTTATTAGGTAGTAAACTTAATTACAAACTAGATCGCAATGAGTTGTGACAGCAAAAAGACCGTTAAACTGTGATACATCGTGATTATATCCCCTTCATAAACATAATTGCGAATCTAGCGACAATTTACAGTATTTCACAATTTAGAGAGCGTAATTAGGTCTTGAATTTGTTTTTTTTCTTACTAAACGTGACATATGGGTGTGTCTTTAAAGAAATTACGTGTCCAGAACACAAACAATTGAAGACATGTACTTGTAAGAAAGAAACATTTGTTTCGAATTGCCTGCGAATTACTGTGTTTGCATGATATTATTAAGTTATTCTAAAGTATGAGATTAAAGTAACAAGAAATAATAATACTGTTTAACTCACCGTTTGATGTAAGGCATAGTAATAACGTTAAATATCCGTACGCTGCCATTTCACAAAATTAACGCCTCACCACTCACAAGTCACAACAAAACTTTCTTAGCTAGCCGCTATGCCGCTCCCTGCGGCTGAATGAATGAGTGAAGTGAATGAATGAATGGCTCACGCGACAGAATGGAATGAAAGGCAAGGCAGGTGTGCGAATGGGTTGCCAGATCGAGAAATAAACTTAAGTTCAATCATTTAATAATAAAATTTGTTATCTTTGGTTAGATTTTTTCTGATGTAAATTATTATTTTCATGGAAGATAAATATATTTACCCTACGTTAAAAATACGATGAGACCTGAAGTAGGTCATAAATTCAGAATGAAATATAATGTGAAAATAAAAATACTAGATATGTGTGTGTGTACTGAGGATGACGGAATGTAAAATTACTAATAACCTTAATACATGTATTTCTCGGTCATCAGTATAGGATCTGATTCAGCATAATTCATTTCCAATGATAAATATTATTATATGATATATATTTATAATAAATATTAATGCTTTTAAATTATAGTCAGTGACGGCCCTAGCCCTAGCCGTTGATCAGGGTAGAACAGGATTGTCTTTCAGCGCCCTTTGAGTATGTGTATTAATATGCAGACGCAGCTAAATGCTAAATTGCAATGCCAGGAAAACTAAAAGCACCACAAGACACGACAAGATAGTGATTGTAATAGGGTATTTGACAAGAGTGAAATTAAATTTGTTTTTCATTGACAACAGATAAACATTATAAAAATACTGGGAAAACATCAATCTTTTATTTATATTTGCTTTTTTAAGATTTAAATTCACAAAATCCAACAATAAGGACGCTGTTTGATCGTGACGTCGCAAGATAGTAATCCCTATAAGGGTATGGCCGTCAAAACTTGTACCTTAACGCACTGGAACATGTAACACACATAACACACTAACACACTGGAAAGTAGCCGAAATTTCTAAAGATGAGTTCACATGTCGGTTTTTATTTTTAACCGATTTTCAAAAAAAGGGGTTCTCAATTCGTGGGGATCTTTGTTTTTTTTATGTACCTATGTTTCCCGATTACTCAGAGATCACTGGACCGATTTGTTTTTTTTTTCATTTTTGAATGGGTATACTTTCTAGTTGGTTCCATTGTCAACACGTCAGGATCTGATGATGGTATTTTTCACTGTAACTGGTGCATTTGCTTTTGAAAAGTACTATTTGGTGAAGTGGAACTGATGAAGACCACAGATGACCACCGGAACTCCTTAACGGTACCTATTCGAAGGGTGGCGATAAGATATCTCTATTAAAATATTTGAGCGACTATGAGGGAGCACATTTTGGTTTTAATATGACTATGATATTATCGCGGCGTTGCCTGCGGCGAGCCTGAAATGTTCTATAGTTTCTCACTAATTGAGAAGTGGGACTTATATAACAGCATAATAAATAGGATCACAAAAAAATATAAACTAAAATAAAAGTTAAAAAAAACAATAACCCGCTTCCAAAAATGCATGGGTTTTTGTTTTTTTAACCATTTATTTTTATTGATAAGATTGTACCTACTTTGTTTAACGTACACACAGATCTAGGAACGGGACGCTGGTACTTATCCGAATAAAACATCGTAAAATTAATCTTGTTTGATTTATTTCCAAACACATACAAATAAATGAAAAGAATAAAAAAAAACAAGTAATCTTCTTAGAAATTAGACCTTAGTTATGAGTTTATGGCACGTCTAAGCTTGATACTCGTATGATACAAACTGACTAAAGTCTATCAAAATATATGTAAGTTAAGTACTTGGTCATCAAACAGGTAACACAAGGGTAATAAAACTTAAATTATTTTTCTTTTATGTTTGATTAGTTTTATTGCACTAGAGCAATAAAACTAATCAAACTATATATTTACCAATATATTTTTATCAAAGCAAGGTTTTTCTTCTTTTTTTGATTTCTCCACTCTTGACGAAGACTTTTTTTTCTTCTTCTTTACATTCCGATATCCTTTTTCTATTCTTTCTCATTCTTTCTGCGTTTTTTCTTTGAGCCTCTGCGTATTTTTCTGGGTGTAAAGTTTTCAGTTTTTCCCGGTAATTTTTTTGCCGCTCAGCTGATCTGGATGGCACCATCTTTAAATGAATATATAATATTACTTTAAAAATTCATATCGTCGGCAAAAAGAAAAAACCCCTTTAGTGAATTAGTTATTTCGAATATATTTTTTATCAAAACGTGCAATACATCTCTAGTTTTGTTACAAGAAAATAATAGGCATTTTTATCAAAAAAAAACTATTATAAAAAAGCGAATCAACTTAATAATCATAATTATAATGTATATTATAGGTATGCTACGCGCCTAATATTTTTTCATATTATCACTAGACACCCGAGTTTACACCAGCCCTATTTTTAAGGGATAAAAATTACCCTTTGTCAGAAGCACAAACAGAAACAGATATTTATATTCAAGTAATAAGTATGTACATCAGTACGAGCACTGATGTACATACACAATAGGCAGCTTATCCTGCGGCTATTCCCCCGGTTTCCATCGGATGGTCAAATAATTTCAGCGTGAAGAAGTAACAGACATGCAACCAACAACACATTCATATTTATATTTGTTGACACCTATCCCTCCTGATAATCTCTATGTTAGCTTTTTATATTTAAAGCATGCAAATATTGGGTCCTTACCTATGAAATTGGCGTTTTATATGGAGAATTTTATGAAAACGGTGGTTTTCATACATTTAATTTTGCGGATTATTTAGTAACGTCAAATGCAAACCAAGCAAAATTCTGTCAGGAATATTGGACACTTCTAAGCTATATTATACATATCTTAGTTACTTAAAAATAGTTCGCTTCATAAAACTCTGCGTAATTGAAACACTTGAACTTGCAGCACTTAAAAAGAGTTCACACTTTAATTTTAAACATTAAGTAAGTAAGAAATTGAACCATATTATTTGTATCTAAAACCTTTGTTGCATAGTGTATTAATGAAATTTAAAAATATTTTGGAAGTTAAAATTGAAATAAATAAATTCCGTACGAAATTTACGTAAAAAAAAACGCCAATTTCATAGGTAAGGACCCAATATAAACCAACCCTTATCTGGATTCCCGTGTGTTATCATAGCAAAAAGCGTATCACACGTAACGAACGGCATAACACACATAACACACAACGTAACTCACATAACGCACATACATGAACACACTAGAAAAACACACTGGAACAAAAAACAAATTGGTTTATCGCCGCCATTTTGGACGCTACACTTGTGATAATTGTTTGTTTCATAGAATATTATTTATATTTTCGAATAGAACAACGATAAAACATAATATTTACACTTACCTTGACAAAATGTCCTTCCGACGTAATTATTGTTCCAATTCTCGTTATTTTCACTATGAAAAGTAATAAATCCCACCGATAATGCACTTATACACCCGATGTGCGACATTTGACTAAATACCTACGGTGTTGCTCTAGCAAATAAATACGATACGGTGCTACCATACCATGAAGGAAAAAAATCTAACGATGAAAACTTAAGTGTGTTACGTTTGGAAAATTGTGTGGACTTTGTATTGAAACACATTTTTGTATATCTGAATATTAAATTGTGTAAATGTTTGTTTCATTGGTTTATAGGTTTTTAATCATAGAATACGGTGTGATTAATTTCATATCAAAAATCGTTTTCGTATAAAAAAAAAAGAAGAAAATATGTAAAGGGGATGGTACCTAGGCACGATTTTCTGACTACCTACATGACTTTTAATCAAATTTTTGCCGCAATTACAACCATTTACAAGAGTTTAATTATTCCAACCCATTAAAATACTAAGCGAGATTGAAGTATTCGATAGTTTCATAACATATCTATGCACATTTTTTTTTTAGAAATTTTTGCGTAGAGCTTCATTTAAAAAGTACAAGTTTTGACGGCCATACCCATAAATTCCATAGTAACGGAGCGTTTTTGATGTTTCATAAAAAGAAGCTGATTTGACTTTTGTCAAATACCGTATTGTTAACCACATTTCGGTTTTGCTTTTTGTATGAAAGTAATGAAAAATATTATCACTGTCCTGGCAACATAAATGACGCATCCATTCAATGGTCACTGCCTCTGTCGATAAAGCAGTTAAAATATTCATGTTCATTCATTAGGTTTACTATTCGCCGCTAGATGTCGTAACAACATTTGAAGCTATTTTACTTTGCCTACTAGTCACAAGATGGCAGTGCTTATTTCCATTGCAATTCTCGCTTATAAACAGGTTATTGAAGCAGAAATAAATTAGACATTGTGATTTGTGTTTTTTCTTTATAATTATTCTAAATTAAAAAATATACATTCAAGAGTGAGTCGGACTCACACATCCAAGGGTTTCGCACAATATTATAATGCCATGCGGATACGGCATTAAAATATTTCGATTTCGAATCGAACAGTGCGGGCCCAACTCATACCTTGTTCACGGTTCAAAAGATTCAGGGTAGGTAGTGATTGACTGATTGAGTGAATGTCCATGCGGTGAGTTTAAGTAGTCCCGTCTGTGCGAGCAAAATATATTTTAGCGCGTGCATTTTGAATTTAGCAGCAACGTTTCTGCCGATGGATCGAACGTATAAGGCTGCTTCATTGAAAATTCACGCGCTAAAATGTGTTATGTTTTCTCTGACGGGACTACTTAAACTCGCCGCTGTAATTTCGCTCGTCTGTCCAACCGTCCGTTGTTTTTGAAATACAAGAATAATCGTTGGTTGACGGAATAGCCCAAACTATACTAAGTACCGATGTTTATATTTACCTATAATTATTTTACAAATTATTTTTTAAGTAAATTGGACAGTCAGTTTAGAAGTAGCATCTTCAAAGACAGTTTTAAGTATTTATGGTGCTATTTATTTATTTACGCGCTTGATGGGAACCATACCAGTATACGCAGGTATAGCTACCTGGTTAATTTTAATAGTTTTTAATCCATGCATAGGTAGTACAGGTTTTTTCGTCTCGTTGCCGCGATTTCTAAAAGCCCTGCAGTGGCTGTAGACCTCTGGAAAACGAAAAATTAAATTGGTTTAAAAAACACACAATTTGTACCGTACAACCAGCAACGATAGGCCAATTTTACTCATTACATTATTCTAAAAATATGATGGTTATAGTTAAATAAATAAATAAATTTCACAGGACAAATGTCACACAAATTGACCTCGTCCCAAACTAAATTCTAGGCTTGTACCAGATACAACGATAAACTTACTTATATAGAGAAATACTAGTTATGACTAGAGTTTAGAGAAAATTACTTTAGGGCAAACAATATACCTCAATATTATATTTTAGAACAATGTGTAGATATTCCGTGGATGTCTAAAAGCCGACTAAGGTAATAAAAGCGTGTAGTACTGTTAGGCGATGGCTTGCAACCTGTCACTAATACACTGGTAAACATCTTCGCCTAAGTGTGCAAAATGTGGTTACATAATTATCAAAAAGTTTTTATAGTTGTTGGAAATTCTGTAGCTCTGCCTACCCCACTCTGGGAATAAAGGCGTGAGTTTATGTATGTGTATGTATGTGTGTAGATATATAGATACTTTTGATCAGTTGTACGCGTCAGTGAGATTCAAATATCGACTACAGTTGTAGTGAACAATCCTTTCCCATCGTTTTTTGTCGGGTAAGTTCGTATTTATCTTGCTTTCGCAGTTGGCTTATTGATAGGTAATGAAGCCAATTGAGAAACCAAGATAAATACGAATTTATACGACAAAAAACGATAGGAAAGGATTATTCTCTACATCTGTACGGTCACGAGCGTTAATTTGGGACCCATTTCAAGAAAAATATGCTTGAAGTCGTCAATGTCATTAGAGATGTCAAGTCATTTATTTGTGACTTTTAGGAAACTCAACCTTATTGTTGTAGAATGTCAGATAGACTTTGGACCTAAGGTGGGTACCAAATTAAATCTCGTGACTGTACTTGTCATCGATACTGAGTTTTGGTTACTTACCTTCGTATATGATATCCGAAGGCAAATCCAAAGGAGGCCGATTTATAATATTATCGGGTATTCTGTTTTTGTTGGCTGGAAATTAAAAATAAGAGTTATGTTATGGGGTGGTCGAATACAAACAGATTAACAAACACATGATGACTTGATCTCTACTATTTTTGGGTTATTCCCAGGGGTGTTATTCTCTCAAAAACAACGGACGGGCGGACGAACGAGCGAAATCGCAGCGACGAGTTTAGATAGTCCCGTCAGAGCGCACAAAATTTTAGCGCGTGCATTTTCAATTAAGCATCCTTATACGTTCGTTCCATCGGCAGAATCCATGCTGCTAAATTGAAAATGCATGCGCTAAAATATGTTTTGTTCGCACTGACGGGACTACTTAAACTGGCCGCTTTGACATTCACACGTCCGTCCGTCCGACCGTCGTTGTTCAGATAATGACTATCCAGTTGTCCACACCCCTTTGTCCACACTGTGGACAACTGGAAAAAAAATACACACCCGCGAAATTATGTGAACATTTCACTCTCTATATACTGACTCAACTGTGTGAGATACAGCCTGGTGACAGACAGACAGACGGACAGACTATGTTGCGCCACTTCATCTGACACCGCTGGCGAGATGTGTTGCTAGAGATTTATTTCTGTACCCCTACCATGAGTTACAATTACCGTTCTCGCTAGCGAGTCGAAATCTCTGTCCCTTGCACTCTATATTAATACTGCGAGATCTACGAGCGACAGAGCATTCGACTCATTAGCGAATACGTTAACTGTAAGATTATGATGGTAACACTGGTTTGAAGATACTCTACATGAGTGTATTACCTCGTTTTCTGTAGTGCAGAGCCACACAGGTCAAAAACCCGATGGAGACTAAGGCAATCCCGGTGACTAAGAAGAGGATAGATGTGCCTGTAATACATACATACATTAAATCAGGCCTGTTTCCCAGAGGGGTAGGCAGAGACCACTTCTTTCCATTTGCTACGATCTTGACCAATTTCTTTCGCTTCTTCCACATTCATACATTGAGTCATGCACGCACGTCGGTTTCGGCTACTTAAGATTCGCCCTTTTCCAGTATTTCTCCGATTTGACTCGAAAAAGTACGCCTAGGGCGGCCCCTTCCGACCCGTCCACTCACTTTCGATCTGTGCCTGTAATAATAGTTTTTTTTTAAGGGCAAAGGAGGCAGACCAGCCGGGGCCGGGGGTTACCCAGCTTTTTTTTCTGTTTCACTTAAACTGGTAGGGCACTGTCCTAAAAAAAAAAATTAGTCCGTAATTTAATTTACCCATATTCTTTTGTCAATTAAAGAAAAAAATTACGAAGATAAAAGTGCGTTGAAGTTTTTCGTGACGTCGCACCCTGGCACATTTTACCTCTCCCCGTTGTGACGTCACGAGCCCCCACTCCCTGACAATTTTGAATCTTACTGACGGACTAATTGTTTTTTTTTTTTTTACTAATGACACACCCTTATTGTATTGTATGCTATTGAAGGGACTCCTCAGGAACAAAAATACTCGTTTTTATCACACATTTTTTTCTTCCACGCGCTGTTGCCGGGTTAGAAATAGTGCCACTCCATGTCCTCCCGTGGATGTCGTAAGAGGCGACTAAGAGAATAAAGGCTTGTAGTACTGTTAGGTGATGGGCTTGCATCCTGTCACTAATACACTGGTAAACATCTTAGCCTAATTGTGCAAAATGTGGTTACAGAATTATTAAGACTGCGCCGAGCGTACGCCGGATGTACAGTGGCGCCCTCATGACTATTATTCTGTTTTCTAATAAACTAAAGTATTTTCTTGAAATTGGTCGGTAGTTTATGTACTACAAATGAAAACACAACTTATAAGGTATATCACATAGTTTAATAACAATTCACCTTCGAGTTATCAGGATAAAAGTGGCCACCATTTTCCGTTAAGCTAACTACTCAAAGGGTAATTGTTATTAAAGTTTGTTACGTATCCCATAAATTGTGTTTTAACTAGCGCTACAAAAACGTATCGTCTGACTGCAAGGGAATTATTTAGTTAATTAGAAAACACAATAATAGTCATGAGGGTGCCACTGGACGCTCGACGTTTGCTCGGTGCAGTCTTCAAGTTTTTAGAGTTGTTAGTAATTCTGTAGCTCTGCCTACCCCACTCTGGGAATAAAGGCGTGAGCTTATGTATGTGTACATATTTCTTCTTACCGGGAATCAAACCCAGGATCGCTAGATTAGTAAGGACTAAGGAGTCACTTCCAACTAGGGTAACCGCATCTTACTTACTTCGTGTCCAGAAATTGGAAGTTGATCCATCCGACATTAAATTGGCAATATCTACTGGAGTCGTGGAGGTGTCGTTCTGCAATATTCAACTCAAATCAAACAAAGTTATATATTTTGAAGTTGTTTAAGACTACGCCGAGTACTCTTATTGTGTTTTCTAATAAACTAAATTATTTCTTTGAAATTGGCCGTTAGGTTTGTACTACAAATGAAAATACCACTTATAGGGTATTTCACATAGTTTAATAACAATTCACCTTCAAGTTATCAACTTAACTTAAGCTGACTACTCAAAGGGTAATTGTTATTAAAGTGTGTCACGTATCCCATAAATTGTGTTTTTACTTGCGCTACAAAAACGTATCGTCTGATTGCAAGGGAATTCTTTAGTTCAGTAGAAAACACAATAAAAGTAATGAGGGCGCCACTGGACGCTCGACGTTTGCTCGGCGCAGTCTTAAGCGCGTGACCGGTTTTTACCCACGACGGAACAGAGGTACCTAATGTAAAGGTATTGTAATGGCAGTTCTCGGATTATTTCTTAAGTTCATAGGTAGTTAGTTAATTTGTTCTAATTTATTCTAGTTATGGCGTTTGACGTAGAGACCTCGTCTCGTGTAGTTTTATTTTTAGTTGGTGTATTGACCTTACATGTGTACTGATTTTATTTTTGGTAGCTTTAAGAATTTTTAATTATTACTTTAGTACCTACCTACCTAATGTAACTTACTTTACTTAATGTAACTTAGTTTTACGTACTATTATGTTTTTATGATTGAAAAAATGACTTTCTGCTGGAGTTTCTTGCGACGCTTCTTCTCCACATTGATGGTCTTGTCCGAAGCACTGGTAGACTATTATTACCGACGCGTAAAAGAGCCCACATGTGGCCTATTTACTATATAAATATTTTGAATTTGGAATATTTTGATATATAATATTTTATTTTATCTTTATCTTCGAGAACCAAATAGGTACGTAGGTCAGAGCTATGGAATCTGATACTCTACTGTTTATAAGACCGACTCCGAGAGAGATCAACTCTACTTATATAAGCTTTTTGCGTTTATTATCTCTCGTTGCATAAATTCTTTAAGTCGAGGGTTCCTAAATTATTTTATCCTTTTCAATTAGGTTTTTACCCGTCGTGGGTTTAAAAAAAAAGTGCTTTTTTACCAGTGTTATTGGCGATGGTTCCGGTTCTGGTGCCGGTTCTGGTTCCGGTTCTGGTTCCCGTTCCGTTTGCTCGTCAGGTCTCGGCCATGTGACGATGGTCGGAGCTGCCAACACAACATATTAGTGTAGGTACCGTAAAACGGGGTGAGTAGGGACATAACCTGTTATATGTTTAAAGAATCTTTATTCCCATTAGAATTACAAGAAATCACTTACATGAGAATATTACATTACATTAAAGTTAAGGTAAAACGTGCAATGCTAATTATTAATAAACATGTGGGTAAGTACATATTCAACTTGTTATTTGGCTTAGTTGCTATGCATCGCATCTACAGTACTCGCCGCTTGGAGAGATAAGACGCTAGGCAACCAATGACGTATGCGACTACGTAGATGCGGCATATAGCCAAACTGCAACACAGTTTAAATTTACATTTATATTTTACAACATCTATTATTAAAGCGATAAATAATATTTAATTACAACATTATTTCGTTTCTAGTTACCTACTATTACTATAAATTATACATTAAACAAAATACTTAAAATCTCCCCAGGTATGTTTATTAATATATGTTATTATATAACGCAGAGTTATTTATTGTATCTATAGTAAATTATTGGTTCTAGAAATATAACTTCGTTACTAGAATTAATGTGCTTAAGTATTGTGGGTTATTATTACTCGTATATTTATTTAATTTTTTGTATTATTATTATTATTATTCTATTATTTTAAATAAACGTAATAATAACAAACAACAACATGAATATCAGTTTGCAGTGATTCCAGAATACATTTTAGCTCGTCGAATTTACCCGGTTTGACTATACTTCGAACATTAGCGTAGAAACATTTTGTTAATTTTAATTTCAGTATAAGTTTTAACTATTTGAAAGGAGATATTACCCGACATACTCAAAGCTTCTTTGTCGTTGTTGTCATCGGGGTGGTCACTTTCAAGTTTTTTGACTGTGTTTCTAAGATTTTAGGCACCCCCTTTACATATTTTATGCAAAGATTTTGTTCCCCATTTGAAATGCGGTGCTCTAGTTCTTGTTTGAGGCTTTTGAATAGTTCTCTTTGATAAGGAGTCTGGTCAGAATATATCTTAATATTACCTAAACCAACGTTTTTCTGGTTTCGGAGGATGTTTTTTACTGTTTCTTCTGATGCAAAACACACCTTGATAGGGCGTGTGTTGTTTCCTTCCAATTTACCAAGCCGAAAAATCCGTTGAGATTCTGGGCAGTCAGTAAGTATCATAGTGATAATTTTACGGACTTCTTGGCGGTCATATTCAGTCTTTTCAGCGGTTTCGGGCGTTGGTTCAGGAAGACCCGATATTATAATGTTCTTGCTTCGCAGGTTACCTACGTTCATAAAACTCGGTGAAAAAATTATCACAGGAAACTGGAGTTTGCACTGAGGGTAATTCGCTGAAAGATGTTTTCAGCAGCCTGACATCGGCTTCTAAGTATTCCACTTTCTTCTCAGTATTGTTCATAGCTATTGCCAAGCTACTGACCTCAACTTTGAGCTTTCCTTGTTCAGCTGTAATATTATCAATACTGCTACGAATATTGCTGATTTCGTTTTTTATATTCCCGACATCGTGGCAAAGTTTATTCATGTTTTCCGTTTGAAGCTTATTGTTCACGGTTAACATAGACATCATGTCTGTCATCTGTTTCTTTAAATCGGATAGTTCAGATATGAGCTGATCATTGTCATTGGATAGTTTCCTTTTGTTACGAAATGTAATTTGAGGAGCTTCTGAGTCAGAACCCGTTAATAAGTTAGGTTGCGATCCGCCAAAATCAGCATTAATGCCACATCCAGTCGGGGAGCGATGTAAGTACACTCATCGTAACTCCGAGGTTTTATGTCGACGCTGCGCTGAGCACTTTGCGTAGTTTTTATCGCACACAGAGTAAGGTAATTACTGACACTTAATTTGCTAAACCACTTTCTACACACTGCTGACTGTGCCTAAGGTCTAAATTAGATTGCCAAATATTAAATATTTTTGTAAATAAATTAAAACACGTCTGCACTGCACGCTTAACCAAAGTAGATTATCTATCTGTTATTAATCGATTCATTAATTAGATTAATTTTCTGTCGATTAATATTAGGAATAAGTAAGTTTCTTTTGTAAGTCTATGTTTCGAGTTCCGTTGACAGATACTACAGCTTAAGGAATAGGAATATAGTGTTAAAATTAAAAGTTATTTACTTTTTTATAAAGGTAGGTACCTAACAAAATCATACATATCCATACATATCCATATTAAAATAACGGACTTATGGCCCGGGAAATTGCATCCTAGATCCGATCACTCGGTTATAAGCCGTAAACCCTTATTTAGGAGATACTGCACTATAAAATAGTACATTACTTAACAAGGGCTGTAAAAGAAAGAAAGCCCGAAATCGCAGGTATTTGAGACCCGAGCCGTAGGCGAGGGTTGTAAATATGCGATAGAGGGCTTTCTTTTTTACTGCCCGTGATGAGTACACAATTTTACGTCTTCACCTGGCCACAATGCGAGTTTTACCGTGCGCGCAGCGTGCGATAAAACTCACATTATGGCCAGGTGTTACGTAAACTATCTTGTGTTACCGGAACAAGTTTACATCACACAGCATATCTACTAGAACTATTTTATAAGTGTACAACACATGACAAGACATATTGAATTTTTGTAACGTGTGAATTCCAATTTTTAATCCAGATTTAATCATGAAATTTAGTCGATTAAAATGACGATTGATCAATCGTTAATCGAAAACTCCGTCGATTAATTTAGTCGTGATTAATTTTGGACAATTGATTGTTTAATAGATTAATTAGTTGATTAAAAAAATAATCGATTAATACCCATCTCTGGTGCTAAACAGATGCTTTCAATTAAGTGCGTTTGCTAGAAGTAATCATGTTACTCACTAGATGGCGCTGCTTCTCGTTCTTCATACACTAAAACCACCTTGCACTTGAATCTTGACATATCTGTCATAACGTCTCTAGCGATGCACGTGATGTCTTTGGATGTCGGAGTAAGTTTGAATGTGTTAGAGATGGACCCGGACTCCTCCGGCGGTGATGGGAGGTTAACTGGAAAATATTAAATAGACAGTGCAACCGAGTGTTAGACTACATTTTTCCACATACACCAAGTTCATACGACTTTGTACTCGTATAGAACGCTCGCACGCTTCGCGTTCGTACGCTTTGTGCTCGTTTGTACTAGCAGGTAAATTAAGTTCTGTAGCTTATGCTGTTAGGAAAATCAGGCAACTTACGAATGTTCAAACAGCTCGCTTAGTTTATTATAGTTATTTTCATAGTGTTATGTCGTACGGTATTCTGGTTTGGGGAAAAGCTGACATACAGACTATATTCGTGTTACAAAAAAAAACCATCCGTTCTATATAATTATATCTATCCTAAACTCCCGTGATTCGTTAAGATTGCTATTTAAAGAAATTAGTATTTTGACAGTAGCGTCACAATTTATTTATGAGAATATTATTTATGTCATTAAAAATAAGGACTCTTTTATTAAGAATTGTGATATACATAATTTTAATACAAGAAATAAAAATAAAAAGCTATTAAAAAAATCGTGTCCGTAAGGTTTTTAAATCATTTGTAAGTCAATGCATCCATTTCTATAATAAATTACCTGACGAAGTTTTAAAGTTACCATTTCCAGTACTTAAAACTTACTTGAAAAAGTCGCTGATGTCTAAAGCTTACTATAGGGTCGAGGACTATCTATCAGATAAAAGCGCTTGGCCTAAACTAAACACCCAAATAACGTATTAATAACTTAGTCATAAGAAATATGTAAACATTGTCATATTGTCTAGGGGACACGGTTTCTGTAGGAGAATGTATCGAAACTTTTTATGTAGTTGTATTACACCATCATAATAAGGTATAATTTTCATAATTAGGTATTTTGCTATTATTTACTACTAATTAATTCTGGAGAAAATTCAGAGTTTTGACACATTTTCCTGCTCAACTACGCGTGAATACATTTATTTCTTATCGTATGTTAGATTCATTGTTTTATATAATGCTAGGTTAAGTTTTATAATTAAAATAAAACTAAGCTACTGAAAAATTAAAGATTAAAATAAAAATCACCACTACAAAAAGAATACCCCCTCTAGCAGGTCCGTTTAAGTTTAGTTTTTAACTTTGAATTGTAGATACGATTGTATTGTAGTATTAGTTTTATAATTGTATATTTAAAAAATGACTAACTGTTGAGTTTCTTGCGGCGTTTCCTCTCAGCAGTGGTCTCTTGCGAAGCGCTGGTAGATTTCTGACGTGTAAAAGTGCCTGGTGCGTACTTACTGAATAAACATCTTTTATCTTTTTTTTATCTTTAAATGTACGAGTAATTGGCAATATGACCAACTTATTATCCGAATTCAGATGTTGCCTTTACGTAGTGCCCAGGAGCGTGATTCTCTGAAAAACGCGGTCGGACAAACGAACGAGTATATGTCGCAGCGGCGAGTTTTAGTCCCGTCAGAGAGAACAAAACACTTTTTAGCGCGTGCATTTTCAATTTGGGAGCAAGGCTTCTTACCAATATTTCTCAGCCTTATATGTTCGATCTCATGAATGTGTTTTGTTCGCACTGACGGGACTACTTAAACTACTTAGCAGTGTTCGCATTGTTGTGTTCCGGTTTGGGGATAAGACTGCCGGTAAAATGACTAGCATAGAGGCATTCCATCTTAGTCCTCAGGGTTGGCAACGCATTTGCAGTCTTAGGATTGCATTGCAGTCTTGTGAATGCGAATGTCTATGGGTCACAGTTTCCACTTAACCATCAGGTGGCCTGTGTGCTCGTTTGTCTTCTCTATGCCATAAAAAAAATACTCGGCGCTGGGACATTCACTAGTTTGTTCGACCGACCGCGTTTTTAACAGAATCACGCCTCGGTAACTACTTTGAACTCTTTTTTGACTCTCTCTCTAATACTATCGAAAAATAGCGCTATTTGAAGCTCTGCTTACCTCTCTTTCCTACAAAATCAATATCCTTTTGCAGTAACAAATCGTATTCCCCAGAGGCACCTTTGAGGGTGCAGGTGAACTCCAAACTTTCCGGTTCATTAAATTGGTACTCGTATATCTTCTCAAAGTAAGAATCGCGAACGAGAACCAAACCATTTCCACTGAACTCGAGCGTGGCGGTAGACTTTCCTGGATAAAAAAACAAATACTTCACCATAAATCCGAGTTTGTTTGGTTTAAAACCGATTGGTACGCATTACTCTAAAACGCTCCCTAAACTTAATTCAGATCCGTACCTACTGACGGTCCGCGTGACACTAAAACCGGGTGTTATTCTCTCAAAAACAACGGACGATCGGACGAACGAGCGAAATCGCAGCGGAGTGACACATCTTAACGCGTGCATTTTCAATTAAGCAGCCTGATACGTTCGATCCATCGGCAGAAACCATGCTGCTACATTAATAAATAAAATAAATAAAATGATTCTTTATTTAGGTATTAACCCATCAATTAATTACATACTACAAACATTTAACATTTAATTAATTAATTAATTTCATTTACTTAATTTAATTTAATTTATAATTTATAATAATAATTTCCTGAGCAAACTTCGCTCCCAAAATAATGGAAATAGTTCGTGCACGCCTGAACAATACTGTTGCCCGATCCGCTCAGCCTCGCACCAAATGACCAACGTCTCTTTCGCAATACGGCGAAGAAGTCATCCACTCTGTTCACGGCAAACATGCCGGACGCGCTACACCGCCACGGCAACCGCAGCATCGCTCGAAACGCGTTGTTGTACTGAACTCGAAGTCGGTCAAAAGACCGCTTAGTGTACTGATACCACAGCTGGCTAGTGTAGAACGCCTGACAGTACGCCCCGAACAGCGTTACCTTCACTTGGTCCGAGCACTGAGCAAATCGGCGCGCCAACATATTGCTTTTAATAGCAATGGCCCGTCGCTGTCTTTCTAGGTCCTCGTCATCTTTTAACTTTTCAGTAAGTACATGCCCCAGGTATTTAAAGCTAGATACAATTTTTAATTCTTTACCATTGAGTTTCACTGGGGGGATGACATCCGGTCCTCTACCATACCTAAACACCATTAATTCTGACTTATTGACATTGTAATTTAGCCCGTGTGCTTTTGCATATCGTTCACATATAGAGACAAGCATCCGCAGACCATTGATAGAGGGGCTCAGCAGCACCATGTCGTCAGCATAGCTTAAGTTGTTGGCGCAAACGCCGGCTACGTGGCATCCGACTGCGGCTCCGCTCAGCTCCTCTATCAGATCATTGACGTAAAGATTGAACAGAACCGGGGATGTCAAACCACCCTGCCTTACTCCACAGTTCAGTTTATATTCGTTAGAATTAGCGTCTCCCCACTTAATAGTATTAACCTGGTTATCGTACCAGTATCCCAACAGACTAGCTATTTGTCTCGGTACGCCCGCGTTTGACACTTTCTCCCACAATAAATTGTAGTCGATTGTGTCAAAAGCGCGGCTCAGATCTAAGAAACATGCGTATACAGATGTCTTTTTCCTAACATAACGTCTTACAGTATTTTTGAGGCAAAATATAGCCATGTCTGTTGAAAGGCCCGCACGAAACCCAAATTGTGCATCATTTAAGTGTATACGTTCAGTAATTACAGGATTAATGAGCCTTTCCAGAATCTTTGAGAGCACCGTGGCTAACGATATAGGTCGGTAATTAGACGGATCGCTAAGATCGCCGGTTCTGTTCTTAACAATTGGTACTACACTCGTTCTCATACAATCACCTGGCAGGTAACAATGAGCTAAACATAAATTAAATAACATTGCTATTTTTTGATGCAGCAACGGACCACCGAAAATAACATGTTCGATACTTAGGCCGTCGTGACCCGGAGACTTCCCGCGCTTCATTTTACGAACACAATCATAAACCATATCTTGTGTAATGACCAGACCCGGGCCAGTTTGCGGGTCACCGCGGCCCACCCCTGCCTCGGTCACATTAGAGGGCACTGAATTTTTGAGCGATCCCTCAACTCTGAACTGTGTTATAAACATATTTGCTATGTCTTTTTCGTTCTGTAATCCGTTCACAGATATTGGCCTACTTTGTTTGAAATTTAATTTATTTGTATCTTTCCAAAACTGACTAAATTTACCTACGGATCTAAGAGAAGCAATTATGTCCATTTTAATTTTATCTTGATTGCGCTGACACCAACTTAACTTATTTTTAAACAGTTTCCTTTTGCTGGTCATTTCATCATACACGCTTCCTGATGACGGAGACCCGTGCAACAACCAAACTTTATGCGCTTCACGCGCGCTTGTGTACAATGGTAAAACATGATGGTTCCATCCAATTACTTTATTCCTAAAACGCTTGCAAACACATGTTAGTTTGGCCGCGGACTGGATTGACGTGATTACTTTCTCGTAAAACACATTAATTAATTCCTTATGCATTTTATTGTTACACGTTTCTCCACACAGGTCAATTGAAATGTCAATATTTACATTTTTTAAATAATTCGTACATAATTTGTTGTATTCTACTTTTTGTTCGTCATCTCTATGACCCCAGATTACTTTACTAGTGACCTTAGGACACGATATCACTTTGGATTTTATGAGATTTAAGTCACACTCAATAAGAAGTGGATAATGGTCCGACCAATAGACATCGTATAACACACGCGCACTAGAACATAGGTCGTAAGCAGATGCCGTAGTAACACAGTGATCTAACCAACTTGTGGAACCTTGCACTTCACTCTTAAAGGTATAAGTGTTGGATGACTCACCGATCAGCTCGATATCCGCACATACCCAATGTTGCTCCTTGCAATAGGCTCGCAACTCTTTTCCAAACTGGGTACGAACGCCAGCATTAAAATCACCAAGCACCAAGACACATTCACTGCCGTTGTCCTCTGTTATAGCACTTATCTTACCCAAACACTCAGAAAACAGCGGCAAGTTATCCGCGCAGTCCGTAGGCATATACTCGTATATTGACATTACTATAACTTTACGGTTCCCCGGCAGTTCCGCGCAGATAGCTGCGATGCGTTTCGACCCGCTATCAATGACAGAGATATTTGTAAACATACTTTTTCTCCACAATATTGCCACACCGCCATACGGTCTACCTTTTAGAGGCCCGAGGGATGTATCCACTGCCGAGATTCCGTGATAACCGTAGTCTGGGCTGATCTGGCTTAGAAAATCAAGGTCATCGGGCAACAGCCATAATTCTTGAAGTGCAATTAAATCGCTCTCCTTACTTAACTCTTGAACGTTAGGAAGAGATCGCTTAATCCCTTTACAATTAAATGATATGAGTTTTGTTCTCGTAGTATGCATTATTTGGTATAATTTGGTTTTCGGTTTTGGTCAAATTTCTTAAACATGCTGCTTTTAAATATATATTTTCTGTACACTATTCCCGTTGGCCAAAACCCGTCACTCAAAAACGTTTCCATTTTGTCGGCTTGTATGGTCACTAGAAATGAGTTAAATGATGTCTCGTGATAGGGTTTCAGGATCTCAACTTTTAACACCGATTCTCCCTTGCTAGTGACGTATTCCTTTATATTATCAGACGTAATCGCTTTCTCCGCACGGGAGACGTACAATGTCGTTGTACTAGGGGCCGCTTGTAGCTTTTCATTTGATCCTCCATTTCCTCTTCGATTTTTATTACTTTGTTTTGGCTTTCTTAGCTTCTTAGTTACCAGTTCGTATCCTTCCGAATCAACTTGCCTCGGTACTGTCGTCGATTGCGGATTTGAAATAACGATATTTCGATAGGAAGGAATAACGTTATGTTTCGACCTTTCATTATTTTCTACAAGTGAGGGCAAAGCCGGCGGGCCCCATTGGTTAAGGTGAGCTGGAGAATCGACCTTATTTTCATCCTCATATGGCTCAATTTGCAACGCCAGTTGCGGTGTAGCGACCAGCTTGCTTGGTCCCGCTGCTGCGCCATTGATGCTGGGTGACGGTGTACCCACATGTTCACAAATATTACTATGCACGGCCAACGGTTCTCGTACACTGCCGCACCCAAGTTGCGGTCGTGCAATTAATTTCGTTGCTATCTTTATTTCTTGCTTCATTTTAGTTAGTTCTTCTTTATTTGTTTCACCTGTATATCGTAATATATTTAGCTCTGACCGCAAAGTCGCCAATTCTTGCAAAATTCTAGTAACATCCAAGTCGTCAAACGTAATGGGTGGAATTTTATGTAGATCTTTCGCAACAAATACTGGCATTTTATCAGGATCACTTTCCTTTAACGCTTTTATTACGTCCTGTAAATTTTTAGTCGCCTTTCCATCGCCTTTTCGTGTTAGTATCGGTATATCAGTATATTCACGTAATTTAGCTTTGGCCGATTGAATTTCGCTTTCTGTGAAATTCGTCACACATATTCGAATTAGCGTTGGCTCATCAATTAAATTAATACGGTTCGTGAGATAACACAGTATTTCATTAAGCACCAACAATTTTTCACTTTCACTACCCATCATTTAAACTTAGGTGAAGGGTTGTACAGTCATTAGTGCGGCAATTACATTAACCGATCGCGCGCGTCTTATCTCAGTGGCTACCACCAGCTGAACATTGAATATGCACGCGCTAAAATATGTTTTGTTGGCACTGACGGGACTACTTAATCTCGCCGCTTGGACATTCACTCGTCCGTCCGTCCGACCGTCGTTGTTCAGAGAATCACTACCCTGCCAAGTTTATGATTCCTAGCAAGAGTCGAGTCGAGTGTCCATTACACATAAATATGGTTTAACTTTATTGGGCACTGACACCAGCCGCCATTTTGGTATAAGGGAGAATACAAAAAGTGATATTATGTAGCGGTATCTATATTCTAAATTTCATCCATACCCGTCCAACCGCTGCAGCGTGAAAGAGTAACAAACCACACTGTTTTCGCATTTATAATATTAGTAGGACATCTCACGTGTTTCCTCAGTACTAGGACATCTATGAGATTAACCCCCTTACTTATAAACGTGGAATAAGCTTGGAATAGTTTATGCCATGCTTTGCCACTTTCTGTCAGATGCAAATGTCACAATTACAGATAGGACATAGCATGGCATAACCTATTTCAAGCTTATTCCACGTTTATAAGTAAGAATAATATATACATACATATATTCTCCTTTAAACACGTTTTTTTTACTGTATACCTATGTATGCCCCTGGCTTTGCTGACGTTGACTGTGACCGTTTACCATCAGCCTACTATTTCACCGTCCTAACCTGATAGCCGCCATATTGAGTTTAATTACTGTCATATCTTCAGTGGTACTCACAAGATTAAGAAATCGATTGACATAAAAGTCATTCAAATTGGCCAACGCGAGAGAACCACAAAGGAACAAATATATATGTATACATACATAAGGGATAAGTTCGTCTTTGTATACAGGGTGACACCTAAGACGTAATACAAAATTTTATTTTCTGGACCTACTCATGAGCACGATCATCTTTTAGTATGGGACTAATATCGAAATCGGTAGTTTTTTTAAATTAGTGTTTTTTTGTAACACGATTTCTTTTTTGCACTCTGGAAACAAAGGACCTCTACCTACCTAACGACCTAAGTATGACTAATTAGCAACAATGAATTTTACAAGTAATTACTCACCAAGAACAAAATAAACCGACATCACCAATAATCTAACAATAAACACTTTTTCGCACATTTCGGCCGTCAGCAAATTGTGACCGTTGTTATATTGACGACTTTTTGATCACAACACTGCACTGACTTCCCTAG
This sequence comes from Acleris laterana, assembly GCA_963966035.1. NCBI lineage: Eukaryota > Metazoa > Arthropoda > Insecta > Lepidoptera > Tortricidae > Acleris > Acleris laterana. Next base: position 3,917,304 of record OZ014467.1, on the reverse strand, counting down.
GATGTAAAATAGGGCAAAATTATAATTAACAATAATGCGCGTTGCGGTTTTACCTCATTTGAATGGTTACTCATAGGCACAGTTTACTTATTTAAGAGGACAACATATCGTTCATTGAATACAAGACGGACACATTCCAAAAAGAGTCAGTGTAGCATTTTAAAATTAGAAGCTATTCGTATAAGATTTTCAATGCAAGAGCAATTATTTTAAAATGTGTCCTTTTTGTATTCAATGAGCGATATAGGGTATTTAAAACAACAAAAAAAGAAGAAAGAACTGATGGACAATATAGAGAATAGAAGAGGGAAAATGATAGGTCACCTCATACGACATGACAACTTTCTAAAAAATATAATTGAAGGAAAAATAGAAGGACGGCGTGGAAGAGGAAGACCAAGAATAAACTAAGGTAAAAGCTCCTATTATGGACAGTGCTCCAGTTATGAACAATTCCATAAATATAAGTCTCTGAGATTGATAATGCTTTTAGTGATACAATTAGATTATATTAAATTATTCGGGATTACTACTATTAGAATAAAATGTTTAGTATTGATATGTTTTCATTAAAAAAAATGATAATGTTCATCACTGGAGCCTTGTCCATAATAGGTGCTTCATCGAACAAATTAAAAAGAATGTAAAGGTCATGGCGTATCAAAACATCAAAGAGGCGGCCTAGGATCGAGCAAAATGGAGAGCTTGCTTTGAGCTTCACCGACAAGAGCATAGCTCTTAAATAAGAAGAAGAGAAGAGAATATATATATATACTTAGTAAATTAATACCCGTAAATAATATTTACTAAAGAATAAAATAGATTTGGTATTTGGTTTGCGAATATTCTAATATCGGAGACGTATTAAGAAAGGGCCAGGTCAGGAGACTCAGGGGTCCCCTAAACCGACCCACGTGTATGAAGAGACTTATGAGTGTGGAGGAAGCGAGGGAAGTTTGTTTGGGTCGTAGCAAGTTGAAGGAAGTGTTATCTGCCTACCTCTGCGGCAAAGAGGCGTGATTGTATGTATATTATGACGTATGTATGTATATTCTTATGTCTATATATATAAAAGGCGACCCTGACTCACTGTCTTATATCAACGCACAGCCGAAAAACCATAGATGATAAAGATAAAGATAAAAGATAAAATATATTTATTCAGTAAGTAGGCCGCACGGGCACTTTTACACGGCAAATCTACCAGCGCGCTTCCCAATAGAAGACCACTGCCGAGAAGAAACGCCGCAAGAAACTCAGCAGTCAGTCGTTTTTTAACCATATTGAATACTTATTACAATGATACTACTTAGGCTAGCATTATATAAAGCTATAAATATTAAATTAAATGTTATATCAAATATCATGCGTGTTGTTCAGCAGGAAAACATGTCAACAATATTACGAGAGAGATAAAGGGAAAACATCAAACATTATATTGACTGATAAACACGCTACCCTCATTCTTCAGCAGTCGGGTAATAAGGCACCAACCACCTAGGTGATTATTGCCACAAAAATGAGGCAGCTAGGAAAACAACGACTTTGTTAAATGAATTTTTGGTGTCGACGTTTAATACACGTAGCGACATCTAGTATCCCTTTTAAGTACTCTTTGGTGAACGTGTATGATCGGTGGCTGGAGGCGCCTTTTACAACTTAGTATCTCTACCTGACGCTAGATGTCACTAAGATCATATACAATGTTAGGGTCCTAAATTGAGTACAAAAAAATATTGAATATTATCAGTGTTTCTACCCGCGGTTTGTACCAGTGGTCGGAATAATAAATTTAGGTATTTGAAAAGTCCTGATAAAAAGCCCGACATTTGGATTAAGGTCCGGACTTTTTAGTCGCGATATATAACGTTTCTTTTGATCACTACATAGTATAAAACAAAGTCGCTTCCCGCTGTCTGTCCCTATGTATGCTTAGATCTTTAAAACTACGCAACGGATTTTGATGCGGTTTTTTTTTAGTAGATAGTGTGATTCAAGAGGAAGGTTTTTATGTATAATATAATTTTTTTTTATGTACGTGTGTTATAGAAATCTCAAATAAACCGAAGCGAAGCGAGGGCGGGTCGCTAGTTTTAGATAAATGAGAAGTTAAGACTACGCCGAGCGTACGCCGAATGTACAGTGGCGCCCTCATTACTTTTATTGGGTTTTCTAATTAACTAAAGAATTTCCTTGGAACCAAACAAAATGTGTTTGTAGTGCAAGTATAAACACAATTTATGGGATACGTAACAAACTTTAATAACAATTCACCTTCGAGTTATTAACTTAACGAAAAAAAGTGGCCACCTTTTCCCGTTAAGCTGACTACTCAAAGGGTAATTGTTATTAAAGTTTGTTACGTATCCCATAAATTGTGTTTATACTTGCGCTACAAACACATTTTGTTCGGTTCCAAGGAAATTCTTTAATTAACTAGAAAACCCAATAAAAGTAATGAGGGCGCCACTGGACGCTCGGCGTTTGCTCGGCGCAGTCTTAATAAAGATTAGACTTATTTGATATTACTTAATATGTAGTTTTATTTCTCATATTCCATGTAATTAAAAAAAAAACCAGCCAAATTAAAGAGCTGAGCAAAGTCCGGACTAGTCTTAAAGTCCGGACATGTCCTTCCTATGGCTTGTTTCCTACTTACCTCGGTTAAAACTGGCCCCTGTCCCCAACACTTAACAATAACTTACTAGAATACATACAAGTATGTGTGTGTGTAAGTGTGTGTGTGTGTGTGTGTGTGTGTGGTGTGTAGTATGTCATACAAGTGGTGTGTGGTCATAAGTATGGCGAAGGTTGGCCGTTATGACGACATGCGCAAGCGCTTCGATGAAACCGCCAAATTTCATATCATATCTACCTAGTACGCGCGAAATTTGCAACAATTAGGAATTAGTTTTATATTTCTATACGATTTTATATTTCAACTACGCGTGAATACATTTATTTCTTATCGTATGTTAGATTCATTGTTTTATATAAATGCTAGGTTAAGGTTTATAATTGTATATTTAAAAAACGACTAGTGTAGTGTCATCCCTTTTAAATCAATCTAAGAAAAAAGGGACGACACTACAGTGTTGCCACTTTTTAATTTCAAGACTTTTTTGACAGACTATATGGTCGACTACTTGTCTCTGGCTGATCACTACTGGTGACTTTACCCTACATGAATAGTAAAAAAAAAACGTGATACCTCATGGGCAACATCTAAATTGTACCTATTTATGTAAATACTTTATTGTACAAACGGAAAAATAACAAACAACAAAATAGAAAAAAAACACAAAAGGTATGTGCAAAGTCAAAAGGTGAATAATGTTTTTTTTTTCAGTTGTATTTACCCACTGCAATCATGAAAATAAAATATTTTAATTGTTTTCTTGTAAGCAGTATTTTTTTGGCTAAGCGTCATAAATGAAGAAAAAGACAGCGCCAAGTAAAAGTAACTTTAGTAACTTTTTGAGTTATCGTAATTTGAAACACTGAGAAAGGTCCGACATGCTCTAGCCCGGTTTTTTATCCTGGGTAGTGATTCTGTAAACAACGCCGGTCGTGCGGACTGTCGAGTGATACCAAGCGGCGAGATTAAGTAGTCCCGTCAGTGCGGACAAAACACATTGTAGCGCGTGCATTTTCAATTTCAATTAAGCAGCCTTATACGTTCGACCCATCGTGCTGCTAAATTGAAAATGCACGCGCTACAATGTGTTTTGTTCGCACTGACGGGACTACTTAATCTCACCGCTTGGTTTCACTCGACAGTCCGCACGACCGGCGTTGTTTACAGAATCACTACCCTGTAATGTTCCCCTGTGATTTTTTAAGACTAACTACCTCACTTAGAGATGTCAATTGGCCGTGCTTCATATTGTTGTTGTATGGTTTTTATAATTTATTTCATAAATATAGACTATTTTAAGAAAGTAATTTCGTTATTTTGGTTTTTATTTAATCCTATCTACATTAAAAAAAATAATAATTTATTACTGACGTGACGTCATCAAACGCATAATGGATAATGTAGTCTTCGCCTGCATAAAAAGAAATTACAGTAAAGTCTATGGTAAAGTTAACGTCAAGGTGTTAACGTCACCGCGGAAGGCTAGGCTCAAAAAAAAATTAATGCTTGTTTTAAGTTGTTACTGTCACTTTCTTTGCTATAGCAAAATAATAAAGACAGCACGTCACTAAATAAGCATTGAGTATGGCAGTAAGGGCCCATTGTTTTAATCAGTGGTAATTTCAACTAATTGTTAAAATTCGAAAATCTGACACATTTACTTGAGATTAATTATGTTAGGATGTTTTACAATTACTTATTTTAACTAGTGATCAAACAAGCCCTTAGAATTAAATGAAATTGTCTCTTTTAATTACCGTAATTTTTTTAATTCATTGACTTTTTTTCGCACATGTATTAAAAAACGTCGTTTTTTTCTTATCTCATTTTCACTCGTCCCGAGTCCGCAGTACTATAGTTATATATTTTAATTTGACTTGCAAGAATTGAACCAGATTGACCAACAATATTGCGAAATGGAAGCTTGTAAAAATATTGACCCAAGGACTTTTTCTAACTCATGGGTCCATAACCTACTGGGACCATGTGTAATATTTACAGAGACATTTCAATTCCAATTACAAAACATTAGGTTACGTCAAAGTACAAAATTACGTTTTCACCTCAGCAGCTCAAACAAGCAGGTTTTGCTGCTTAAAAACAGTGAGCAAAATTCAATTTTGCTGCGAGCGAGAGGCAAAGTAGCTTTTTAATTATTTTTTTTAAATGCCGTGAGCAGTGCTGGGGCTACTCACAACATTCGAAAAAATTGAACTTCACTTTGTTCTGTCACTTTCACTTCGATAGGAAAAAAGCGAGAGATAGAAACAACTTGATTCGAAGTTCGATTTTCAAATTCCACACATAGTAGGCCCAAAAAGAAACGCACGTTCGGATGCACACATAACCGTAAAATTGCAAATAAAACTATCTGTTAAACTTTGAAATGTGTTTATTATAACTATTTTATACAGTAGGTACAATCATTTTTTTTATTTAATGTTTTGAAGACAAAATTAATGAAAAATAAGAAGTTATGTATCTACATAATTTTGTTATCGTTTTAACAATCTTTAATTTCGTGACATAAACCGCGGGGGCAGTTTCAGAACGCATTTCAAAAATAGCGGGATTATTGTACTTAAAAAAAAAAAAGTAATGTAATGTAAATGACGATGTAATTTTTGTTAATTTGTCCGCCATAGCCAATAGCCATAGACAAGGCCTAGTTAGGTTTTTTTTAAAGCCACAGATTACATAGAGCTGTGTAAAGTTGTGTTTGCACTACGGCATTATCAAGTTGAGTGACAGGTTTTATCTGTTTCATGTTTATTTTTTCCACTTTTTATTTTATTAGTATTTTGCAAAAATGCTTGTGATTGATGCATATGCGATCGTGTCGTTATTTAGTCGTGTATTCACCAAATGGTCACAACGGAAGACCTGCGTTGGCCCTACCAGCTTTACGCTGTGTTGTTCTCGCTGCTGAGGTGAAAAGTTGTATGTCTCACACGAGACCAAAGTTTTTTACGTCTCGTATATTTGAATCCCTCGCTACGCTCAGGATTCTAACCTAGAATCACTCGCTACGCTCGTGATTCAATAATAGAATCCTTCGCTTACTCGGGATTCAAAATCATCACTCGCAGCAATAACCAACTTTGCTCTCTTGTTGAACAAATAACTATTGTCTCTTTCTATCGCTATTAAAGAGTTTAGATAGAGGAGTTCCAAATCCCATGTAATAGTTAATAGGGTTGCCATGCGTTCGGAAATTGCTTGAGTTGTCCACTTTTTTCTATTGGTCAGGAATACGGATTTTTCATGTTTTTTTTTACAACTTCAATAAAAGCTAATTCATGTAACAAACATTTGAGAATAAACCTTTTTTGAGTAGCTATAAATTTAACTAAGATATAAGCCAACAAAGATTTGTTCCTCTCTCTTTGTAGAAAAACAGAATTTAACATGGAGTGTATATCTGCCATAACAGTTACGACACCAAAAGTGAAATTAAAAAAATCGGGCATGAAATATGGATGAGGCGAGCATTTAAAACTGCAAATATTGCTATTGATAACGCATACGCTGTCCATCCGTCCACCTGTCAGAACTTTAAAACGCTGTACAGTAGGTAAGTATCAAAAGTATCTAAGCAATATAACATGCTCAAATCAATGATCTAGACAAGCATGAAAAACGTGTAAATGCAGTTGAAATGCGCTCTTTGCGCAGTATGTGTGGTGTGAAACTGATTGATAAAGTAAGGAATGAAAAAGTCAGAGAGAAATGTGAACTAAAAGAAGATGTATTGACTAAGATTGAAAAGGGCATGCTTCGATGGTTCGGTCATTTGGAAAGGATGGATGAAAGAAGATTGACGAAAGAGATTTACAGATCGAAAGTAAGTGGAAGGGTCGGAAGGGGCCGCCCTAGGCGTACTTTTTCGAATCAAATCGGAGAAATACTGGAAAAAGGCCGAATCTTAAGTACCCGTAACCGTATGAATGTGGAAGAAGCGAAAGAGATTTGTCAGGATCGTGGTGGAAAGAAGACTAACTGGTATCTGCCTACCTCTCTGGGAAACAGGCGTGATTTAATGTGTGTATGTAATGATCTAGACACGACGTATTTTCTTGACAATTCAAATTCAAATTCTGCTGCTGACTATCTTTTGAACCGTAACAAATTGCTGGTTGTTTTTTCTTCAGTCTATCTATTATTCCGGCGTATTTACTAGAAAAAAAAAAATTCAACGTATAACGTATTTTTATTTTTGTTTTTTTCGTAAAAACGGTAAAACATACAAGTATCGGTATGATAGTAACCCTTTCAAAAAACAAATACTATAAAATAGTCAAGTGTCAGTTGGGCTCGTGTTAATTCGATTCGAAATCGAATTCAAATTGTAATATAATAATATCTACTGAGCGGTACGAACCCTCGGCGCGCGAGTCCACTCGCACTTAAGTTTTTCTTACAATGACAAAACAATACGTCATTTTTTTTCTTTTTTTTTTCTTGTGGTGACCCTAACCAAGCCCTATCAACGGTGTCATATTAACCTACCTCCGCTCAAGGGCATAAATCCGCGCGTTTTCGCGGCTTGCGCAAGTCTTGCCCTGAGCGAACTCCCGCGCAGCCACTAGTCTGTCACGCCGCGCCGAAAGGAGTAGTTCTGTGTTTGAAAAATATAAAATTGGTAAGTTTTTTGATTCTTAATAATCAGATATCGCGTCGAATGAATAAGGGTATACTTATATTTAGCGTGTGTATTCAGAGTTTTTTTTTATGGATATACGATAGTGTCCCACTGCTGGGAAAAGGCCTCTCCGTAGAACATTCAGTTAGAGGTGTCACATAATTATATATTTTTATTTAACGTAAGATATTTAAGTACCTACACTTTTGAGCCTTTATAATCAAATCTGTCGCGAGAGTATTTTTTTTTTTAAATTTCCACCTTCTTTGCTCAACAATTTTCTGCTGAAATTGAACTAAGTTTAAAAATACAAACATAAATACATTAAATCACGCCTGTTTCCCAAAGGGGTAGGCAGAGACCACTTCTTTCCACTTGCTACGATCTTGACAAATTTCTTTCGCTTCTTCCACATTTATACATCGAGTCATGCACGCACGTCGGTTTCGGGTACAAGATTCGGCCCTTTTCCAGTATTTCTCCGATTTGACTCGAAAAAGTACGCCTAGGGCGGCCCCTTCCGACCTTCTTTAAGTTTAAACATAGGGAAGTAATTAAGTTTTTATCCACATACTAGCTTATGTAAGTAATGTATTCATACAGTTGTCGAAAATCAATTCAAATTGAGAAATACGCAACTAGGTGACAAGATATGACACAGAATGTGGTCGGCTTCAAGTTTTGACCTAGGAATTATATTTTTAAATCCAAAAGGTATAAGTCTGTGGCCTAGTGGTTTGAAGTGTCGATTCGTCATCGCAAGGTACCGAGTTCGAACTCCTGTGGACGCCGTGCACCACGGAGTATTTATATCAAACTTAGTTTTTTCTGAGAGCTTTATGTGCTAATTGACGCACTAACGGAGGATAAAATCGTAAAGTCACCTGCGATATCCATTAACTAAACGTTTAAGAAGAGTACATCTAGTCACCAGCAATAATAGGTACTATAATGATCCAATACTCAATACTCAATCATTTATTGCATTCCATAAGTGGTTCATTATTTGGGCGTTTGTTCCGAATCACTTTCGTGGTCACATTTTTGTGCAAGTGGCTGGAGATTTCGATTTCGTTTCTGCTTAGTTATCTAAGTTTACCGGACATCTAACAAATATCCAAAAACGGCATCAAAATATACGCCCAATTCTTTAAAAATATGTCCACAAAAGTGAGGCGGTTGAAACGCTCGAATAATGACCCAAGTATACATGGGTGGTACTTAAATTAACTTAAAAGTTATGAGATCATTACGGACCCGGCAGGGCACAGCAACTTATAAACTAGTGAGAGCGCATAGTTGCTAAGGGTAGTTTATTCTTTACTTAAATATTTAACATAATAACTTATCATCTAAGTATTCGGTTATTGAATGATAGCATTTTTCTATCATTAAATGTTTCAGTGTGTTTACAAAGCTATTTTCATTTTTGATATTTTGTAATTTACTTGGCAATTTGTTATATATTTTAATGGACACGACATGCGTGCTGTCCGAGTGAAGTTTTAATCTTGATGAAGGTACAGTTTGTCTATTTTTGTGTCTTAAAGTAAGTGTTAATGGTAGGTCTTGTCGTTTTTTGAAAAAAAATGGGTATTTACGTACAAATTTGCACATTTCAATTATGTATATACACGGTAAGGGTACCTACCTTTAATGCAACATAGGACTCAAAAATATCTGACACGCTCCTCTGCTTCGAGTAATAAGGACGTATAATTTTTGAGAATCGACTGCTTGAAAGTAAATTATGTCACAACCAAACTCTTATTAGGTAGTCAATAATACTAGTCTAAAGGATGAAAGTGACCAATAGCGTCCTCGTATTTAGCATGCGCCAGCGCATAGTTCGAGGGAGCTAAAGACTAATTTTTATTTCGACTAGAGAAAAATAAACAAAAACTGTTTAATTATTCTATTAACAATGTTATATTAAAATTGAATTATTATATAGGACATCAACTTTAAAACTGTTTTATGAAATATAAATCAATATTTAAGAGAGAATTATGGACTAAAAGTAGATGTAGTGACTAAGATCGAAAAGGGCATGCTTCGATGGTTCGGTCATTTGGAAAGAATGGATGCAAGAAGATTGACGAAAGATATACAGATACAGCAAGTGGACGGGTCGGAAGGGGCCGCCCTAGGCGTACTTTTTAAGTACCCGAAACCGTCATGCGTGCATGACTCGAATGACTCGATGTATGAATGTGGAAGAAGCGAAAGAGATTTGTCAGGATCGTAGCAAATGGAAAGAAGTGGTCTCCGTCTACCCCTCTGGGAAACAGGCGTGATGTAATGTTTGTTTGTTTTTGTTTCTTTATTCATTGTGTCACTAATATACGAGTACATGAAAAACATCTTAGCCCTGTTTGTGCAAAATGTGGTTATAGAATTAACAAGTTATTACTTGTTGATATTTAATTCTGTAGTTCTGCCTACCCCACTCTGGGAATGAAGGTATGAGTTTATGTATGTTATGTAGTTTGGGACTAAAAGGGGTAAAATATTTTTGAATGGCAAAGATGTTTGGGTAAGTACCAAAAAAATGTCCACGATAACTCAATCCATTAAATTTTCTATGAAACTTTTCCGTTGTGACACGAAAATTCGCCATACAAATTGTAGGGATACTTTTCGTCGCACAACGGAACTCTTTTCGTGTTCGTCGTTTGTATGGTTTACTGCGCTTAGCTGTGGTCCAACTTTTTGGTCGTCATTAGTTTACCACTGTATGAGTGACACGGTGCAAGCCCGTCGCCTAACAGTAGTCCCAAACTAAGCTTATACTATGGGTACTACACAACGATATAAATACCTAAGTAAGAGACATGAACACTTAAGTAAATACATAAAAAAACATAAGTAGGTACAAGTTCGATATGAAATGCAAATCGGTGAATCGATACAAGAAATTTATTCGTTTTCTTCTATTTTTAACAAACGATTCCGTGCCCTCATCGTCAATATTTATTTACGGTTTGTTTTTTAGGAGGTTGTATCTTTAATAAGGGTCATTAAGGGTCATTGTTTGTTTATGAAGGTGTGTACGATTTGGCTGATTTGACGCGACGTTTTGAAGACACGTTCACCTTGAGTAACAACTTGTAATTAATCCCTGAGCTTGTGAAATTTCACTTTTATAACATGTTTGAATAGAGCTTACACGTGTCTCGGGGAGTAGGCAGGTAGTGGAATTTTGTGAATATTTATATCTAGCTATAAATCTAAAAGTACGTCACGGAAAAATATATTTGTTTTTTATTAAAATGTGGTACGTTGAACCCTTTCCAATGACATCCCGTTTGCTGCAATCAAATCACTTGCATTTTTTCACCATTCTAGACTCCGTTTGAAATATTTTAAAGTTTTTGCTATAAATAGCTGCGGGCAAGCAAGTTACACAACTTGCCAAATTTCAAGTTGATAGCTTATATCGCTCATTGAATACAAAACGGGCACTTTTAAAAATAATTTGCTGTTCCATTAAAATTCGTATTCCAACAGCTTCTAATTTTAAAATGCAACACTGACTCATTTTGGATTGTGTCCGTTTTGTATTCAATGAACGATATATAGTTTCAGCGAAAAATTGCTGTGACAGACAGACAGACACCGAGGTCTCAAGGTAAGGCTTCCTTTGTTACCGCTCTGGGTACGGAAGTTCCGGGAGTACGGAACCCTAAAAAGCGGGCATCGCGGACCCTGCTCAGTGTAGGGTTCTGAAGCCGAAAAACAAAAAAAAACTCAAACATCAACTTGCATAAACACATTTTTAACCCCTCCCCCGACGCAAAAAAGGGGTATTTTAAGTTTGACGCATGTACAGGGTTTCTCGATAAACTGTACATATTGAAAGGGGTGAAATTTTAGGTGAATTTAACGGTAAAACGTTTTTTTTTTGTACCTGTTTTTTTTTCAGATTTTTTAACTTTTAAATAAAGTTTGGGTTTTTTGAAATAGTTTGAAAACGTTCTTAGATCTAAAATTAAACGAGGAATAATAATAAGCAAAAAATAAGTGATGAAATATCTGCAAAAACACGATAAGTTTTTTTTTATTGGTCATATACAGTGTGTAAATGGTATACGGGCGTTTATTAAAACTGGACATAGATTAAGACTCTACTAATCATTAACAGAAATAATTATTTTGATTACGCTAATTAATTTTTGAACATACTATCGACCCGCAATGTACATCGAAGTCCATCTGTCAGGTAAGTACGTAATGTTTAATTAATTGCATTTTTCGTTATACATTGCGTGTTAAATTATTTTGTATGGTTTTTTTTTTTAATTTAATTTTAACAAAAGCTGCCTAAATGTGCTCAATAGGGGTTATACTAACCACAGTTAAAAGGAACGCCCGTATACCATTTAGACACTGTATTGTTATCAATAAACCTTACTAATGTCAATACTACGCATTTTGTTTTATCTTTTTTGGGCTATTAAATCAAAAGTTACACCGTCACAAGTAAGTGTACTACCCAAACTTTATTAAAAAGTTAAAAAAAATCAAAAAATTGTTTTACCAATAAATCAACCTAAAATTTCACCCCTTTCAATATGTACAGTTTATCGAGTACCACCATGTATCTATGTCAGTGGCATTTTTGCTCCTAAAAAAATGGCCCGAAATTAGTTTAGTCGCTTCTATTTTCGCTCTCACTGCGTTTGCGGCGTTAACGAAAGGACTGGCGTGTCGCAAGCGACAGGGCCGCGTGGCGTAAGTGTTTTGCTTCAACTATTCTACTTACGAAAACTAGTCGTTAACCAAACGTGGCGCTGGTTGGGCTCACTCATACATGGCCATACTATCTTATACACTGACGTGAGGCTAGACAAGTTGCTTAACGATAACGTAAACGATTTTCGATAACTGACACAATATTATAATGGAATTGACGTAGGCGCTCGACGCGACCGTCTGACAGCTTACGTCAATCCTATTTTGGATAACGATAACGTACGCTGAATGCATCTTGTCTATAGTCTACATATAATACTAGGTATTTAAAAAAATGTAAACAAAACAACCACGTGATATACAGTTTTGATTGGCTGTTTAACAATGTCACGTGGTTTGGATTGTTTACATTTTTTGAAATGCCTAAAAGCATAGACTATAGGACGTCTGCCGGGTGATTATTCGACGTTTCAACCGCAGCCGTCATTGTCTTCGCATATTATGCAAGACCAAAGTAATAACCGTCTTGTTTACTTTAATTGGAAGGGATAATGCCACCCGGTCTGCTATTTTTGACATCAATAGTTGCTAGTAGCTGTCATTATTTTCGTCAATATTATTGAAGACAACAATGACGGCGGTTATCGCCCGAATATTCACCCGCTTAGAGTCTCGGCTCTGTAAGACAATTTTTACGGTTCAACAGATTGTTATACGACTGTGAAAAGTATCTCAAAAACCGAACGGTTAATTTACGTAACAGACAAGAGGTAACCGACTATTGGGTCACTTAAGACTAAACAACATTAGCAATGTGCTAATTGCAGAACATTCTACTTTAGAAACCTCAAGAAATCAGCTGCGTCTGTATTTTCGAACCAATACCTTGTGCAGGGTCCGTCCGGATCGCTACCACCATCTTATCCATTAACCTACCGCCAAACAGCAGTGTTCGCATTGTTGTGTTCCGGTTTGGGGATAAGACAGCCGGTGAAATGACTAGCATAGAGGCATTCCATCTTAGTCCCTCAGGGTTGGCAACGCATTTGCAGTCTTAGGATTGCTTTGCAGTCTTGTGAATGCGAATGTCTATGGGTCACAGTTTCCACTTACCATCAGGTGGCCTGTGTGCTCGTTTGCCTTCTCTATGCCAAAAAAAAAAAAAACGACTTGGGGGGCCTTTAAAACAACGAGCCTACTCTTCTCAAAAGGTCTTGGTGTTTATGGTGATCACTAACCATCAGGTGACTCGCTTGACAAATTTTTACATGAAAAAATAATTAGATACTAACCCCCTTACTTATAAACGTGGAATAAGCTTGGAATAGTTTATGCCATGCTTTGTGGGGTGAATATTTGGCGTTTCAACCGCCGTCATTATTGTTTTCGCATATTATTCAATATAAACTTAATAACTTTCTTGCTCTTTTAAATGGAATGGATACTACTCCCGGGTCCGCTGATTTTGACATCAAAAGTTACAGGTAGCTATCATTATTTTCGTCAATGTATTAAAGAGAATAATGACGGCGGTTGGAACGCCCGAATATTCACCCTGTCACTTTCTGTCATATGCAAATGTCACAATTACCTACAGATAAGGACAAAGCGTGGCATAAACTATTCGAAGCTTATGCTAAGTAAGTAAGGGGGTAAGAACATTATTGAAAATGTTTGATAGCATTGATAAGTAATAGGGAATACTTACATGGATTTTTAAAACGTATTTCTCAACAAAACCAACTAATCTCGTACTATAGATGAATAAATATTTCATTCATTCATTCATTCAAAATACGAAAATACAATAAGAGAAAGCAAAAGTGAAATTAAAAATGAAATCGGTCAAGAAATAAGGATGATACAAGCATTTTAAACTGCTACGACAGAGAATTCCGAAGTGCATGCACTGTGACGTCATAGTGCAGTTAGGCCACGTAAAATCTGTTTTGTTAGAAAGAAATAGGAATAAATCTTTGTTGGCTTAATCTTGGCTATATTTATAGCTATTCCAGAAATGTTTTTCTTACCTGTTTTTACATGAATCAGTTTTTATTGAAACTGTTAAAAAAACATAAATATTGCGTATGGAATTTTTTGAAAAGGATTAAAATCATGCTTTACGAGGTTTGTCTCTAAAATAGTTTTTTATTATTATTTACTAACAGAACAAATATTGAATGAACTTTAGACGAGTGGTCGGAATGACGTCATTTTGTTTGTAACCACGTTTTGTTTTTAAGTCTAGCACTAGGTGTGACGTCGAAAAGACCATGTAGCGCTTGAGCTCTAGCATTAGCAGAAATTTGTTGATTTATTTTCGAATAAAAACTTTGTTCATATGATACCTCGATTTCGTCCGCCATTTTGTTTCGGCAGTTTTTGGCAGCAGAATAAAGACCAAGCAAATATTGCAACGTAGAAAGCCAACCGTTACGACAGTACAAACAGACGGGTGTCAAATATTGACTATTGACATGGCCGGGTGCAAATGAGAGCGTCACCTGTCCGTCTACGTAACATTTCACTGAGGGTTTCACTACCTGGGCAATATACTTAAGACTACGCCGAGCGTACGCCGGATGTACAGTGGCGCCCTCGTTACTTTTATTGGGTTTTCTAATTAACTAAAGAATTTCCTTGGAACCAAACAAAATGTGTTTGTAGCGCAAGTATAAACACAATTTATGGGATACGTAACAAACTTTAATAACAATTCACCTTCGAGTTATCAACTTAACGAAAAAAAGTGGCCACCTTTTCCCGTTAAGCTGACTACTCAAAGGGTAATTGTTATTAAAGTTTGTTACGTATCCCATAAATTGTGTTTATACTTGCGCTACAAACACATTTTGTTTGGTTCAAAGGAAATTCTTTAGTTAATTAGAAAACCCAATAAAAGTAATGAGGGCGCCACTGGACGCTCGGCGTTTGCTCGGCGCAGTCTTAAAGGTACAACATAACTGTTTGATAGATAAATATACCCCCGTTAATAGCTCGGCACTCATCAAACAAATACAAGCCTATAGTCATAAAAAGTATTAAAGCATTGTATATTGTCTAGGGGATACGGTTTCTGTAGGAGAACGTATCGAAACTTTTTGTTTTTGTAATTGTAGTTTATTTTTTTATAAAAAAAAACTGTTACTACTAATTTAGTTCTGGTGAAAATCCTGAGCTTTGACACATTTTCCTGCTCAACTACGCGACAATACATTTATTTCTTATCGTATGTTAGATTCATTGTTTTATATAATGCTAGGTTAAGTTTTATAATTGTATATTTAAAAAAGCGGCCAAGTGCGAGTCGGACTCGCGCATGTAGGGTTCCGTACCACTATACATCTAAATAAATGTATTTCTTTATTCTTTGAGTTGATTGAATGAAAGGTAAAATGCGGTTTACGATTTATAACGTATTAAAAAAAAACTAATTATTAGATCTCGTTCAAACCAATTTTCGGTGGAAGTTTGCATGGTAATGTACATCATATATTATTTTTACATTTATCATTCCCTTATTTTAGAAGTTACGGGGGGGGGGACACACATTTTTCCACTTTGAAAGCGTCTCTCGCGCAAATTATTCAGTTTAGAAAAAAATTATATTAGAAACCTCAATATCATTTTTGAAGACCTATCCATAAATACCCCACACGTATGGGTTTGATCAAAAAAATATATTTGAGTTTCAGTTCTAAGTATGGGGAACCCCAAAAATTTATTGTTTTTTTCTATTTTTGTATGAAAATCTTAAAGCGGTTCACCGAGTACATCTACTTACAAAGTTTCCACAGTATAGCTCTTATAGTTACGGAAAAAAGTGGCTGTGACATACGGACGGACAGACGGACGGACGGACGGACAGACATGACGAATCCATAAGGGTTCCGTTTTTTGCCATTCGGCTACGGAACCCTAAAAACGACTGACTGTTGAGTTTCTTGCGGCGTTTCTTCTCAGCAGTGGTCTCTTGCGAAGCGCTGGTAGATTGTTGACGTGTAAAAGTATCCGTGCGGCCTACTTACTGAATAAACATATTTTATCTTTTTATCTTTTAGTAGGAACATGATCTTATCTTATTTTATCTTACAGATGGGTCTTTCTGATACACTTCGGCCCTTTTAGGATCTTTTGTGCAATTCTCTTACACGCTCAGATGTTCAAATTTGAAGGTTTCCTCACGATGTTTTTCCTTCACCGTAAGAGCATCGGAGTTAAAAAACTACAGTACATGGTGATCACGGGGGTTCGAACTCGGTACCTTACGATCACGAGTCGACCCCTTAAGCCACTAGGCCACTGACGAGGAACATGTTCACTACCAACTGAACTAACACGAGGCGTCAAATCGAAATCAATAACATGCGATTGTCAATTCAAAATGTCGACTTTTTTGTTTTTTAGAAAGTTGTCTTGTGACGAAACTTAAAATCTTAGATTAAAGTAATAAAATTAATAAACGGGGACAATCTCACACCAATTAGCCATGCTAACTTTTTAAATATGTATGCAAAACTCAAAACCATTTCGAGAAACAAGCTTTCGGTACAGTTTCTGTAGGTACGAGTATATCAGATTTAAAAAAAGTCTCACATTATAAAGATATTCGTTGAAATGTTTTGACCTTCAAATGACCTTTCTGTGAGTTATCAAATGAATAATGGATATGATTCCATTGCCATATTTAAAAAAAAACTGACTGACGTCTGTCTAGTCTATATCAAACACAAATTTGACATTGACGTGTCGTTTCTTTTCGTAAATTGTTTGTTTATTATAATTAATAAATGCAATCTAATTTATACGAGTACTCAATGGTCAAGACTTTGTTGTTAAACCATTGTGTAAAAGTAATGTGTTTGTTTTAAACAGGTACATACGAGTACATTTAAATGATCTTCACAACAAAACTGCAAATAGTTCTTGAAGTATTTTTGCTTCACTTCACGACACCATTCCTCTCGCCGTCATTCAACAAATCCGGGTTATCCCTGATGTTATTCGGACATAAAGGGACGAAACACTTGTGGCCTTCCATTTCAAACAAGTTCAGATAGTGATTTCAAAATTTTTTGAGCCCATCCTCGGTGACGTTGACACCTTGATGTTGACTTTACCATAGACTTTACTGTAATTTCTTTTTATGCAGGCGAAGACTACATTATCATTTGATGACGTCACGTCAGCAATAAATTAATATATTTTGTAATGTAGATAGGATTCATTAAAAACAAAAATACCGAAATTACTTTCTTAAAATAGTCTATATTTATCAAATAAATTATAAAAACCATACAACAAAAATATGAAGCATGGCCAATTGACCTAGTCCCAAACTAAGCTCTAGGCTTGTACTATGGGTACTAGACAACGATATAAATACTTATATACAGAAATATATACTTAAATACATAGAAAACATCCATGACTCAGGAACAAATATTCGCGCTCATCACACAAATATCTGCCCTTACCGGGATTCCAACCCAGGACCACTAGCTTCGTAGGCAGGGTCACTACCCACTAGGCCAGCGCGTCGTCAATTTTTTTTTTTTTTTTTTTTTTTATGGCATAGAGATGACAACGAGCACACAGGCCACCTGATGGTAAGTGGAAACTGTGACCCATAGACATTCGCATTCACAAGACTGCAATGCAATCCTAAGACTGCAAATGCGTTGCCAACCCTGAGGACTAAGATGGAATGCCTCTATGCTAGTCATTTCACCGGCTGTCTTATCCCCAAACCGGAACACAACAATGCGAACACTGCTGTTTGGCGGTAGGTTAATGGATAAGACGCGTGCAGCGTGTTTTAATGTTAAATCCACATAAGGCTAACTCCTATCCATTTTGGTTTTCTTCCGCCAGACTCGAACTTATTTGTTCCTGTTACTTGGACATTGTTCTTGTTCAAACACTATACAGGGTGTTCGGCACATGGACCGTCAATTTTTTTTGGGATATTGTTGGGGTTATTTGTTATCTTTTCGCCCTAGGACTTAGGGTCATAAGGGTCACGGTTTTGGAGATATGATTTGTTAAATGTTTTTTCTCAAATTTTCCAAAATTCCTCCTTTAAACGTTCGTAACTTTTTTATTTATGCGTGTTACAGAAAAATATGTTGTATTTAAAACTTGTTAATACATGCTTGTTCAAATACTAATAGTTTTTATTCTAATTGATAGTCTCAAAGGGACGTACGAGGTTTTTTATTTCACAAATTTACTGTTTGTGTAAAAAAATCCAACTTCAAAATTCAATTATTAAAAACTTAAATACAATTTTGGGGTTTATTTTGTTTTAAAAACTTCTCTAGCTAATTACCTTTCTAACGATGTGCTACATATTAATAAAAAGTAAACGGGAATATCCACATTTTCAAAGAAAAGTTAGAGAGCACCTAGATAACTCGTTACCTAACTGGTGGATAGGCAGAAGCGGCCCGATTCCTTGGCCCGCAAGATATCCAGACCTATGGTAAAATACCCCATGTTCATCAGGGTTAATGTAATGACTCTAATGGTGAAAGAATTTTTCAAATCGGTTCGGTAGTTTCAGAGCCTGTTCAATTCAAACAAACAAACAATCAAATCTTTCCATTAAACGATCTCAGTCATGAGTTCATGACTGACACTCGTCAATCAAAGTTTAAGTTAATTTTAGTGATGTTTTCCTTATTTTTTTGTTGTCTTATTAGTTTTTGAAGCGGTTTCGAGGATTCTGCATTTCAAGGTGAAATGCCACTCGCTCGACGTGTTGCTTGCGCCAGCGTAGTTTCGACATATCCATATATTCCGCCGATTTGCGAAGTACTTAGTCAGCAGAGTAACAGCTTAACCGGACTCGGGATTGTGTAAAACGTAGACCACATTCATAAAAGCGTCACTTTGTCGGACATCTAAATGTAGGACATCCTGATCTATGTGGTCCAACAATCTTTTTTCACGTGAAATACATTTTTTAAACAATAAACTACCTACAAAACCAACCTACCTACCAAACAGCAGTGTTCGCATTGTTGTGTTCCGGTTTGGGGATAAGACAGCCGGTGAAATGACTAGCATAGAGGCATTCCATCTTAGTCCTTAGGGTTGGCAACGCATTTGCAGTCTTAGGATTGCATTGCAGTCTTGTGAATGCGAATGTCTTTGGGTCACAGTTTCCATTTACCATCAGGTGGCCTGTGTGCTCGTTTGTCTACTCGATGCCATAAAAAAAAAAAACTAACACGAGCCCGGGGTGTCACCAAAAAGGGTGACCGGCGATTTTGGAAATACAGCCACAGGTACAAATGTAGTGAATAATCCTTTCCCATCGTTTTTGGTCGGATAACTTCGTATTTATCTTGCTTTCTCAGTTGGCTTATTGATGGGTACTGAAGCTAATTGAGAAAGCTAGATAAATACGAACTAATCCGACAAAAAACGATGGAAAATGATTATTCACTACATCTGTACACGTTTCTTAATATAGACCTTAGCTTATCATTTCTGAACGGGTGCGCAAAAGTTCATATAAAATTGCAAATTAGATTGGAACTCAGAAAATGTATCTCATATAATTTTAAAACCTAATGATCGGAACTTATAATCATCTGAATAACGCCAATATTTATGGAACAGTACACTCTTCAGAATTTCTTAAATATCTTACGTGTAGATAAAATTAGGTTAGGTTAGGTTTCCCCTCCGTCAAAAAAAAAAAAAAAAGGTTAGATTTATAAAAGTCTAAAAAAAGTACTTAACAGTTTTTTGAAAAAATGCATTATTGGTTGCGATAATTATGACTTAAAAAAGTATGAGTATAGTCACAAATCGTTATTTGTAAAAAAATTTAAAGACCAATTTGATATGAGCCAACATGGACCCTTTCTGAACATATTATAGGGAAGTTATGATGTGTAGTTGAAGTTAGTTAAAATAAATAGGTATACCTACTTCAGACGTGACTGCACTTTGCACTCGGTTAGCATTGAGGATTTCCTAACAACTGCAATCATTAGCATTATACGTTGACGTCATTATAATAGCAGCCATATGCATCGCCTATCTGACCATCATTTAATGGTCCGACGTGAGTCTGCTTAAGAATATACCATTTAATTACAGAGCCATAGTAAAAACTTGTTTCTGTTTCAAGAACCTGACTTTAAACAACTTAATACTCTTGCGAGAAAAGTGAAATTTTATGTCGCAATACGAGTAATGTCAATAATTTCATTTTTGGACACGCTTTTGTAGCTGTTTCGGGACGATTCGAAACACTTGGTTATTGTCTGACAGTACTTTAGGTTTACACAAGGAGAAATTCTGTATGTGATACGAGTTTTTGAAAAGGGCATGCTTCGATGGTTCGGTCATTTGGAAAGGATGGATGGCCGTACTTTTTCGAGTCAGATCGGGGAAATACTGGAAAAGGGCCGAATCTTAAGTACCCGAAACCGACGTGCGTGCATGACTCGATGTATGAATGTGGAAGAAGCGAAAGAAATTTGTCAAGATTAGCGTAGCAAGTGGAAAGAAGTGGTCTCTGCCTACCCCTCTGGGAAACAGGCGTGATTTAATGTATGTATGTATGTATGATACGAGTTTTTAGAATATGATAGGTGTTCTGCGGGCCTAGCGTGGCTGCATCTATATCGCGAGTCACCTGTGGATAAAGCATCCGTCACTTTTTGACACGTTGTGCCAAATTGTCGATGCTGTATACTGGCTAAGTACTTATTTCTACTTTAAATATGTTTATGTAAGGTATTTGCGTGTAGTTTTTGTATTTATTTTGCCACTGACTATAAGTGGTTTACCCTTGTTTCGCCGAAAATTATTTAGCAAATTCTTAACTCCCCAAACTACGTATCCCATATTTTTATTTGGGCAATTTTTTATTTCCCAACTCAACGTTTCGCACTGATATCATTTCCCAACTAATGATTTGATAAATTATTATTAGACAAATTACTTATTACCTGGGTTTTTTTTAAGATGTCAATTATGTTTTCGTCAAATGTATTAAAAAAATAACCATAACCTACATATCTCTGGGAGCAGCTTCGTTTTACGGGTCATAAAAAAAATAACCCTAACCTACCTATCTCTGGGAGCAGTTTCGTTTTTAATCCAATTTATATTTATTTCAGACAACTTTCAAGCTCAAGGTTACACAAAAAAATACGCAGCTGATATGACTTTCAGTAAACAAGTAACAATATGACAATATGTTACAATATATTATTTGCCTTAGCTAATCATTTGCTACACAATTATTTACCACATCAAATTTGTCGTAATAAAATTTTGCAATGTAAAAATGTAGCGAAAAAAAAAAATACCAAGTAAAATTATGCCAAGGATTAGTTTGCCAAATAAAACTTTGGCGATAAGTTGATTGCTAAATGAAATTGACGAAACATAATTCGGCAAAAAGGCAGTAAGTACACCGTATAAGTATTTAATAGTATAAATATATACATTTCAATATTATTATTATTTTAAATTGCACTTTATTCGTTTAGCGTACCGTCCGTCTGTCACACTCGGAGCTGGCTGTAAATCAACGCTGCAGGTGTCTAACACCTCAGCATTATGCTGAGCCAGTGCCCGAGTCACTGCCGCGAAGACACACACTACTTGTTTTTTGCTGTTTTCTGTTTACACTTTATTCTGTGTCTTGTGTGTGTAGGGAATAAATGTTATTTTTCTTTCTTTATTTTCTTTACACGTGTACTTATTTACCTGTCAGACAACTTCATTCACCGAATCAAAGTTCAGTAATTGGGTACCTACGTACAGTCAAGGGCATTTACCTATATAGCCATCGCGTCAAATATAATTATCTATGCAAGACCTTATTTCTAGTGACATAAAAATATAAAATTTTTTTTACGTCAACACATATATTTATGCCCTTGACTGTACATCTTTAATAAGCACCTTATAACTGGTAGCCCACAAATTTCATTTTATTTTGCTTCATCATTTGTACCATTTCATTGAGTTTAATTTAATCGAACGCTAACTTCTACTGAAACCAGAACTCTGATGGTTCCGCGATATCTCAAACATTCATTACATTATGATAGACATGTGAGTACAGTCGAGTTCATAAATATATGTACACTTTATTTATTATTATATTTATTTATTATAACATTTATAACATATTAACAAACTTAGTTTTACAACAACGTCCCGTAAAACTGTTTTCACAGTTTGACTGGGATCCCCGAGTCTTAGTTTTAGTATACACGTTACACTTATTAAACATTACATAATTTAAATTTAAATAATATTAATCGTCGCGGGCATTGGCTCCTCGTATATAATTAAAAAGGAATTAAGTACATAAAATGGGGCGGACTTCTACCACCGCCAATTGCGCGGCTATTTTGGAACCAAATGGTCACATGCGCGATGATGGTAAAAGACCTGATGGGATGACTCTTATTCCGTGGAAGTGGGGCCGTGGGTTTGGGATGCCACTTGCATGGACTCCCAAGTACTAGGGCTGATTCCGCGGCGGAATCAGCGGAGACCCTCAAAAAGCGCAAATACAGTCAACTTGATAGAAGTTACCTATTTGAGCCTTTTGGGGTCGAAACTTTAGGACCGTGGGGACTAGGAGCGCACCGTATTTTTAAAGATGGGTGATTATTCGGGCGTTTGTTCCGAATCACTGACTTTCGTGGTCACATTTTTGAAGAAGTGGCTGTAGATTTCGATTTCGTTTCTGGTTAGGTATCTTTCTAACTTTACCGGTCATCTAATAATAGTACATTGTGTATTAAGGGTGGTAAAGAAAGAATTACAAACGAGAGTCTGTTAGAAGCCCGAAGCCGAAGGCTGAGGGCTTTAATGACTCGAGCTTTGTATTTCCTTTACCACAACAACAACACAACATACAATCACATCATCATGTTTTTCATCACAATTGCGAGGAAATGAAATAAAATCAGACAAAAGATCATATTTTTAACTTATTAGCGGCAGACTACATCATTGTCTGTGACTTACCACAGATAATGTCAAACGTGTTCGGAGTCCGATTCTAGTGACATGAGATCAATAGTTTATTATGCGAGATTGTTAGGAAATAGTATTCAACTGACATTTCATCTCGAATGAAACTTCATATCGAATGGCACAAGAATTGGGGTCCTGACGTATTGTGATAGCTTGAGTCCACGTATAATATTTAAAAAAAAAGCTATTACGCACTTTAGTTACGTAATGGTAAAAAAAGGCCCGCGGGTATTATTTTGGATTTACGGTCGATTTTTCTAGCATGTTAGGACACTATTTACGAGCAAGTGTGATGAAAATATCTAAAAACGACATCAAAATATACGCCCAATTCTTCAAAAATATGTCCACAAAAGTGGGGCGGTTGAAACGCTCGAATAATGACCCAGATATGTCAAAGCGCCTGATCGACGCCACCCGTGACCAAAATGCTGGCCTGTACTTGGCACAAAGATTAAGCATTGCCAATATTGCCATTCAACGTGGCAATGCTGCCAGCATTTTAGGAACAATGCCCACTGGTTTATTTTATTTTATTAAATGACTTGTGTCTTCCATAAAATACACGGTGATTTTTTATCGGTGATCAGGAGTTGAAAATTATTAATAAGCAACAAAAATGGAATTTAATGGTTGATGTCTCAAACAATTAACTCACAGTTTAATTTATTGAAGTTAATGAATTTTTAAAACCAATCACCACTGGATACATGGACATCCTACATTAATTATTGAACCGAAGTAGACACGTCAAGTGTGCCATCGCTTTGGCGGGAAATTTTACTGATATTACGTCAATGAACTTATCAGTTAAGTGTTGTTAACTCATAGACTAAACAATTAGTAGGGTGACAATTAATTTCAATTATAAGTTAGTTTCAAAAAATTTTTTTTACATAAAAAATAAGTTTTGTTTCATGTAACTGCGACTTAAACGTGATCGCCATTAATAACTGAATTAGAAAAATTGGTTCCTGATCACCAAAAAAAAAACACCGTGTATAGCTGTCGATTAAATAATACTTACGTGCAAAAAACAACAGAATTCTTGTCAAATACTAGTATTTCTAGATAATAATATGTCAAAGAATCAATCCCCAAGGCCGAGCCAACGACCGATTGGTCAACGGTTGCTGCATTACTGACCTACTCACGCGCAGGTTTTAAAACCCTAGGGCGAAAACCAACTCTATTACTCACGCGTTATGAGTTATAAAACACAGCCATTATGTCATCCCAAAAAAGTATACGCAAATCTTAAGCCATGATATTCAAACTTAAAAGTCACATATAAGATCGAAAATTGAGTAGAGGTTAAAACAGTTGTAGCAGTTTTTTTAGCGTAGTTATTAGTAAGTCTGTAAGTTATACGAAATTAAACTCTATTCTTGACGTACTAAGGTGTAGTTATAATATAATATATAAAGTTAAATTAACACTATGCCAATCGAGTTTCAACTTTATTTTAACGTATTAAAGTTGTGCAGGTGCGTTAATGTTCTGCAAGAGTTGTGAATGGAGAATGCGCGTACGCCGGTCAAGAATCGGAAGCTTAATTTGGTATTGATGAAACTGTAGACGTGCTCCCTTTAATGTATAATATCGATAAATAAAATTGATGTGTCTGTCTGTGATTTCAAAATAAATGCCAATATTGAAATGAAAACTTTGCACGCGTTTTTTGCCTTTAACCAAGTCAAAATTAGATAGTAAGTAAGTAAGTAAAATGTTTATTCACAGCAATATCACACAAACAAAAAGAAAATAAATAAAAATACAATTTTTTAAAAAAAGACGACGAAAATTCGGATTAAAATGATCAATATCTCCAAAACTAGTAAAAATCGGTGAAAATAATAATAATAATAATAATAATATGGCTGGATCAAGGGCCAGATACAGAAGGCAGTACTTCTCGACACGGCACGTATTGTGAGGAGGTTCCTCTCTCTGCAGCCCTAACCACCGGTAGCTTGAGCCCTGCCCAGCTGCCGGCGGCATTCGTAGGTTAGGTTTTTTATAATGTTTATTTTTTATATTAGTATTATTATTTTACTTTTATAATTGAATATTTATTGTAAAAAACCTAATTTACAGAAAATTAAATAAATACTTAAAATAATAATAATAATATCAGGGGACTATGTCACACCAATTGACCTAGTCCCAAACTAAGCTCTAGGCTTGTAATATGGGTACTAATATAAAATAAATAAATAAATATATGATTGCTGCTCTATCGGCGCTGTATAATGACTGGCATTTTATATTGTATGATTTATTATTATTGGGGGGGGAGGGATGAGCTTTGTGTGCCACTTCGACCATTGCTGATCTTTTGTGACAGCCCTTTGTTTAGAGTTCACCGCAAAGGCCCGTTGTGTCCAGGAATTTCCAGATGCTTTGGGCAGTGAGGAGTTGTATCTCTTGTGGGTCCATGATTATGTCGCCCTAGGTAGATACTTCTACTACGTATTACATAAACTCATGCCTTTATTCGGTACGGTAGGCAGAGCTACAGAATTACCAATAACGTAATAATAAAATATTTGTTTTTTTTTATGGCATAGAGAAGACAAACGAGCACACAGGCCACCTGATGGTAAGTGGAAACTGTGACCCATAGACATTCGCATTCACAAGACTGCAATGCAATCCTAAGACTGCAAATGCGTTGCCAACCGGGACTAAGATGGAATGCCTCTATGCTAGTCATTTCACCGGCTGTCGTATCCCCAAACCGGAACACAACAATGCGAACATTGCTGCTTGGCGGTACGTTAATGGATAAGATGGTGGTAGCGATCCGGACGGACCCTGCACAAGGTCCTGCGTGTGTGTGTGTGTGTATTAATGTATTAGTGGTCCGTATTGTACGATGCTCAACCTGACTGTTCTTTCCAGAAGCACCCACCATGTCTGAGGGCTTCACGCAGAGCGAGTTGGACGCCATGCCGGACCGCATCGCGGAGTCGTTCCGGGGACGCTCCGTGTTCGTCACCGGCGGGACGGGGTTCATGGGAAAGGTGCTGATCGAGAAACTGCTCAGGTATTGTGAAATTAAATGGAAAAAGTCCATTTTCAGTAAAAAAATACTAATTATCAGTCGCTGTGTCCTGGTCCAATCCCCTTATGAATTAAATCAATTTTAGCCCAAAGGTCATCCTCCTTTTGCAAAGACTCTTGGATCAGCCTCCCGGCAAGTTGCCGGTTGTAGGTGCGTTGCAAGCCTTTTAAGGAAATGGACGTCCCTTTTCTTGAAGGCTCTATTTTTTAAGTATTGCTGTTTGGAGACACCGTATTAGGTAGATATGATAATAATCAAAGTAAAGTCATAGGTAAAGTTTTAAGACTGCGCCGAGCGTACGCCGGATGTACAGTGGCGCCCTCATTACTTTTATTGTGTTTTCTAATATACTAAAGTATTTTCATGAAATTGGACGAAATGTTTTTGTACTATAAATGAAAACACAACTTATAGGGTATATCATATAGTTTAATAACAATTCACCTTCGAGTTATTAAGTTAACGGAAAAAAGTGACCACCTTTTCCCGTTAAGCTGACTACTCAAAGGGTAATTGTTATTAAAGTTTGTTACGTATCCCATGATTTGTGTCTTTACTTGGACTACAAAAACATTTCGTCTGATTCCAAGGAAATTCTTTAGTTAATTAGAAAACACAATAATAGTAATGAGGGCGCCAGTGGACGCTCGGCGTTTGCTCGGCGCAGTCTTAAACACATATTATATTGCATAACACTTTTTCCGAAACTGTAAATATTTAGCGTGGGGGTGTGGCACGCAGCCGCCGCGCTGATTTTAAGCTGGACCCGTATGAGAT
This sequence comes from Acleris laterana, assembly GCA_963966035.1. Lineage (NCBI taxonomy): Eukaryota > Metazoa > Arthropoda > Insecta > Lepidoptera > Tortricidae > Acleris > Acleris laterana. The sequence continues at coordinate 3,890,460 of OZ014467.1, read as the reverse complement.
AGATGGCAAAAACTACAAAAGAAATAAAACAACGTTTTTTTAGCAACAATTAGAATTCAACCCAGATTATAATTATAAGCCACAGTTAAAATGAATCTAGATTCTACAGAGTTATAAATCGATGTGTGCTCAATGACATTCATTTATCTGTCGAGTGATATGACATTATCTCACTTAGATATAATAGTCTTTCCCTTCTTAGATTTAAAATTGCGTTGTCTAAACATTAAGTTTTGTCAGTATTATTGAATTTAATACTTTACTTGAATTGAATATTATGTAAACTCACATTTTTGACGTGTTACTCTGTACTGTATTAGTTAATTGTGGCAACTTCACTGGTCAATGTGTTATGTAAGTTTTTCTGTTATATTTTTTCTTTACTTGTACCGTTTGTGCCCAAATAAACATTAAACATTAAACATTAAACATTATCATTATATATGTGTTGTGGATTTTTTGTACCATCGTTAGTACCATAAAATATATTCATAGAAACACAGGTTTTTTTATTCCAACGAAATATACATGAATATTTTAGCTATAACATATATTTTGATGATTCCAGGATGTGTCCGGATATCCAGCAGATCTTTCTCCTGGTGCGGCAGAAGAAGGGGAAGACCCCAAAACAGAGGATGGAGGAAACCCTGAATAATGATGTGAGTCTCGCTTTATATAAAATAAAATCAAAATATCAGGGGACAATGTCACACCAATTGACCTAGTCCCAAACTAAGCTCTAGGCTTGTACTATAGGTACTTGACAACGATGGAAATACTTGAGAGGAATATCAACTTAAATGCATAGAAAACATCCATGACCCAGGAACAAATAATCGCGCTCTTTCGGGATTTGAACCCAGGACTGTTAGCTTCGTAGGCAGCGCCACTACCAACTAGGCTATCGGGTCATCAAGTATGAAATTCAAGTTTCAGATTGTACAAATTGTCACCATTGGCTTTCTTCCTAGCCATTACTAATCCCGTATGGTTGTGGTCAGCTTTCCTGATCATTCTTCTTCTCTTCCCTCTGTCCTCAACATCGTCTTCAGATGCCTGACACTCCTGCATGTTCTTCAGCACTACATCTTTCCACCTTGTTTTGGGCCTACCCTTGGATCTAAGACCAGAAAGACGTAATGCCAAGTTGCCAACATAGTCAGACGGCTTTCACTTCACGTGGACATACCAATCTTATCTACATCCATATCATAACTTCTTTCATATCTATATTCAGAAACGTAAAGTAAATGGCCTATCTAAGTATATTAAGAAACCGGTTTGTGGTTGTATTTGAATGCATGTCGTTAAAGTATCGGTTATCGATGTGGTTGCACCTTAATATTCACATTGTTAATATTACTCGCCTTTCGGCTCGTTTCGTAAAGCCACACTCGTGAATAATGCCGCTCATCATTTTTCTATCTATCTCTATTCTACACAAAATCGTGACGTCATGTCGTAGATTCCGTGAAAGAAATAAAGACAATTCGAAAATAACGTATATTTGGAATGTCCGTTCGTGCTACGAGTACTGTACTTACCTATTTTGGGGTCGATATGACTTCTCATACCCTTATAAACTAATGGTTCTGTGACCTGTAAGCTTTGCCACAAAATTTAACGTTGGAAAACAATTATCCCCATATATCGACATCTTTGGTCGCGGTCAGTTTTCCAACAAAGCAAAAAAGTTTGTACTTAATCGCAAAAACCCCCAATGTATGGCCCAGCTGTGCCACGGTTACCTAATCCAAGTTTATTAAAGGCCATCGCACCTACAGCGCAACTAACACCACAAATGCTCCGCAAGTGTCTCCTCGTATTTGTAATGTTAAATAATTTCGATCTTATTTCAACACTTCCAAAGACGATGACGTTTTTGCCGTGAAAAATTCGCTTCGCTTCGCTGTACCGTCTATTTTATCGCTCAAGAAATAACAAAAGATGTAGATCGCAATAAAAGAGACACATACAGTGTGTTACCGGCGTGCGGGCATTTATTCAAACTGCCGATTATATGTTACTTTAGCAATTGTTTGCAAGTACCATCAATTAAAAAATAATTAAAATAACTTCAAAATTAATTTTCTTAGATACTGTCCATTTTTAGGGTTCCGTAGTCAAACTAGGAACCCTTATAGTTTTGCCATGTCCGTCCGTCCGTCCGTCCGTCCGTCCGTCCCCAGTCTAGCTCAGAGACTCATAGTACTAGAAAGCTGTAATTTGGCATGAATATACATATTAGTCACGCTAACAAAGTGGTAAAATAAAATTTTGAAAAATATTTTTTTTTAATGCACCTCCCCTACACGTAACGTGGGGATGCCATTTTTTTTTCTTGCCTACCCCATAGTGTGGGGTGTCGTTGGATAGGTCTTTCAAAAATATTGCGGGTTTATGCAAACGATTTTTCGATTAAGGGATCCGTTTATGAAATATTAAGCTTTAAAGCGCTATTTTTTGTTAGAGTCAAGTGTCCCCCCCCCCCTACAGCCAAAACTACAAATACTAAAAATGCGAAAAAAATCTGCAACGAAAGCGCATATAACGAATTTTAAAGGAAAACTATCACGGCTAAGTAGACAAGATTAGTTCCTGAGATACAGGCGACTAAAGTGTTTATACCTATCAAAATCGCCTATGATAACTTTGATAGAAAAATTTGCTAACGGGGCGTGCAGGACGCGCGGGGGGAGTCTGTCCAAGTAACAAATCGAGCGACAGCCGCGCTCATAAGCGCGAGCGCCTAGCTAGATGCTGTTCGGACGTGCCCCGGAATGCTACCTACAAGTTTGCGATTTGCGATCTGAATGTTTACAAATAATCGATTAGATTATTGATTTGAGTCGAGAATCGTTTGGAAAACTTTAAATTCTATTTACTGGCCCTTGTTTTTTTTTCAATTTCTATTAATTACTTTATAAAAGATTAAACTTTTATTGTAATTTAAAGTCGGTTTGAAGCAGTTTAGATACCTAACTACCTACATAGGTATACTGATCTCACACTTAAAAGCTTGGCTCTTGTTTGAGATATTATATACGAATTTATAAGAAAAAGAATCATTACTAACAATAAGTAGACTTAATTAGTTCCTGAGATACAGGCGACTAACGGGTTTATACCTACTAAAAATCATCTAAGACAGCGCCAAATAACTAAATAGAAAATTGGTTCATACATGTTGATTTTTGAGATAGTTTTTTGTGTTTGTCGTTACGGCTTCGGAACCCTACACTGAGCATGGTCCGACATGCTCTTGCCCGGTTTTTAATGTAGTGCATGTGCTGCGTGTTCGTTGTTATATCAGTATCGCTGTTGCTTGGTACAAGGCATATCGTGGTACGGGGGCAAGTCATAATAATCAAAGTATCCGTCGACTGTCCTTTATACTTGTCAAATCGCTGTGCTTTACATTGCTGGCAATTAAAATTTTGTTAAAAAGTTAACAAAGCCTGAAAAATTTTAAATTAATGTCATAGTTACGTTACAGATAAACGTTATTTCAACCTACTTTAAAAAAAGCCAGGGTGTTGGTAACACACTGTATATATTAACTAGCGACCCGCCCTCGCTTCGCTTCTATTTACGTGAGTTTTCTGTAACACCCGTACATAAAAAAATATTTATTAAGTATGCATAAAAACCTTCCTCTTGACTCACTCTATCTATTAAAAAAAAACGCATCAATATCCGTAGCGTAGTTATTTAAAAATCTACGCATACATAGGGACTGACAGACAGCGGGAAGCGACTTTGTTTTATACTATGTACCTAGTGATAGTTGATCGCTGACTGTTCATACACCGGCGAAAATATAAAAATGTAGATCCCGTCTCAGTAAAAGAGATAATTTTAATAGTTGATTGCTCGCTCTACTCGCTTTCCGCTCGTGCCTTGGAGTCCTCAAGTGGCCATTTCTCAAACACCGTCCTTGGCAATTGATGCCAGTGCCATATTTACATCATAACTGTGCGGTCTGCCATCTTTGCGTGCTGTGGCAAATTGGCACAATCATGAACAGCGTAAGTCCAATAGTACACATTCTAATAACAATTTTAATCCGCCTTGAGAAGGTTCAAAGTTTGATCGATGGCGGGTTTATGTGTCTATTACATGTGGTTTGTTCTGTGGTTCTAGGGGTAATGATTTTTTGCCTTTAGTTATGTTATTATTGTTATTAAGTAAAATTGAATTTGAATGGTTGCCAGGCTATTATTATATTCAATACGTAGTTTTTGTATTACGATTTACTTAAGCTTGAGTACCTATTCTGAGTTTGAATGGTGACAGTTCTCTTACATAAAAAAATGACACATTTTCCTGCTTAACTACGCGTGATTTTTTTACTTCTTATTGTATGTTATACTCATTGTTTTGTATAATGCTAGGTTCAGTTTTATAATTGTATATTTATAAAAACGACTGTTGAGTTTCTTGCGGCGTTTCTTTTCAGCAGTGGTGTCTTGCGAAGCGCTGGTAGATTGTTGACGTGTAAAAGGGTCAACTGATTTGGATAAAATTTTCTTAATTTGAAAGCAGTTTACTAGCAGTAGTTCTTAGCTAGTTTTATGAAAATCGGGTTTTTTAGACGTTTAAAAGATATCAGCTCTCAAAGAAGGGGTCACCATTATATCAGGAGTATTTATATAAGTTTTATTGGTTACTAAATGTGTTACATTCTTCTTCTTGTACACTTGTTTACTCGTTGCACAACCGTTCACTCTTCTCAATCTCTCAAGGGTTAGCTGGAAAAGATCCCTTAAAGGGATAAGTTCGCCTTTGTACATATTTTTATATTAATTGTATTGTTATGGCTTTTCTTTTGTACAATAAAGTGTTTACAATTACATACATACATACATAATTTCCAACTTTTACTGTCAATCTACTGAATTGGTCTCTTGTCACCAATGATAGACCCTTTTAGCTGACAGGCACCAGTAATGGACACTTCACTCTTAATTAACATTTCATACTGCTCTAAATTGATTGTTGCAAAACAAATGAACAACACATATCTTCTGTAAAAAAAGAATCAAGTGTCCATTAACTGGTTCCTTCACCCTAAATATCGGTTAATATGTTATGACGGAAATCGTAAAGTTAACGCAACTTCGAAACAATATGTTCGTGCGCCTGAATAACTTGGGTTTCAAAATTGCTGGGTTCACTACGACTAGGCTTTATATGTTGCCTAATCATACATTAACACAATGATGCAAAGTAACTAATAACTTGGCCATCATGGCGGGGATTTAAAATATCACATAAAGAAAGAAAGAAAAAACGTTTTACGTACATCTAACACAATTACAGAAATATAATTTAACAAACAAAAACAAAAATCCAAAAAACTCTGAACCAGTGTCAGACGGAGGAAAAATGTTTCCTGCTCAGCATGTTACTGGTTGTTACATTGGCATGTTACATTATTGTGATTAAGGACCGTATTAAACTAATCTCAACTCTAATGCTCGTCTTGAGATGTGTCATAAATGACAGTGTTATATGGTTTGACGTTTACTTTAACGTATCTTGTGACGCGCATCTCAGCCAAGATGACTTTATTAATACGGGCCTAAGACAACAGGCAACATTTTTCCATGCACACGTACGAATCACAGATTATAGGATACGTCTAAATAATGGTACGAATTAACTCCAGGCGATAACGTTTCTCATCCCCTAAATTATGTACGAATTTCACGATTTTTAAATATGTTGTAACTATGAAAAACTAGGTTTGTTCGTTTCCGTATTTTTAATTTGTTTCTTTGCTAGAGTTATTCAAAAATCGTAGGGATTGGACTAGGTATAATGGGTTAGAATCGTTGCATTTGTGCGGAAATTTTCAGCTTCGTTATCAAAGAGCATTTTTATCATAGGCGTTTGAATTTCAATCAGTAAGATTAAAAAAGTAAATTTTCTAGAAAACAGTAACAATCTGCCCTTTTAGTGAGCTTTCGTCGCTAAATTAAATTAAAACAAATGTAGGTAATGTTTAATGTATGTATACCCCTGTACCCCTGTAATCTCTATTCCACTTTATCTTATCGGTATCATATTGTTAACGTTATGGTAAATTTTATTTACTTAGTACAAGCTAAGCTTAGTTTTGAGCTGATCAATTCGTGTAAAATCCCTTATGAATTACTAGCGACCCGCCCTCGCTTCGCTTCGGTTTATTTGAGTTTTCTATAACACACGTCCAAAAAACAAAATGTATTATAGATAAAAACCTTCCTCTTGAATCACTCTATCTACTAAAAAAAACCGCATCAAAATCCGTTGCGTAGTTTTAAAGATCTAAGCATACATAGGGACAGACAGCGGGAAGCGACTTTGTTTTATACTACTCGTATGTAGTGATGATGTCCGTCATCTCTCTACTTCATCCGTTTGTTGTTATTATAACTAGGTACGTTTGAATAGACAGATAACTCTTAACTTTTCATATAAAGAAAATAGATAATTACGATTCGGAAATATGTACGATAAACATCAGGTTCCAGTACAAAACGAATCGTGTGCTAAATCCGCGGTTTCCCAACAAACAACCGTTTCGGATGTAAACTATGCACTGGTGCAACGCGGCAAAGTGCAGCGTGTCGACACTGGCTGCAACTGCGACCGGTTAGCTCTAGCACCGGCACAATAAGTACTTTAGATTAGCATATTATGTTGCGCAAACGTAATTTTATTATTTTGTTTTCTACAAAAATAAATAGATAAATGAATTAACGTTTATTGCAGGCAATAAGGTCTATGTAAGCTCTATTCTTTACTGTAAAAACACATTGCTTTTTGAAATCTAACCTTAACCTAACCTATGTAACGGTTTCAGAAGAAATTAGCTTTCGATGAAATGAAGTTCGATGAAATGTTAGTCGATATTTCAAAGGGATTCCTATGTATGCGACCGCATGCACTGATTACTTTTTCTACATTACCACCATGTGCGGGCCTAGAACGGTTGTGTTTATATCGCGTATCAAATGTGGATAAAGCATCCGTTACTCTCGTACTTATTTACGTGTCAGAAAGTGACGGATGTTTTAACCATATTTTGTCACGCGATAAACACAGCCATATTAGGCCCCCTGTCATAAATCTAGATTTATCTTCATATGGAGTGACTTTAAGTTTGGTAAATTGACTAAAATTCAATTTATTTACCTACGCTAAATTCGAAAAAGATTTTCAAAAGCCGACTAAAGTCGAGATTAATAAGCTCTTATTTTCTCGTCAAGTTGGCAGTATTGTCGGTTGAGTTAAAAACTATGGGTAACATACCATACATAAAACTCACGCCTTTATTCCCAGAGTGGGGTAGGCAGAGCTACAGAATTTCCAACAACTATAAAAACTTTTTGATAATACCATAACATTTGATAAATTATAATGTTTTTACCGACTTATAAAAAACACAATAAGATAAGAAGATGAGAAACACTCTTGGTTTCTCATCTTCCTCCCCCTATCTCCGTAGTTTTTTTTTATGGCATAGAAAAACGAGCACACGGGCCACCTGATGGTAAGTGAAAACTGTGACCCATAGACATTCGCATTCACAAGACTGCAATGCAATCCTAAGACTGCAAATGCGTTGCTAACCCTGAAGACTAAGGCCCACTTGCGTGGACCAGAGTTAGCGTCTTAACCCGAGGTTAGGCGGCAAACCACGTACAAAAGTAGACGCTTAACTCTGGGTTAAGGGCTAACTCTGGTCCGCGCAAGTCCGCTTAAGATGGAATGCCTCTATGCTAGTCATTTCACCGGCTCTCTTATCCCCAAACCGGAACACAGCAATGCGAACACTGCTTAGCTTAGCAGTCCCAGGTTCGAATCCCGGTAAATATTTGTGTGATCACCTGATGAGTGCGACTATTTGCTGTAAGTCTTGGATGTTTTCATGTATTTAAGTATGTATGTATTTATTTAATGTGGAAGAAGCGAAATAAATTTGTCAAGATCGTAGCAAGTGGAAAGAAGTGGTCTCTGCCTACCCCTCTGGGAAACAGGCGTGATTTAATGTATGTATGTATGTATGTATTTCTCTACATAAGTATTTGTATCGATGTCTAGTACCCATAGTACAAGCCTAGAGCTTAGTTTGGACATGTTATTAATTTTTATTTCTTGGTCGATTTTCGAAAAATCCTTGTTATGTGCATCCCTTGGGTACCCAAGGAATACTCCCTCCAAATTTCACGTGCCTAGGTCCAGCGGTTTAGGATGTTTCATATATTTTGAAGCAAATGATGACTGCCAAGTGTTTTACCCTTGATAATGTCGAAACTCATTTCATAAGTAGAATGTTTCACTTCGCCGGATTTTCATTTCATCGACAGGCATTTCCATGTGTAGGAGCTTTATTTTTTTGTGGTCACAATTCTAACCTAACCTACTTACCTAGTTTTCAGGTTGTCTTAAACAACCTGAAAACTACAAGGTTTCAGCAGAAATTAACTTTCGATGAATGACCAATTCGATGAAATGTTTGTCGATATTTAAAAGTACAATACTATTTATTAGCTTAAGATATTGCCACTCCATTTATGTCTCCCCGTGAAAGTCGTAAGAGGCAACTAAGGATATGAAGGTTTGTAGTAGGTATTGTTATGCGATGGGCTTGGACCCTGTCACTAATATACTCTGGTAAAAAAATAGCCTGTGCAAAATACGGTTACAGAAAAAACAAAACAATATCCGTTACGTTTCCGTGTACCTTCGGCATACTACTATTTCACGAACCGATCATCCAAAGCCTACCTACCCTCTGGGAATGAAGGCGTTGTTTAGTCTCTCAAACCTACACGTTACCTTTAACTGATGGGTTACACAAGCCGACATTGGCCGAGTGGCCATTCTGGGCCACACCGACCGGTTGGCTAACGATCATCGGCCCAAATTCTCGGCCTTGGGGCCACAGTTGGATGAAGGTCGACCAACATTGACCAATTAATGCTTGCAATTTTTCATCCACGGGTAGACGTAACAGTGTGACGTCATTGATGGGTTCCATTCTAAACTGGATGAATTTTGAATGATCGAATATTGTCATCCAAAAATAAAATGGCGACGTGATTGTTGCGTCATTATAAGTAAATAAATTAAAAAAAAAAAAAAAAAAAAATTATTCTGTGGTAATTTGTGCTCGACAGAAACGTACCTACTGTAATTTTAAGTGTATATTATAATTAAAAAAATGGTTTACATCCTACTGAATATACACATAAAATTTCATAAGAATCGGTTAGTAGTTTTGTTACAAACACTGACATGAGAATTTTATACCTACGTTACATTTACATTAAACCTTTTTATTAGTTTTTTTTTAACGTAATAAAGGCATAACAAAATAAGTACTCATAGGTATGTTTCGGAAAGTAAAGAAAGGCAAATTAAAAAGCAGATTATTAGCCTTTAAGGTGTTCCTATGGCCACAATCCCTTTTCCTTTCTATTCGATAAGTAACGCCATCTGTGACTGACTAACAAAATCTTTTGTATTTAGTTGTTCGAGAAGCTTCGCAACATGCGAGGCGGTGTAGAGCCTCTTCTAGAAAAGATGACGCTGGTTTGTGGAGACGCTTCGGAACCAGACCTTGGAATCAGTCCTGCAGACCGACAGAAGATTATAGACGAAGTCAGCATTATCATACACGCTGCCGCCACGATCAGGTTAGTATGGCTACTAGACCGTAGATGGCGCTATACTTTGTTATGAGGCAATTTTATCAAGTAACACGACAAGGCGATAAGGTTGGTAATTAGTAAGCGCGGCTAATAGATCATAGAGGGCGCTTCGATTTATTATTAAAGTTAGCATTTGGCTTATAATTTGTATAACTGATATTTTAGTATCAGGGCGGTTATTATGATCAGTAGAATCTTTTTAACGGACATTTATTTGTTTTGAGCGGTTAGTTAAATGGTGTTTTTTGTGCAAGTAGCTCTATAAGTAGTTAACGGCATTTTTGTACCTTTAATACAAATGTATGTTAGGTATTTTTTTTAGGCTACTGACTAATAAATAGATGGCGATGTAATCATTACGTACTATCCTTATATTTTAAAATATTTATGCCCAGGTTCGATGAAGAGTTAAAAAAGGCAGTTCTGCTGAACGTGCGAGGCACGAAGCTCGTCGTTGGTCTCGCCAAGGAGTGCAAAAATCTCAAGGTACAAGTTTATTTAATTCTTAGTTTCCCCAATAGATGTCGCTGCCATCAGTGAATTTGAAGATATCGGCTCAGTTAAATACTGTGAGATTAATTGATACATTTTTAAATATAAAGTGGGTTAACAGATCAAAACATTTTTGCATGCCGTTTGATTTGAATTTGAAAAATACATGAAAATCTAACCCTTCTATATACAAAAATTGGAACTCAAAAAAAGTCTTAAGGCGTATAACTTATAACAGACTTAGCACCCTCTGCGCTTACGTGAAGTTACCAAAATGTATAAAAGCGATCAACCAATTTGAGAAGAAATACGTTTAATGGCTTAGATTCATGGGTCGATTCGATAGCCCAGCATGCTTTTAGTTGTACATTGCATCGCTGCAATAGCAGTCGGCTCAATAATGTTAAAAAAACTAGTCAATGAATTGCTATATGCGGGCTATACTGAGCCATTAGTCATTGGTAAAACAGCACCTTCTCATCAGCCTATGTCGTCAGGTTCTGCTCCACGTCTCGACATCATACTGCCACCTCCACGAGAAGCTCCTGGAAGAGAAACCGTACCCTCCTCCGGCGGACCCCCACCAGATCATCGAGGCCATGGAATGGATGGACGAGGAAACTGTCGCTGCCGTCACACCCAAGTGAGTACGCTTCTTTTGCCGTCGATTGAAATGCTCGCTCCCTTGCACTCTGTAAGAATACTTGCAATGTCTGCGAGGGATAGAGCTTTCGACTCGGTAGCGAGTACGGTAATTGTAACTCATGGTACGGGTCACTTCAAATTGGTAATACAATATTCAGAATTTATATTTTACATTTAATTTTTAATAGGTAGTTAGTTAATTGTAATTATGATGACAAATTTGAATTGAATTAGTTAATAACGTAGTTTTGTTGATTCGATTGCAGCGCCCATAGAGGGTTTATTTTTGGACTAAATATATTTTTAAGATCTTGTATACACGTAATGCAATAAATAAATGAGTATTCATGAGTATGAGTAATAAGAGGTACGGGTACGTAAGGGTACTTGTAACCGTGTTTTCAAGCAATTGAAATTCTATTCTATTCTCGAACAGGCTGCTGAACAAGCTGCCCAATTCGTACGCGTTCACCAAGTCGCTGGGAGAAGCGATAGTTGTGGAGGCCATGGACGAGATACCGGCCATCGTGTTGCGGCCTTCTATTGGTAACATATTTAAAATATTAATAAAAATTAACCTCTTACTAATACTCAAAATTCAAAATATTTATTCGGCCGCATGAGGGCTCTTTTACACGTCGGTGAATTCGGTAATACAGAGTGAATCTACTAGCGCTTCGGACAAGACCATCATTGCGGAGAAGAAGCGCCGCAAGAGACTCCAGCAGAAAGTCAATTTTTCATTTCATAAAATACATGAAAAAAGATCAAATAAAAAAAAACAAGTCAATTCAATAAAATCGGAGAAATACCAGAAACTACCGGACGTGCGTACATGACTCGATGTACGAATGAAGACGAAGCGAAAGAGATTTGTCAGGATCGCATTCTCAACATAACAATATTCAGATTGCAATCCTAAAACCGCAAATGCGTTGCCAACCCTGAGGGCTAAGACGGAATGCCTCTATGCTAGTTATTTCACCACCGGTTGTCTTATTCCGGAACACAACAATGTGAACATGCTGCTTGGCGGTAGGTTAAAGGATATGATGGTGGTAGCGATCAGAACGGACCTTGCACAAGGTTCTACAACTATTAACTGGTCATTCAATAACTTGTTGGTAAAGAAAGAAAGAAAGAAAAAAATATTATTCAGACATCTAACAAATGACTGATGTTGATAATCGCTGGAGTTATCGTATTCTTGAGTGGAGACCGCGAATCGGCAAACGTAGTGTAGGACGCCCTCAGACTAGGTGGAGTGACGATCTTCGCAAGGTGGCTGGCAAGAGCTGGATGAGAGTGGCCACGAATCGTGCTCGTTGGCGTGCAATGGGAGAGGCCTATGTCCAGCAGTGGACTAATATAGGCTGATGATGATGATGATGATGATCTAACAAAAGGACAAAACAAATATTAAACAAAAAAAATACAAAAAGCATACGGCTGACCTAATGCAAGATGTCATGAAATGGTCCCAGCTCAGCATGTTGCCGGTAGTAACACCAGCGCTGCTCTTCCGCAGGGACCATTTGGTTTGGTATTTAAAGTGTTTTAAATATTGCATTGTTCATCCGCAGTTATCCCCATCTGGCAAGAACCTATTCCTGGCTGGACGGACAACATCAACGGACCAACCGGTCTACTCATTGGTAAGCCAATCAATCCCTCTTTCCTTCCTTCGTTTTCCTTCTTTTCGTTTTCTTTTTTTGACGACGCGCTGGCCTAGTTGGTAGTGACCCTGCCTACGAAGCTAGCGATCCTGGGTTCAAATCCCGGTAAGGGCAGATATTAGTGTGATGAGCGCGAAGTGGAGAGTGGGGAGTGTTCCTGAGTCATGGATGTTTTCTATGTATTTAAGAATATATTTCTCTATATAAGTATTTATATCGTTGTCTAGTACCCATAGTACATACAAGCCTAGAGCTTAGTTTGGGACTAGGTCAATTGGTGTGGCATTGTCCCCTGATATTTGTTTATTTATTTATTTATTTATAATAATCAATCCTTAGGCTTAAAAAGATTTCAAAGCAGACACCTATTCTACAGGTAAAAAGGTATTTTTTAACTTTGTAAGAGTAAAGCCCACCATATACTAGGACTACTAAGCTTACAAACCGGGAGCTTTTGTGAGTGGAACCTTGAATCTACCAGCAAGGCTATTAAGTTCAATCACTTTATGATTTTATTCTCATTGCAATATAGTTGAGATTTATTTATCGTATGGCTTTATTCTCAAACTAGCGACCCGCCCTCGCTTCGCTTCGGTTTATGTCGATAAATGGGCTATCTAACATTGAAATATTTTTTCAAATCGGACCAGTAGTTCCTGATATTAGCGCGTTCAAGCAAACAAACAAACAAACTCTTCAGCTTTACAATATTAGTGTAAATTAAATTTCCGTGACTATTTACATCCTATTGCACCCGGCCTTACGAACAAAACAGCGGACAAAAGATTTTCATTCATACTTGGTGGCCGTGGGTGGCGTTCTTTGTTGCCTTCTAACATAAATAAAAAATACATTCTGTGTTGCCAGGTGCTGGTAAAGGAGTGATCAGATCCATGTACTGCAAGAGCAACAGCTACGCCGACTACCTGCCTGTGGACGTGTTTATCAACGGGATCATGATCAGTGCTTGGTTCTGTATCGAGAATGGGTATGTAGCGCTTTGTTCATCATCATCATCACCACCATCATCATCATCATCATCATCATCATCATCATCATCATCATCATCATCATCATCATCATCATCATCATCATCATCATCATCATCATCATCATCATCATCATCATCATCATCATCATCATCATCATCATCATCATCATCATCATCATCATCATCATCATCATCATCATCATCATCATCATCATCACCATCAACCAAGTACGTTCACTATTGGACATAGGCTTTTTTACACGACTGCGGCAAAGCCCGAAAGGAAGGTTCTGTGTTTGACATGTATGAATGTATGGTTGTCCGTTCCTATGTCCCCATGTAACTACTCAACTGGTCAATTGGTTTTAATAAATGATACGTCATTCGATTCGTCTTGATGCCGTAAGTGTCACATAAAATTAAAATAAAATTCATATAAAATACATTGTTTTTGTATAAGATTGAAAAGGGCATGCTTCGATGGTTAGGTCATTTGGAAAGGATGGATGAAAGGAGATTGACGAAAGAGATATACAGATCGAAAGTGAATGGAAGGGTAGGAAGGGGCCGCCCTAGGCGTACTTTTTCAAATCAAATCGGAGAAATACTGGAAAAGGGCCGAATCTTAAGTACCCGAAACCGACGTGCGTGCATGACTCGATGTATGAATGTGGAAGAAGCGAAATAAATTTGTCAAGATCGTAGTAAGTGGAAAGAAGTGGTCTCTGCCTACCCCTCTGGGAAACAGGCGTGATTTAATGTATGTATGTATGTTTTTAGCATATGACAACGGTATCAAAAAATACTGTCCGGTTTTTAGTGCTTGCTATGTTTGTTCCCCTATCATGATGTAGGGTCCCTGGCCGATGCAGGGCCCCTGCACAGTTGCCTACATTGCCTAATGGATAATCCTGTCCTGAATGTAATTATAGATTGCGTCATAATTTTGATCGTTTTGCCGCAGTACCAAAATCCACAACGTGATCAACTTCTGCTCGTCAGCGGAGATCAAGGTGACCTGGTCGGAGATGATCGACGCCGGCCGAGAGATCATCATGAACAGAATGCCTCTCAACGGGGTCGCTTGGTGAGTTTACAGCCTTTCAACAGTACGGCCGTCTCATTCTTTAACACCACATTAGAGTAAGACAGCTATTTCTGCCCTGCTAAGACAAATGGCGATATATCTGGCAAAATGACTAGCATAGAGGCATTCCATGTTAGTCCTCAGAATTGGCAACGCATTTGCAGTCTTAGGATTGCATTGCAGTCTTGTGTATGCGAATGTCTATGGGTCACAGTTTCCACTTACCATCAGGTGGCCTGTGTGCTCGTTTGTCTTCTCTATGCCATAAAAAACACTAATTTTTCTTGATGTTTACTTGTTTTATAATTAGGGTAGCGTATCTTTTTTATTCATTCTCTTCCCGCGGTACTCAAGAGATGGCGCCACTTCTCCTGACTTTACCTTCGTTCTAGTTTTAAATGTTACTTGACCCCGCAGGTACCCTGGCGGCTCCATGAAGCACTCGCGGCTGTACCACAACATCTGCATGGTGCTGTTCCACTGGCTGCCGGCCATCTTCGTCGACATGCTCCTCTTCATCCTCGGTTACAAGCCCGTGTAAGTATACTCGTAACCTTCTTGTCACAAATTTAATCAGGTTATTTTTAAACTTTCAAAGCGATTGTCTTTTAATTTTAAAAGGCGCACTGCTGCCTCATTGTACATACGTTAAATCTGTGGTCCTACTTTAAGACTGCGCCGAGCGTACGCCGGATGTACAGTGGCGCCCTCATTACTTTTATTGTGTTTTCTAATAAACTAAAGTATTTTCTTGAAATTGGACGAAATGTTTTTGTACTACAAATGAAAACAAAACTTATAGGGTATATCACATAGTTTAACAACAATTCACTTTCGAGTTATCAACTTAACGGAAAAAAGTGGCCACCTTTTCCCGTTAAGCTGACTACTCAAAGGGTAATTGTTATTTAAGTTTGTTACGTATTCCATAAATTGTGTTTTTACTTGCACTACAAAATTACATCGTCTGATTCTAAGGAAATTCTTTAGTTAATTAGAAAACACAATAATAGTAATGAGGGCGCCACTGGACGCTCGGCGTTTGCTCGGCGCAGTCTTAAAGTAGGACCACAGATTTAACGTATGTACAATGAGGCAGCAGTGCGCCTTTTAAAATTAAAATCTTAAAAGGGCATGTTCTTTAAGTTTCAAGAGAGTCTAAGGTCCGTATTAATAAACTAATCTTGGCTGAGATGGGCGTCACAAGATACGTCAAAGCAAACGTCAAACCATAGAAAGCTGTCATTTTTGACACATCTCAAGACGAGCATTAGAGTTGAGATTGAAGAGTTTGTTTATTTGTTTGTTTGTTTGTTTGCTAGAACGCGCTTATCTCAGGAACTACTGGTCCGATTTGAAAACTTTGTTCAGTGTTAGATAGCCCATTTATTGAGCCCATCATACTCACATAAACCGAAGTGAAGCGAGGGCGGGTCGCTAGTATATAATATAGCCTCTAATGTTATACGGAAGTCTTCGTGCGAGAGTCCGAACTCGCATTTGGCCTGATTTTTTTTCATTACTGTTACTACAGATGGAACACTTACGTAGAAATGAGGAAATGGTTGTCGAAATGTGGTTAAATTAATCTTTTGACAGCTTTGTAAACTTTATTGTCTCTTGCGCGATAGCGGCAGTGGTTGCGTGAGCAAATGCAGGGATACATTTTATAGTTCCCGCTCGCCACTTGTCACGAAAAAGTCTAGCCATTCTGTAAAACGCTGAGAAATCATTCTTCTTATAAGTCGATATATTTCTTTTCTAGTCTAATGCGCGTACAGCGTCGCATCCAGAAAGGCTTCGACGTGTTCGAGTACTACACAAACAACCAGTGGGACTTCCAGTCAGATATCGCGCAGAACGTGCGCAAGACCCTCAACGCGCGAGAGAGACGGGACTACAAGGTCGACGCTGTCGGTAAGAGACATACGTACATTAGTTGGGGACGTCTTAATTTTTTCTTAGCCTGTCAAACTTAAGCCAGATGTCAGGAAATAGTTGGACACCTGTCTCCCTGGTCCAGTGCCTGATTTGTATAGTACGTTCATTATATCATCATCGCATCATCATCATACATACATACATAAACTCACGCCTTTATTCCCAGAGTGGGGTAGGCAGAGCTACAGAATTTCCAACAACTATAAAAACTTTTTGATAATTCTGTAACCACATTTTGCTCACTTAGGCGAAGATGTTTACCAGTGTATTAGTGACAGGTTGCAAGCCCATCGCCTAACAGTACTACACGCCTTTATTACCTTAGTTGGCTTTTACGACATCATTATCATCAGCCTGTATTGGTCCACTGCTGGCCTCTCCCAATGCAAGCCACTGCTCCCGAACTTTAGCTTCTCTCATACAACCTACGACGGCCCATCTTTGCATATTATCGCTCCATCTTACCCCAGGGCGTCTTTGACAATACAGTAGTATCGTAAAACGGGGTGAGTACGGACAATCTAAAATAAGTCATAAGTATTAAATGGACAATAACGTTACGTCTATTGTACATAATTTGAGTCTTATAATTAGTAACATATGCTTCATATTTGGTTGTGTCCCTACTCAACCCTTAATCTCTACTCACCCCGTTTTACGGTATTGTCATTAAAAAATACCAGCTAATAATAATTTGTTATTGAATTTGAAAGTGAATTGTTTGAGATTCAACTAACAGGGTGTCCACACGGTACAAAAATCCGCTGAGGTGAATCTGAAAGTATAAAATATATTTTATGTCGCAGGTCTAGACATATCGAGATACTTTGAGGACTGTATTCTGGCGGCTCGCCGTTATATCCTGAAAGAGGGAGACGAGACTCTTCCAGCGGCCAGGAGGCACATGAAAGTGTAAGTATTTGGGACAGTTCCATTATTCCAGCTGCTTTCAGTCAATCGTTCTTGTATTTGGTATATCATATTGTTGCTACGAGTATATCATAATTATAGTAGACTCTTACCACTAAGTACAAGGAAGAGCTGTAATAACTTCAAAATGGTTACACACAAAAGGATAGCATAGGGTTACATTACATGACAGAATCGAATTTTGAACTTTAGCGTTTCTACATTTTACCTCGTCCTCGTCAACATCTAATCAAATAATTAAGATTTTGCCTACTGTACTGATCTCGGGTTTCTTTTTACAATCACAAGGGTAACTTATGACAAATATTGAGTCAATTGTAAGATTTGTAAATCCAGACTCGATGGATGTACTTTATTTTTTGACCACGACGGCACGACGTAAAGTCAGTATCGGCATTTCAAAAATCTTGTCTCTATACCCTCTTACTAATAAAAGTGGAATAAGCTTTGAATAGTTTATGCCATGCTTTGTCACTTTCTGTCAGATGCAAATGTCACAATTACAGATAAGGACAAAGCATAGTATAAATTATTCCAAGCTTATTCCACGTTTATAAGTAAGGGGGTTAAAGTAAATACAGTGACATGTCATCCACGTAATAACATTAAATTAAGAATTGCCTATCCTTCTTCAATGACACATATTTATATCCCGTTCAAGGCCTATGATTATTCATCAACCATATCTCCTGAGTTCTTAATATTAACAAAATCTAATTTTCCAGCATGTGGGTGGTAGACATCTTGTTCCGCTGCACCTTCTGGGCTCTGATGCTGTACTGGCTCAGCGGCTACATCACCCCGCTCTTCTCGTCAGCAGTTGACTCTACTGAACCAGCTGCCATATCTACTTAACTCTAGCCAGACTTCTTTTGAATAAGTTTTTAAGGCCGAGAAAGGAGTTTCAGGAGTTTAAAACTTTAAAGGTGTCACAAAACAATAAAAAAATAGGTTTCAGACCACCTTTTAGGACCTTAGTTTTAATATCCCTTCAGTTTCATAATACTTTTAAAAGAACTCAAGTCGAAATTCCTAACCAAACAAGGTCTATAAATACCCTTTACTACTAAGAAACCTCTATTTTTTGTGAAATATGGGTGAATTTATATATTTGTTCAGCAATAAAGGGTACTACAGCCTAAAATTACTTTTAGGCTGCAGTAATATTCGAAAGAACTTTTGATACAATAATAAACGTAAGTAATTAGAAAATTAGACTATCCAAGTTTTCTACAACTTATTGTCCTCCTATTTCGTGTCTCTTCCTAAGAATTTAGCCGATGCTTCAACATAATTTGTGTATATACATACCTGTATATTTTGTTCTAAATGTGTAGTTTTGTAAATATTTTATTATTAAGGGTACGTTTAAGTCTTCGTCTAGATTTAAGTTTATTTGTGTAGGTATTCAACTCCTGAACATTTGTTCCAATCCTTCCACCAACTAATGTGACCATGTATTTTGGTTCCTCTATTTACCTGAATAAGTATACCATAAAGCTAAATATGTGATGAGCGGTGCAGGTGAATTACACTGTTTTGTACTTTTATATGAACAAGACTTTATTACAAAATAAAAAAAAACATACCATTTTGTTGTTTTTTTACCAATTTGTATTCTGCATACTGACATGGCACGTCTGCGAGTTAATTTATCGTGTAGTCTCTTAATTAGTTACCTATCGATTTATTAACCGGCTGGGCTAAATTGTGTAAAGAGAACAATTAATTTCATTGTAGTGCCTGTATTTTGAATTTGTTGACTTTAGAGGCGATTAAAAAAATAAGACCAAAGTTCACAGCAGCTTTTAATTAATGGTTTAGAACATTGTATTCGATCGATATCCTCTAATATAATATTATATTCTTCTAATATTAAATTCGATCGAAATATGGTCAACTTAGGCAACATGGGATCGCGCATTACTCAAATATTTGAGTCTGTCTATGCTACCTTAAGTTTGAAAAACAAAAAAAGCGACCTAAAGTCAATAAAATGCACACCGAGAACCACTTTTTTTTTAATAAGTCTAAACTCTGAACAGCTTAAACATTATATAATGATGGCTTTACATCTGACTATAACATGGTTGATCCAAGTTTTGCAAACAAGGAGTACTTAAGTAAATATCTAATTATCGCCACCGCCTGGGTTATCCTTACCCCCTTATAAATTAAATCAATTTTAGCCCAAAGGTCATCCTCCTTTTGCAAAGACTCTTGGATCAGCCTCCCGGCAAGTTGCCGGTTGTAGGTGCGTTGCCAGCTTTTTAAGAAAATGGACGTCCCTTTTCTTGAAGGCTCTATTTTTAAAGTATTGCTGGTTGGAGACACCGCATTAGGTAGATATATAATAATCAAAGTAAAGTCATAGGTTAAGTTTTAAAACTGCGCCGAGCGTACGCCGGATGTACAGTGGCGCCCTCATTACTTTTATTGTGTTTTCTAATAAACTAAAGTATTTTCTTGAAATTGGATGAAATGTTTTTGTACTACAAATGAAAACACAACTTATAGGGTATATCATATAGTTTAATAACATTTCACCTTCGAGTTATCAACTTAACGGAAAAAAGTGGCCACCTTTTCCCGTTAAGCTGACTACTCAGAAGGTAATTGTTATTAAAATTTGTTACGCATTTCATAAATTGTGTTTTTACTTGCACTACAAAAACACATCGTCTGATTTTAAGGAAATTCTTTAGTTAATTAGAAAACACAATAATAGTAATGAGGGCGCCACTGGAAGCTCAACGCAGTCTTAAGGGTAAAATTACAAGAAAAAGCCCCAATATCATTCAAAAACTTATATTGATGGTGTATTAAAGCTATGTTCACATATGTATGGCTTACGTTAACTTATAAAACAGCAAATGATTAAAATATTAATTATAAATAGTTCTAGCTTAAAATATTATAACAAAGGCGTGACGCTTAGATTATTTAAAGAAATTGTAGTTGTTTCCAAAACGAAACGAAAACTCAGGAAATATAACCGACGCCTTTCGATATATTTCCGGTTATATTTCAGGATATTCGAATATCCAGTAGGTAGTGGGTTAAATTAAAATCAGTCATTTCACTATCTATGAGGTATATATACCAATTGGGATTAAATTTTAAGTATTCCAATTTTTTTTGAGCACAGCAAATTGACTGACCAGTAAAATCCTAAATAGCCACAATTGTTTTTAAAAAATCAAAACGCGACTGGGGTTTACCATGTTTGTAAGAACAAAAATGATTATTTACTAAAATAATAAACGATTTTATAACTCCAATGATAGTGTTATTTAGTAAATAAGCCAGAAACAGATGTTTTTTTGTGTTCTTTTTTCTGTACGGTAACTTGATTAAAAATGTTGGTTATTAATTCGTTTCTTAATAGGTTTTTTCGTGAAATAATCTATCTTTGTGGCGCAATATTTTTGTTTCGAATAAACTGATTGCCACGTCCTCTTGGGCAATTTCTATATTAGTAAATATTTCATTATATTTAAATATTGGTGTTGTGCGTTCAAGCGTGAATGGAAAAAAGCTGTATGTAGTGAAAAGGACATTACAGGTTGCCGTTTCATCGCCCCCATCTACTTCTTAAATAAAGTAACTTGTAACTGTTGAACAAAATTTCGTAAGAACTGCACTAATTGTTATTATTTCGAGAATTAAAAAAAATATGGGACTAAAACATGGACTTTCAGTGTGCTGAATTTTTTCTTGATCCGTTCATAATTTCATGAAACATTCTAGCATCCTCACATTTTTTTATATTTATAATAATTATAATATAAAGTGTGATATTTATGTCTAAAGTGAGCTACAATAAGATGACGTGAAAACAAAGGAAGTTTTAGAGATCTTCATTTATAATTGTGCATAAACTTTTAATCACAAATGTAACTTAAATTATTTTATAAAGAAGTTTGTCAGCTATGTACAAGTCAAATCGGAAATCATGACGCCATTAAAAATTTTTGGTCTAAAGTCAAGTGACTGTTTTAAGTCTGTAATCCCGGTGTCCCCTTGTTTTACAGACTGAAAAATTACAGAATTTTGTTTCACAGAAAATGTTTCATATACTATTTGGTCCTTGTATTTTTGCTTCGTATATTTTTTTTTTTAACTATTTACTTGAAAGAAACAAATTCGACAGAAAATCAATTCAATGAATTTTGTAATTTTATTTTTTCATTACACATACTTATCAAACAATATAATTATTTTTCAACGAATATTGTTTGGTCAGTGCATTTTTTAGAAGGTTGGGTTATAAGATAAATACTATATTATGATATAAATATGAGTGAGCGAGCGAGCGAAGCGAGCGAGCAAGACCTCTCTGGGCAGAACCGACTTGAATAGGTTAGGTTAGAAGGCTATGGCGGGAGCGAAGCGAAGCAAGCTCCCGCCTTAGCCTTCGAGGTTATTTTTTTTATATCCCTTGAATAAGCTATGCGATACCATTTGACTACAAATTAAAATCGTATGCTTTTTTTCAAACGTTTCATTTCACACACCTTCACAAACTGCACCCTACTCTATAAGTTGATTTTATTGTTATTAAGTTATATTTTAAATAAATAATATGAGAACAAAGAATATTTAATTTGCTATTCTATGATATGAAAAAAGAAACATTGAATTTTATTTAAAATAAAAAACGATAATTTAAAAGTCTTCAAAGTAATTATTCTACATATTGATTATTCTATGAAATAATAATACGAGAAAAAAATTCTATGAAATGAAATTCTAAACAACTTCAGTCTGTAAAATAACGTACAACCCTGTAATCCCACACCATTCCTATTTACCTCGATCAACTTTAACTTTAAAATTATTCTATCTATTTATTACGAAATTTTTTTCAGTCTACCGCACTCGCCCTGCTATCAGTCTGAAGAAATAGTAGCCAGTCGCCGCTTGCAGTATCTTGTGCACCCAATACAACCTGCAACAAAGTTTTTGTCAACAGCGCCATCTAGCGTTGAATAGTCATACTAATTAGTACTCCCAATTGTTCACAGATGCCGATTGATAATCGTCATCGTAATGGTAAATACAATTTTTTTAAACGTGCATTCAAGGTTAAATACACGAAGTCAAATTTAGCTAGCTAATGAATCATGAAGTTCAAGTAAAATATTATAATTGGGCAATATCTGAAAGATACAATTCTGTCTCACCTGTTAAGCTTCGTCCGCGCTTGAGTGAGCGAGTCAGCACTGTCCTTCAACACAAATCTCCTTATGCCAAGCATGTATGAGCCGATGTATGCCTCCCAGTCCATATCAGGCCAATGCGGGAACACAGCGCCATCTCTCGCCGCACCAGCGTCCTTATGAAGTGCAGTGAGTTGCTCCACGCCGAATTGCCACTCGTGGTTCGCAAAATATTCTCCTGTGGCAGCCGCCATTTTGAACCGACGGGCCAGCTTCATCATGCTGGAACACAGATAATTGACATTATAAAAGTAATGCAGTTCCTCGTTCAGTTATGGTCCACAAATAAAAATACTATTATGCCCTCCTTCAGACGCGAGCGGAGTGGGGTCGGTACGGACTTGGTGTGGCTTACAGTAGAACACAATTTATATGGCGTGTCGTGAATCTTCGTTCGCGCAAACACGAACAACGATTCCGATGATTTCCGAAAGCACGATTAAAACCCACGATCAGACTTGTACGTAATTGTTATAAGGTGCTAATTAAATTGCATCTATTTTTTCATCTCACTCACGCACGTTTGACGGCTGACTGAATGACACGCGGGCGCGCGTCAACATGGCGTCACTAATAACCAATAATAGCACAGAATACAACCGCGGAACGCGTGGATGGTGCTGATTGGTTCCCGCGCTTCGAAAAATCGTCTTCTGCGCAGGTACATCGGTAAGCCGTATCAGTTGTGTTCTACTGAGCAACAGTGACTTCAAGTGTTTCCACCGCGAGCTAACCTCTTAAAGTCATCGTTGTAAGCCGAACGGAGTCCGTACGGGGCCCGCTCCGCTCGCGGTGGAAGGCGGGCATAAACCTTTGTAATATGAAGGATGCAAACAAGCACATCGCTCATTGAATACAAAACGGACACATTCCAAAATAATTTGCTCTTCCATTAAAAATCGTATTCCAACCGCTTCTAATTTTAAAATGCAACACTGACTCATTTTGGATTGTGTCCGTTTTGTATTCAATGAACGACATGTAGAGTTGGCAGGCTTGTTACCTGTGGCTCCTTTGAAGGGACCACCAAAAATCCTCATATCGCACTGTTAGATCAAAACAGTAACTAGTAACTCAAAATACAACTGTATTTTAAAATCAACCTTAATACAACTTCTATGAACTTGAAACAAAACTAGCAAGGATTTTGAGTTGATACTGTATTGATGAAGCAGTGCGATATATCGGTTATGTTAATCTCATTTCAACCATTCCCTACATGACCAAACTACTTCAGCATTCCTGCTTCATGCCATAAAAAAAATGACTAACTCTTTTTCAAATGCGTATGTATTGCGTTTACCTGGGGGGTTATTATGACATAGTTATGCAATTCTGTTTACGCTGAGAGAAAAGGACAGAGCTATATAATTGCCATAGCTCTGTCCCTTACACTCACCGTAAAATGAACAGCATAGTTATGTCATAATAACCCCCCTGGTCTATTTACCGATGTATCTGCGCAGACGACATTTTTTCGAAGCGCGGGAACCAATTAGATTCCTTCACGCGTTGCGTGGCTGTATTCGTTATTAGTGACGCCATGTTGACGCGCGCCCGTAATAAAGTAATAAGGTAGTTTTTGCCTGAAAAGACTAACACTTACATGGCTTTTCGACCCTGCGCTCGCAGCAGCATGTCGTAGAGGAAGGCTGGCAGGAAGTGGCACGTGACCTCCCAGAAGGTGTTCATGAAGCGGGACTCCGTGAACGAGAAGTTGGGGTACCACATCACGTACCTGCCGGCATTAATAGATATTAGAGGGATACTCAAACAAAATGACCAGTCCTTGAAGGCCTAGGCTTGTGCTATAATTTGAACTTACTTATAAAGTGTGTTAACAGCACCGTGGCTTTTTTTTTTTAAAGTAGGTTAAAATAACGTATATCTGTAACGTTACTATGACATTAATATAATTAATAAACCACTTTTAAGGCTTTGTTATCTTTCTAACAAAATGTTAATTGCCAGCAATGTAAAGCACAGCGATTTGACAAGTGTAAATGACAGTCGACGGCTACTTTGATTATTATGATCTGCCCCCGTACCACGACATGCCTTGTACCAAGCAACAGCGATACTGATAACGATGAACACGCAGCACATGCATTACATTAAAAATGGACAGTATCTAAGAAAATTAATTGTGAAGTTATTTTAATTATTTTTTAATTGATAATACTTGAAAACAATTACTAAAGCAACATATTATCGGCAGTTGTAATAAATGCCCGGATGCCGGTAACACACTGTATAATCAATATTTTCGAGTAAAATTGGTCACGGTTGACATGACAAACATAATACACTCGCGGTCAAATAATTCGGGTCAAAGTTCGTTTTTCATACAAACAAGGCTATTTCGAAGCCTTGGTTCCTCGCCAGGGGATGCTTGTAGTGAAATCTGATTATGGATACCCCGAGCATCGATACAGGACTTCCAGAGTGCCTAGGACACCCAACTGATTGAATCTGCGGCTAACGCCGGAATTGTGCATCTTGAGAAAAACATCTAAAATGACAATAAAATGTAAGGAAATCCAAATGCTGACCCAAACTCTCTCGCTGTGGTGTCAACTGATTGTGCTATCAGTTAGGTATCTTAAGAACTTTTGACCTCCTCTATTGAACCTTGGAGTATTCACCATTAAACCTCACTCAAAACAACCCCTGGCTAGGGAACAAGGCTTCGAAATAGCCTCGTTTGTATGAAAAACGCACTCTGACTCGAATTATTTGACCGCGAGTGTATTAGCTAGCCTACTGAGGTAGGGTAAGTATTATAGGGCACTCACTTGGTGGGGTTCTCTCGGGCCCACTTGAGGCAGTACCGCGTGAACTGCCCCCACTGCAGCGGACTGATGGAGCCCGAGGTCACGTTGTAGACGGGGCACCGCGCAGCCCTACGGACAAATTCAAATTCAGAACATTTATTTGACGAAAAATATACTACAACACAACAGACATGGTAAAAACCGGGGAAGAGCATGTCGGACCATGCTCAGTGTAGGGTTCCGAAGCCGTAACGACAAACACAAAAAATTATCTCAAAAATCAACATTGTATGAACCAATTTTCAATTTAAAGTTATTTGGCGCTGTCTTAGATGATTTTTACTTAGTAGGTATAAACCCGTTAGTCGCCTGTATCTCAGGAACTAATTAAGTCTACTTAGCCATGATAGTTTTCCTTTAAAATTCGTTATAAGCACTTGCGTTGAAGATATTTTTCAGATTTTTAGTAGTAGTTTTGGCTGTAGGGGGGGGGGGGGGGACACTTGACTCTAACAAAAAAAAGCGCTTTAAAGCTTAATATTTCATAAACGGATCCCTTAATCGAAAAATTGTGTTAATAACCCCGCCATATTTTTGAAAGACCTATCCAACGACACCCCACACTATGGGGTAGACAAAAAAAAAAAGCATCCCCACGTTACGTGTAGGGGAGGTGCATTAAAAAAATATATTTTTCAAAATTTTATTTTACCACTTTGTTGGCGTGGTTAATATGTATATTCATGTCAAATTACAGCTATCTAGTACTATGAGTCTCTGAGATAGACTGCGGAAGGACGGACGGACGGACGGACATGGCGAAACTATAAGGGTTCCTAGTTTGACTACGGAACCCTAAAAAAGTAGGAACAAGATTATAGCAGAGATAGAATCGTTGCACTTTAGTGCGAAGTCAAATAGGACTCAGCTCAGCATGTGCTGCAGCAGGTCGAGAGCTGCCGCTGACGCGTTGACGGCTACCGCCGACAGGTGGCCTCTGCCGTTGGAGAAATGCCACTCGTCTGGAAGAAGCCTAACGTTCTACGCATTTAAACATCCGATAAGGCGTTCAGTCACTATGTTCTATAATTTAGGCTATGAACCTCCAAATCCATTTACCATTACCTGATCTGTGTTCATCGGCCTCCTTCTTTCCAAAAAACAATGAAGACACATGAACAAAAACCAATGATGATGAGTTGTGCACACTTACTTGCCGGAGCCCTGCCTCCAGGCTGCCAGGATGCAGCAGTTCACCACCAGGTCCACGGGCACCAGGTCCACCACATACCGCTCCCTGCAGAACCCAGAGCGGTATGTGCCACGAGAGATCTCCATTATGATACCTGGATGGACATGGTTGAAAGAGTTAACCCACTTTAACTAATACACTTAGAATAAAAGACGAATAGATAGACCCTTCATCTTCTTCTTATGGTGCCTTAACGCCAAACTCAAAAAGAAAGACCCAAGCCCTCTTATACATCTACACTTACAACTTGCAGGGCCAACTCTATTGCGTAGCTTGCGATAAAGTATTTAAAACTAAGTACGGTCTAGCGAGCCACATTAGAGCTCACGCTAGGAAATAAATTCTATTTTTTTTTACGTTACGTTTTTACGTATGAGGATGACTGTTATTATTATTATTATTATGGTGCTTCTTCACTGTGGTGTGGGGATAAGAACCGGTAAAATGACGAGCATGGTGAAAAGACGGACGGAGTCGCACCATATAAACATGAAGATACAACCAGTTTTTTTTTGCATAGAGAAGACAAACGTGCACACAGGGTCACCTGATGGTAAGTGAAAACTGTGACCCATAGACATTCGCATTCACAAGACTGCAATGCAATTGTAAGACTGCAAATGCGTTGCTAAACCTGAGGACTAAGATGGAATGCCTGTATGCTAGTCATTTCACCGGCTGTCCTATCCACACACCGGAACACAATAATACCAACACTGCTGTTTGGCGGTAGGTTAATGGATAAGATGGTGGTAGTGATCCGGACGAACCCTGCACAAGGTCCTAACACCCGCAAACTACTATAGTTTATAAGCTTCTGTCAGCTTTTGCGGGTGGTAGGACCTTATGCAGGGTCCGTCCGGATCGCTACCACCGTCTTATCCATTAACCTACCGCCAAACAGCATTGTTCGCATTGTTGTGTTCCGGTTTGGGGATAAGACAGCCGGTGAAATGACTAGCATAGAGGCATTCCATCTTAGTCCTCAGGGTTGGCAACGCATTTGCAGTCTAAGGATTGCATTGCAGTCTTGTGAATGTGAATGTCTATGGGTCACAGTTTCCACTTACCATCAGGCGGCCTGTGTGCTCGTTTGTCTTCTCTATGCCGTAAAAAAAAAAAAAAAGCGACTTTGTCTGCGTAGATTTCGATTATTGTTATTCCCTCGGGAACTTTTATATTTTCGTATTGTTTATAGATATCTCCATTCCAAATTTCAAGAAGTAACAAACAAACTTAAAAATCCTTCATTATTATTCACAGAATACAGGCAGTCTTAGAATTCCAATCTGAGAGTGTTGTATCCCACCGGTGGCCGTTTGTTTACCTTGTCCATGCAATAAAAAAAAAATTACTTACCGGTGACACCATAGACATTGTCAATCCACCCCGGAAACGGCTCCTGCACTGCAGCAGTCACTGCGAAGAAACAAACCATAAACAACTTTATCCTGCATTAGCTAGAGTGCCTAGAACTTGACCCTCGTTATCCCCTTGTAAACTGTACCACGGACAAAAGGTTATTCTGGGATAAAAAGTGCTCTATGCCTATCTCCGGAATATCAACTACAGTAAAATCAAAGTGAATTACGGAGCCTTATTCGTTCGAAGGAAAAAGAGGAAGAGGAAGACCTAGGCTTACTTACTTCAACCAAATAAGACAGAAGGCCAATGTCGTGTCGTATCAGGAGGTGAAAAAGCTAGCACAGAGTAGAGAAAAGTGGCAATTACTTCACCGACAAGAGCCTAGCTCTTAAATTTAATGATGATGATACGTTCGATTGTACGACAGAAGCCCTGCTGTCTGATTGAGAATGTACAAGCTCTGACGGGGCTACTTAGACTAGGTGGAGCGACGATCTTCGCAAGGTGGCTGGTAAGACCTGGATGATAGGTAGTGGCCGCAGATCCAGTAGTGGAAGTATAGGCTGATGATGATGACGATGATGATGATGGTGGTGGTGATGATGATGATGCTGATGATGATAATGATAATGATGATGATGGTGATGATGATGATGATGATGATGATGATGATGATGATGATGATGATGATGATGATGATGATGATGATGATGATGATGATGATGATGATGATGATGATGATGATGATGATGATGATGATGATGATGATGATAATGATAATGATGATGATGGTGATGATGATGATGATGATGATGATGATGATGGTGATGATGATGATGATGATGAATAGTTAACCCTTGAATCACCGACACTAATTTCATAGAATCTTTTACTTCGCCGAATTTTGATTTCATTGACATCACGTGCAGGAGTTATAATTTTTTGGTGGTCACAACTCTAACCTAACCTATGTAACACATGCTTAAGATAACCTAAAATAAAGCTTCAGTTGAAATGAGTAGAAGATTCAGGATTTCAGTTTTGAAAGGGCTTGACTCCGTTGAAGGTAAACACTCAAAATTCCTCAGAATTGCAGCGAAAATACGATGCCGAATGCAATTTAACCGGTTATTAACAGTATTTGTAAGAAAATAACTGGTTATAACCGGTTATTTGCATCCCTAGTGTCGTTGCGTAAACAAAAGATGGTGTAACAACATGGCGTCAGTTTTGACGCACAGTAATATACGCACTTTTAAACAGCAGCGGTGCGGTCGCATATTTACTCGAGTTTGTTCTCCACTAAACTTTCCAGAGAAGTAGACGCCCCGGCCTTGACCTTTAAAATTGTCCTCTCGCCCCGCTATTGCTAATAGACTTATCTTGAGCATTTATAAACTAACCTTACGCTTTGCTATGAATGATGGAAGAAATGTTCGTACTTATTGGTTGATCGAAGAAACAATATAACTAAAACTTTAATGGGTGTTTTCACTAAAACTTGTACCCCAATTAAGGAAAGAAATTAAGTAACTTTAACTTGGTCAGTGTGTGGACGGGTCGGAAGGGGCCGCCGTAGGCGTACTTTTTCGAGTCAAATCGGAGAAATACTGGAAAAGGGCCGAATCTTAAGTACCCGAAACCGACGTGCGTGCATGACTCGATGTATAAATGTGGAAGAAGCGAAAGAAATTTGTCAAGATCGTTACAAGTGGAAAGAAGTGGTCTCTGCCTACCCTTCTGGGAAACAGGCGTGATTTAATGTATACATGTAGCTTTGTCAGTTTTGTGACGAAAATTTACTACGAGTATACAAACCCAAGCCTTGCCTTGCCTTGTCTCTTGCTCGCCCAAGAGAGAGTTGCATTGAGGGCCGCAATTTTGGTCAAGTGGAATTGCTTTAGTATAAACAATTAAGCTGACAAGTTTGGATATCCAAGCCACAGCTAGCCAACTAGTTGACTTTAAACTTTTGAAGTTAAAGTTGAGTTTAAAAGCTCTAACAATTACAAGGGCCAATCGATTCCTACGCAAGATGACGGACATTTATTCACTGTCATCACATGGCAAACAAGTTCAACTTCTCAACCAGATTTTGAAATATTATTACAAACAACCTTAGGCAGGCGTAGGCTTAGGTAGAAATCCGGTGTGTATGATTAAATTAATGATAGTATTCACGCAAGGTTTCTTATAAATAAAAAGTGTCGCCGTGCACCGGCTAGATTCCATGAAGTTCATCAAATAGGCATGAGGCCTGCGACGCTATCGATCTTCACGTGGCGGTTCCCACGGCGATCACATACGCTTGGACAATGATAACCTATTTTAAATCAAACGGGGCCATTGATTACCTTGACTTTATAATTTACTAGTTTCTGCCAGCGACTTCTTTCGCGTAGAATTTGTATTTTAGGACACATTTTTGGAACCGTGTCTTTTTTCCAGAATAAAAAGTAGCCTATGTTACTCAGTGAAGTAACATTCTAAAGGTGAAAGATTTTTTGAAATCTGTTCAGTATTTTTTTAATGTATTCGTTACACACATACAACAATACAAATGTTTTCTCTTAAAAATATTAGTGTAGATTAGCGTGCCCTCGCTTCGTTTCGCACAAAAAAACCGTTTCTGGGTAGTGATTCTCTCAAAAACAACGGACGGGCGGACGGACGAGCGGAATCGCAGCGGTGAGTTTAGGTAGTCCCGTCAGAGCGAACAAAACACATTTTAGCGCGTGCATTTTCAATTAAGCAGCCTTATACATTCAATCTATCGCCAGAAACCATGCTACTAAGTTGGAAATGCACGCGCTAAAATTGTAAATTTTGTTCGCACTGACTGGACTACTTAAACTCGCCGCTTGTACATTCACTCGTCCGTCCGTCCGACCGTCGTTGTTCAGAGAATCACTACCAAAATCCTAAAATAAATGTTTAATAAAAAGACAAAACAGCCCACGAAAACGCAGAAAATGACTTCCTTTAAAATGGTGGTAATATAGGTCAGTCCAATTGAACTTGTAATTCTGTAAATATTGTATTTGATTTTCTTGTTTTGGTACAATTAAGTAATTTACATACATACATACTTGTCTTTTAGTTAAAAAGATTGTAGGACGCTGACTTCACTCGGATATAAACCTATTTACCTATCATTTTAAACCAAGTTATTTTTTGCGTTTTTGAATGCGGCTTTTTGTATTTTAATACTTACATTTAATTTATGTCATACTTTTTAGTGTTTATAATAATATTTGAGCTATCCTACTTCTAACTTTATTTACTTTTAATACATTTAAATACAAAAACAAGTTGAATAATAATAAAATATAACACAACTAACCTATAATATAAATCCCTTCATTACCCCCACTTGCGGCATCGTGCCGAGGACACTCGCAGCGTTACCCCGTTGCACTGCGATGCTTAGTCTTTGGGCAAAAAAGGAGCCTTGCCTGTGGTCGCCAGAGACACCTATTAATTTGTCGGACACTTCTTTAATCATTTTTTTTGTGTCAGATGACCACGGACCAAACGTTTCCATAGCAAATGCAGCAAATTCGTAATTTGGCTTTAAAAAAGCATATTTGCGGCACTTGATGGTTTGGGCGAGGTCTGCGGCGGTCCCTGGCTTGCGAGAAAAACCTTGGACGTGAGACGGTGCTAGCGTATCAACACAAGTGACGTCCCACGCCAAGGGACGACCAAGGTGCCACGGTATTAAAGTCCATCCGTCGGGTCTCTTTCCGTCTGAGGCAGACAGGCCAGTGGGCTCAAGCGAAGCTGGAAATGAAATTGTACTAAGAGCCCGACGGATCAAATCATTTATCGACGCATGTCTATAAACTCGACCAGCACTGGATTGGCAACATAGACCGTGGCGTCCTAGCTCGTCGACTGCATTTCCACATCGGCAACAAGGATGTGGCTCGCAGACTTTAAGACCGAGGCGGAGGCACACTGCAATCCTTAAAGTATTAGAATATTTGTAATCAATTAATTTCTACTTCTCAATTAATATGAAACTTTAAATCATTTCAAGCTCGCCTTAAACTTATCTCACATCCGATTGCCAAAGTAGATTCAATCCTCTCTTGCTAGTAATGAGGGTGTGGTTGCTACAGGAGTTTTATTTGAGATGTTGCTACTTGGGACAGGAATACCAGTTTTCCACTTACCAATAGAAGGCCTCACGATGCACACGGGTAAGTCCACGTGGCTGAACACGATGGACTCCGCCAGGGCCTTCGTCAGGGTGTACGTGTTGGGGTGCTCGCCCTGGAGAATGTGAGGAATTATGCTATTAATAACCTTGGATCTTGGTTAGTTTAGTTTTGTCTATCCGTTTGATTTTGTGTCGGAGTATGACAGATCATTTTTTTCTACTTATATCTACACTAAGTAATATTATACAGAGGAAAGATTTCATCGTATGATTGTCTGTTTGCATTGAAGAGACTCCGACACTACTGGTAAATGGACCTGTTTGAAAAATTCTTTACCATTAAAATCCTGCATTAACCCTGATAAACAGAGGCTGTTTTATTTGTATACATTCTATACATTTTGAGATCTATATCCATATAAAATTTCATATCTGTCTGACCTGCAAGGAGTCAGCCAGCACGTCGACAGTATTGGCCGGCAGCATCTTGGCGCAGCGCACAATGCTGTCGGGGTCGTAGGGGGGAGGGTACACGCGCTCCTCTATGTTCTGCTGCGGCGCGTTGCTGTACGCTGTGGAGACGTGCACCAGGGCCTGGGAGATACGACAGAATAACACAATCATCAACATAACTTAAGAGATTCTACAGACTTTGCTCATAATCGAGAAATATGCGCAGTTCATGCGGTCTAGTGTTTTGACAAACTCTAGTTGTCTTTCATGTTCTTATTGTTTCATTTACGCGTTGCAATGTTAGGCATAAGGCAAAGAGGGGGTAAGGGGAGAACGGAGTTTAACATCTTTTCCGACCCAATTGTCAACCTCACCTGCTCGCGTTGGTGGTTCGTATGAATAGCCGACGGCGATGCCCTTTCAAGGGTGTCGTGGTGCTCCCTGCTAGACAACGAACGAGGCTCTGGCGACCGAGTCAATGGCGGTATAACCATTCACAAAAAGGTTTCAGCGGCCTTGGAGATTTAAATGTCTCCTAAAATGTCTGGGGCAGAAGGCAACGGGAAACCACTGCTACTAATATCCCTTGTAGTTAACTAATGGAAAAGTCTAAACAGGCCACGGCCCCGAGTGCCCGGCGTTCCTTTAATGGGACAGGGGTGCGAAGAATCCCCGGGCGAGAACCAAAAGCAATCAAAATAGGAACATGGAACGTGAGGAGCTTGAAGAGTCCAGAGAAGATTTACAACGTGACAAGAGAAATGAAACGTCTGCATGTCGATGTCTTGGGGTTAAGTGACGTGCGATGGAAGGGGAATGGTAAACACCTCATAAATGAACAGTACACAATGTTTTATTCAGGTTCAGAAGAGTCGTCTAACATGCACGGGGTGGGTATAATTATAGATACTAAGACTGTGGGTGCATCAGTAAGCTCCATCGCCAAATCCAATCGTACTATGATGCTACAGCTGGAAGCTAAACCAAGAGACATCAACATTATACAACTTTATGCCCCTACTACTGATAGGCCAGACGAGGAGGTTGAGAATTTCTACAGGGAAGTGGAAGACTTACTGAAGCTCACAAAGAAGCATGAGATTAACATAGTAATGGGTGATATGAATGCCAAGGTCGGTGAGCGGGAAGTGCAGGGAGTGGTCGGCAGGTTCGGGCTGGGGGAGCGAAATGAGAGAGGAGATACTCTGGTACAGTTTTGCCAGGAGAATGGTCTTACAATCATGAATACGTTCTTTGAATTACCACCACGAAGATTGTACACCTGGACTTCACCTAGACATACGTCTGTGCACATTATGCGGAATCAAATAGATTTTATAATGGTTAATAACCATTACAGAAACAGCATAAGAAGTGCTAAAACTTATCCAGGGTCTGACATAAGATCTGATCACAATCCAGTAATTGCTGTTTTGGCCTGCTCCCTAAAGAAAATAAAGAAAAAGCGACAACTAAAGATCGACATAAGAAAGTTACACGACCATAATATAAGACCTAAAGTGTCGAATGAGATCAATGGCTGGGCTGTCACTAAAATGCAGGAACCCATTAAGTCTGTAGAAGATACATGGCACCAACTTAAAACAAAAATACATGACATCAATGTGGAACACTTAAAACCTGGTGATTGGGCACCGAAGCAAGTTTGGATGACGGAATCCATTTATCAACTTATGGAAAAAAGGCGACTCTATAAGACGTTAGACACACGTAAATATAAAGCCGTGGATAACGAAGTTCGAAGAGAGGTGAGGTTTGCCCGTGATTCCTGGTATCGGCGCAAGTGTGAGTATGTTGAGAGTCTCCAAGCGAAACATGATGCATTTAACTTGCATAGGGAAATAAAAGCCATGGTTCACCGCGGGACACCCTCGTTTCAACTTGTGGATGAAGATGGGATACCCATTTTGGATCTTTCTAGAAAGAAGCTATTGTGGGATCAGTACATTGGGACTATGTTTGCTGATGACACGCGTACTTCTGTCACTGCTGCAATCGAGACCAGTGTGGATGGTCCTCCTATCCTGAAAAATGAAGTCTGGAAAGCGTTGGAAAGAGCCAAAACTGGAAAATCAACAGGGCCGGATCAAGTTCATGTCGAGGTGCTCAAGCTAATTTGCGATGAACAGTTGAATGTTATCGTTGATCTTTTCAACCGCATTTATAATTCTGGTCAAATACCCCAGGACTGGCTTACATCGACGTTTTTGACTCTTCCTAAAAAGAAAAACGCCAAAAGGTGTGAAGAGTTTCGAACTATAAGTTTAATGAGTCAGGTTTTGAAGCTCTTTCTTTCGATTATACATGAGCGAATCAAAGGAAAATGCGATGAACAACTGAGTGAGAGCCAGTTTGGATTTCGGTCTGGGGTCGGAACGAGGGAGGCTCTGTTTGCGGTCCAAGTTTTGGTACAAAAGTGCATGGACATGCAGCAGGAAGTCTTTCTTTGCTTCGTAGATTATGAAAAAGCGTTCGACCGAGTTCTGCATGATCGCCTTATAGCGCTTTTAAGCGATATTGGACTAGACGGCAAAGACGTACGCATTGTTCGGAACTTGTACTGGAACCAACAGGCAGCGGTGCGCGTTGATGGCGAGTGTACCGAACAGATTGAGATCAAGAGAGGTGTACGACAGGGCTGCATATTATCGCCTACCTTGTTTAACTTATACTCGGAGACTATTATAGCAGAAGCTCTGGAGGACCTGGATTGTGGAGTCAAGATTAATGGTCGTGTTATCAATAATATTAGATACGCAGATGACACAGTCCTTATAGCATCTACAGCAGCAGATTTGCAGATGAGCGTTGACAGAGTTAACGAGTGTAGTGAAAGGGCAGGCCTTCGGATGAATGTTGGCAAGACTAAGTTCATGGTGATTTCCAGGAATCTCAATATTGACTCGATTATCACAGTGTCAGGGCGATCTCTTGAGAGAGTACATAAGTATAAGTACTTAGGCACGTGGCTCACGGAAAACTGGGATAGTGAGTTGGAAATAAGAACCCGTGTGGAGATTGCTCGTAGTGCCTTCAATACTATGAGATCTGTATTGTGCTGCCGAAGTTTAAAGATCAGCTTGCGTACCCGACTATTGCACTGCTACGTTTGGCCTATAGTTCTGTACGGATGCGAGTCTTGGACAATTAAAGAAGACCTCAGGAAACGTACGAGTATTGAAGCTTTTGAAATGTGGGCATACAGGCGTATGTTGAAAATAAGCTGGACGCACAAAGTCACAAATGTGGAGGTTCTGCGGCGAGCTAAGCAGAAACGGGAACTTTTGTCTGTCATTAAGAGGCGAAAAACTGCATATCTCGGTCACGTGCTTAGGCATGATAGATATGGCCTTTTGCAACTCATAATGATGGGCAAAGTGGCCGGTAAACGGCGAGTTGGTCGGAGAAAAAAGTCGTGGCTCCGCAACATCCGAGAGTGGACTGGAATAGCGAGCGCATCTGAATTGTTTCGACTCGCTAAGGACAGACAACAATTCCAGAAGTTAGTAGCCGACCTTCACTAGTTGGAGAGGCACTTGAAGAAGAAGAATGTTAGGCACGAATTTTTCGATAGTTTTGAAGATGAAACATAAACTTTACCTTCAGCTTCGGCATATCTTCAGCAAGCTTCAGCAGCGAGGCTGTTCCTTGCACGTTTAGGGCCGTGGCCGCGTGCAGGGGCTCCGTGAAGCGAACCGTTGCCGCTGAGTGGAAGAGCACCGTGACCTGCCAGGGAGAATATTAGTGTAGATTTTCAATTGACATCAGTTTGATCAGCCAGTTAGGCGCAGACCCCTTACAGGTTCTGAACTCCTGGTAATAGGATGACTAAACCACCCTCATCTGAATGATTGTCTAGAAGAACAGCTCGACGAACTGGATTCCTTCAAGGAGACTTGACTTTAATGGTGGAGTTTTAATGACAGTGTAGAACGCTCCCAGACTTACAATTTTACCAAGGGCCTGGCATCAGCTTTATGATAATGGCCTATGACTAGGAGTGGACTAGTGTAGGCTGATGATGAAGATGGAGTCGAGAAGGCAAATGAGAATACACACAGCCATCTGATTGATGGTAAGTAAACTCTGCGGTCTATGAAAATGGATGGCTAGTTTACCTTCTCCCTGCTATAAACGAAAACACTACTTCAAGATAGAGAATGTTTTGCTTTGGAAAGTTTATTATTTGAAATAGATTTTAGAAATGGAGAAATATGCGACAGGGAAAAACAGGTTGGGGAAAATATGTCTGTAATCATTTATTAGGCAAACGTATATGAATCAAAGTTCTGCCTTCCCATATTTCCATAATATTGCTCTTTCATCTCTTGCATTGAACATACTTACCAAATAAAAGAGATGCAACGATAATATTAGACAAATAACAACTAAGCATAGTGCCAGCTTATGAAATAAAGATTTTGGGAAATTGATTAAACAAATCCTATACTACGACTATGAGCCGGGTACGTATCATTATATATAAAGTTCAAAAAACATAATGGGTCATAATACATAATGGTTACAATATATAATGGTTTTATTTCTGAAACCATAAACTTTTCAGGATTGTTATAAACAAACATAACATAACCTAATGGGTTCTACACGATGGACATTTAAAAAATCATGAAGCATCCACGGATTAAGAAATAAAACCATTATATATTATGACTATTTTGTCGATCTGCCTTTGGCTGGTGTGTAGCAGTAGTTTTAATTTTACCTTTTATTTGCGCTAGTGTTTTTGTGTAAGTACGTGTACCTTTGAAGTTTGTACTAAACTTTAAGTTAGTTACTCTATCACTACATGTGAAATCCTGTAATTGGTTTTGTGGTTCCTATTCTTGTTTCATATGTTATATTTGTAACTGTTGGATTTCCCACCAATAAATAAATAAAGCCACTATGCGGTTTCGAGTAACTAGAACGGTTTGAATATTACCTGGGCAAGCTGTTGCTTCTGCTCCGGGCTGACGCCGAGCCCCGGCGCGGAGACGTCGCCGGCCACCGGGGACAGCTTGCTGAGCCGGTCCGGCCACCGCGCGCGGATGCGGTCAAACACCTGGGTGGAAATACGATGATACCAAACATGTTGTTCATTGAATACAAAACGGACACAATCCGAAATGAGTCAGTGTTGCATACGAAGAAGCGGTTGGAATACGATTTTTAATGGAAGAGCAAATTATTTTGGAATGTGTCTGTATTGTATTCAATGAGCGATGTTATCCCCTTCCTTTTCTTTATAAGAATAATTGAACTTAGAAGCCAATATCCGTTGTATAGCCAGCTAAGAGACATTTTCTCTTAGTTGACAAAAAATGAATACAAGAAGTACCTAGTTATGACATAAGTTAGGTATAACAACAATAACAATGAAATACAACTTTTATAGCTTAGTCCGTTTAATTGGCTGCACCTTGTCGTAAGGCCCTAGCGCGGGTAGAACAAGTTAACCGCCACTTGGCTGTCACTCGGATCTTCCTTTCTGTCTAGTCAGTACCGATAGAGACGCAATGAGCGACAACTAAGAAAATACAACTTGTGCTACCCGTGCAGGGAGCATGAACTACTTTTTTTTTATGGCATAGAGAAGACAAACGAGCACACAGGCCACCTGATGATAAGTGGAAACTGCGACCCATAGACATTCGCATTCACAAGACTGCAATGCAATCCTAAGACTGCAAATGCATTGCTAACCCTGAGGACTAAGATGGAATGCCTCTATGCTAGTCATTTCACTGGCTGTCCTATCCCCACACCGGAACACAATAATACCAACACTGCTGTTTGGCGGTAGGTTAATGGATAAGATGGTGGTAGCGATCCGGACAAACCCTGCACAAGGTCCTACCACCCGCAAATGCGTTGATAACCATGAGGACTAAGATAGAATAAATAAATAAATAAGTAAATATAAGGGGTCAATGTCACACCGATTGACCTAGTCCCAAACTAACCTCTAGGCTTGTACTATCGGTACTAACACGATATAAATACTTATACAGAGAAATATATGTATATACTTAAATACATAGAAAACATCCATGACACAGCAACAAATATTCGCGCTCATCACACAAATATCTGCCCTTACCAGGATTCGAACCCAGGACCGCTAACTTCGTAGGCAGGGTGACTACCCACTAGGCCAGCGCGTCATCCTCTATGCTAGTCATTTCACCGGCTGTCTTATCCCCAAACCTTCATCATACCTGGTTCTTGAGCAGTTCCTTGTACCGCTGCTCCACGGTGAGACCTCGCTTCGGTCTTAGCAGCAGGTAGATGGTGTTGATCCCTGGACAGCTGCGCAGGAGCTTCTCTAGCAGAGCCTAGATGTACATTGATATACATGTAAATATCAGGGGAGGGGTACATTACTGCACAGACCAGGAAAACGGCTGTTGCAGGGTAGTGATTCTCTCTAAAGCAACGGACGGGCGGACGAACGAGCGAAATCGCAGCGGCGAGTTTAGGTAGTCCCGTCAGAGCGAACAAAACACATTTTAGCGCGTGCATTTTCAATTAAGCAGCCTTTTACGTTCGATCCATCGGCAGAAACCTACTTAAACTCGTCGCTTGGACATTCACTCGTCCGTCCGTTCGACCGTCGTTGTTCAGAGAATCACTACCCAGGACGAGTATATGAGCTATATTACGATTCCAGCAATCGCCCTTCCCCGTTGGGGCTTGTATAGAGCTTTTCTCCAACAATGCGAGAAAATATAACACGATTGTAATAGTACATTACTTAACAAGGGCTGTAAAAGAAAGAAAGCCCGAAATCGCAGGTATTTGAGACCCGAGCCGTAGGCGAGGGTTGTAAATATGCGATAGAGGGCTTTCTTTTTTACTGCCCGTGATGAGTACACAATTTTACGTCTTCACCTGGCCACAATGCGAGTTTTACCGTGCGCGCAGCGTGCGATAAAACTCACATTATGGCCAGGTGTTACGTAAATAATATTCCCAAAATCAGTCCTAAAGTATTCTTTAAAAACAAAGCAAATTGTTGAACCACCATCAACATTAGATACTTATAATTTTATTTACATTTGAAACAGGAAGGTACCTTTTAGTGAGAAACTTAAATAAAGCATTAAATAAAATCACAAACTGATACGTAATAAATTCGATTTGAATAAATTAGAGTTTTAAATATAATATTTATTACACGTTGTTATTTCGGGCATTTATTTGCAATTCCTTTAAAAAAGTCTACAACTAACTATTTGATACACTTTTAAATACACTATAAACCCTGTTTGAAAAGGTTTACCAACCTTTTTAGTCTAAGACATTTCAAAAGTAAAATAAACGAGTAAGCGAAACTTTTTCGCGGCTTATTATTTCATATATTTTCGCGGCCGCTGGTACATAATAACTTTTTTTTTTAATTTTGCCTTGCCCTGGAACTCAGAACTTGGCGGGCTGATTTTACAACAGTAAGAATAAAGTTAAGGTTAACATTTCTGAGCATGTGGGGGAAAATCATATACGATGCGTGCATGTTATCTAAGATGCAGTATCCATCAAGACGATAGTCAGGCCATCTCTCATACAAGGCGGACACCGGACCATTAAAGCAGTTAGCGACCTGACCTCTGATCCTAGATCAACCATTCAACACATCATAATACTCAACGTCCTAGTTCTCAAAGATTTCCATATACAGAGGAACAGGCATTTTTATTTTTTATTTTTAAAGTGAATTTGTATTTGACACGCATGTGTTAAAAAAAACGAATACAATTAACCTTTAAAAAAATCTGATAGGGCTCAACTTTTTAACTTTATTGAATACTTAATACAATACACAATATACAATAAGTTATTAATAAATCGTCCACATTTTGTAACAGTAATAAGGATTTTTAATACACAGGCAGAGCTACAGATTTACCAACAACTTTAAAAACTGGTTGATATCACAAATAGGCTAAGATTTTTGCCAGAGTGAAAGGAGCCCATCGCCTAACAGTACTACAAGCCTATATTCCCTTAGTCGCCTCTAACGACATCCACGGGAAGCTATGGCACTGTTCTAACCCGGCCACTTTATCCTAAAGCCATTTCCGCTTAAATTTTAAAACTTCTTAGTGTTGTTATGTATAATACAACCCTAACCTAACCGTACCGCAGATATAATTGGAAAACTTAAAAAGTTGCCTGACTCATCTGAAAGTCAGTTTAGGACAAATGAATCATCACTACATAGTATAAAACAAAGTCGCTTTCCGCTGTCTGTCCCTATGTATGCTTAGATCTTTAAAACTACGCAACGGATTTTGATGCGGTTTTTATTAATAGATAGAGTGTTTCAAGAGGAAGGTTTATATGTATAATAAATCCTGTTTCATGAACGGGTGTTACAGAAAACTCACATAAAACGAAGCAAAGCGAGGGCGGGTCGCTAGTATAGAATAGAATAGAATCCTTTATTTCAGGCCGACAGACCCATAACATTTGTTAGTAACAGAGGTACATTAGACTATGTTAGTACTACTACCTACTACATTTTAACTTATTTATTTATTTATTTAATATATGTAAAAATTGGTTTGACTTGTCCTAACCAGCTAATCAAAATCGGACAGTCAAACCTGCCAGCTATCATTCTCAGGATACTGTTGGGGCTTTTCCTGACGCACAAACAAACAAACGTTAAACGTTTAGGACAAACGTTTTTAGGGATTCGAGGGACACCCGTTTGGGAGCTACGATGTCACACAGATAGACGGAGACACGCAAACCAAAAACAATGTTTTAAAGCAATTAGTTCACACCACGCAAAAGTAATATGGAATTTACGTCAAATTTCAAATAAATGTCGATCGGTCCTCCATGCAAGAGGTCAGGTATTACCTAAGTTTTTCACCTATTTCCCCCATACACATGTTTAACTTAAGCATCCGCTATGTTGTCGAGGGTTAAAATGACTTAGGCATCATTAGCAACAGCAACATCAACACCACCATCATCATTATCATCATCATCATCATCGTCATCGTCATCATCATCATCATCATCATCGTCATCGTCATCGTCATCGTCATCATCATCATCATCATCATCATCATCATCATCATCATCATCATCATCATCATCACCATCATGATCATCATCATCATCATCACCATCACCTTACCTTGCCAAGGAACCCCGTCCCTCCGGTTACTAGGAGCACAGCGCCGTCGAAGAAGTCAGCGATGGACTCCGCGTCGCCCTCTACTGTCCCCTCGAGGTTGAGGTTCGGCGTGGCAGGGTCGTTGCCGTTACGCTCGCTTCTGCAACAAATACCTTTGTGAGTGCTATGCTGTCCTGGTAGCTGGTAGAGACGAATTCCGTGGCCGTAAAATGGATATTCGTAAGTCGACTTGGATCGGATGATACGGTTTTCTTTTGAAAAACGAATACGGAAAGAGCCTCATTTTCTTCCTAGGAGTACATAAATGTATGAAAACACATTTCTGTCCGCTGTGAGATTGCGTGCGTATTTAAGTATCGAGCGACCCTAGCGGCCGAGCGGCTATAGGTAATAGAAACTCCTAAAGAGCCAGAGGTGAACTGCTTTTTAGAGGTTCGTGCCTTAAGGGAGCCCATCAACGGGACACTGTTAACCTCCTCTGTCGGTCTGTCCGTCCGTCCGTCCTCACTTTAAAGAGCTGTAATTTCGATCCATAATAGATAGCGTTTTTTTTTTCCAGAAAATGTGTTAATTACGGTGCATTTACTGACAAATATACAAATAAAAAAAAGTGAAATAGTAAAAATACAAGAAAAAATTAACAAATACTAAAAAATTGCTCAATGATTCAAAATCGAAATATAATAATACCTAGGTAACTGTACGGCGGTAAGGAACCCTCGGAGCGCGAGTAAGGTTTGCTAGTTATACTTGGCTAAAACTTACAAGTCATCCATTTTGTCCGTGCTGAAGGTTCCGTCCATAGTGTTGGGTCGCTTCCTTGTTATTAAATCTGCAACAAACAACGTTATTAATTTTTTTGATGAAGATGGTAAACCAGCACACAGGCCACAAGTTGGTCAGTGGACTCTGACTCAAGACAACAAATCAGTGATACTCATAACCGCGTAAGTAACAATATTAATAAGGGGCCAAAATGCACCTTGCTGACTTAAGTAGTAAGGTCATTTTGCTCCGTATTAAATTTGTCACTTACGCGGTTTAACGGTGTCACCGACGAAATGCATTACCAACCAAACCAATGGAATAAAAAAAACAAGGGGCAATGTCATACAAATTGACCTAGGCTCAAACCATAGACGAACTATACTATGCTTTATAGTATAAAGTACCCTTACCATGAGTTACATTATAGCGGACAATAGGGAAAAAAACCCTGTTGCAGGTTGCGGACAACAGGGTGCGGACAACTGGGAATAGCCGGACAATACGATAACATTTCAACCATAGTGCTCAAGGCAATCTGTCGCTCTTAGACAACACATTTGGCACTCGATCTGTAGCTGCTGGAAAGTATGTTGTGCCGAGAGTCACTACTATGGTGACAGATGCCTTATAAAGCGATTGCCTTATACTCTTAATAGCTTGCCAGCGGATACAAGATCCGAAACCAGCAAAGTAAGTTATTTAAATCCCTTTGTCCATAGTTAATACTTTAGTCAGCTAGTTTTAGTTAGTTAGTATTTAAGTCTTTATAGAATGTTACTCGAGCATATTTATAGTTAAGCTGTAGAGACTCAACTTACTGATTCCGCAGTCAAACCGTGCAAGCGGTTTTGCGGGACATCATTATAAGTTAGGTACTGTATTTTGTGATTAATAAACAAATAATAATTAATTAATTAAAAAGCAATATCTGTCTTTAAAAAAATCACCTCTATTGCACTTTGTTTAATGGACCGTTTTCGCTTCTATTTCAATTAGTTAACAGTCGCTCGTATTGCTTTCGCAACCTCTTTCCTGGTGGGTGATTCTCTAATCTCTTTACAAATCGACGAAGCCCCTAATACACAAAACAAAGACAGATAGGCGGCTAACATATAACCCCGTTCTTTTGCGTCAGGGTTAAAAACACAACTTTTCATCCCACGTTCCGGAAAACAATTATTATAATTAACTATGCACCTTAGTAAAATGGTCTTAAATTACCGTTTCAGTGTTACGTAGAAGTGGAACGTCTTTTACATCCTGTTTTTACGGATTTATGCTGCAGATTTGATTTTTCCGCAATTATATATTTAATTATTACATCATTCA
This sequence comes from Acleris laterana, assembly GCA_963966035.1. Classification (NCBI taxonomy): domain Eukaryota; kingdom Metazoa; phylum Arthropoda; class Insecta; order Lepidoptera; family Tortricidae; genus Acleris; species Acleris laterana. Next base: position 3,846,488 of record OZ014467.1, on the reverse strand, counting down.
TCCGGATAGATAACTCCGGATTTTGATGCTAATAACATGGGATCATATGTTTAAGTTAGTGTAAACTTACAGTAAATCACTAACGTTTGAAACAAATCGAAATACATTGGCTAAATCATTAAAGACATAAAAAATAAAACAAATCGAAAATGCACGCTATTTTCCCTTCACGAAGGTTACAGGAATCGTACAACGTAGTATAACTATAATTGTACAAAAAAAAAACTATTGATACTAGTACTAAGGCAGCATAAACAGATAAAACTAAGTTTCCGCCGCGTCTATCTGTCTGTATGTTCGCGATAATCTCAGAAACTACTGAACGATTTTGATGCGGTTTTCACCTTCAGTAAGATAATTTTGCACGGAAAGTTTTTATGTATAATAAACGTGAAATAAAATGTGAGTATGATATATAGCCTATAGCCTTCCTCGATAAATGGGCTATCTAACAGAGATTAACAGAGATTAGCGTGTTCAAATAAACAAACAAACAAACTCATCAGCTTTATAATATTACTAGCGGCCCGCCCTCGCTTCGCTTCGGTTATATATGATATATAGCCTATAGCCTTCCTCGATAAATGGGCTATCTAACACTGAAATAATTTTTCAAATCGAACCAGTAGTTCCTGAGATTAGCGCGTTCAAATAAACAAACAAACAAACTCATCAGCTTTATAATATTACTAGCGGACCGCCCTCGCTTCGCTTCGGTTTATGTGAGTATGATATATATAGCCTATAGCCTTCCTCGATAAATGGGCTATCTAACACTGAAATAATTTTTCAAATCAGACCAGGAGGGGGGTTATTATGACATAGCTATGCAGTTCATTTTACGGTGAGCGTAAAGGACGGAGCTTTGGCAGTTACATAACTCTGTCCTTTTCTCTCAGCATAAAATGAATGGCACAGATAGATCATAATAACCCCACAGTAGTTCCTGAGACGAGCGCATTATAGCAAACAAACAAACTCTTCAGCTTTATAATATTAGTATAAACAGTATAGATTCTGGTTAATGTCCGGGTGTAACAGAAAATTCAACCCGAAGCGAAGACAGGGCGGGTACCTAGTTATCACTATAATTGTTTTTAGGAAGGCTATTTGCTGTCGTTGATAGGGGGAGCGATCCATATGAGTCAGTCCAGGGAAGTCCTAAATTATCTTTACGTATAAAACAAAATCGCTTTCCGCGTTTGTCCGTCTGTATACCCGCTAACTCCTCCTAAACCACGCAACGGGTTTTCACCACCAATTGGGATTGTTCATATTCTTACAATTACTCCAATTCGAAAACCATTTCGAGGAATAGGGTTTTAAACCGTTCTGCATTATTAAGTTTTTGAAATATTTATCTATTGTGGATATTTTGACAAAAGTATATTTAACCTTTGTTTGACTTTAGTTTTCGGCTTGAAGCCCTGCTAGGTATTAGAGGATTAATAGCTAATAGCTAATAGCTAATAGCTTTTACACATTGCGTGAATTTTTAGATTTTGTATTAGTTATGTTATAAGTACATAGCTTAAGTTTGTGTAAATTAATAAACCTGTAAATTGCTGTGCCCTTACAGGGTTTATGTTGGACTATACTAATAATTGTAACAACAAATGTAACACATAAATGCAATAAAATATGATATGACTATGACTATGACTAGGTGTATCTTACGGGTTAGGCGAAAACAGCTTGAAATAGTATGTTTTAATTAATACACTATTACAATAACTTTTTTTCATTGGATATCATTTAATTGTTGTAATTTATTAGAAAATGCCATCCCACATTTAAAATAATCATGTCATCCATAAAATGTCTGCTAAATAAATAAAGATATTAAATCAAAACTATTGCGTCGAATACAAAATTAATGAAATAGGAGTCTTAAAATTTCCTATTCTATCGAATGAGAAAGTAAAAACCGTGAGTTATTTTTTTTGGTCAATCCCAATTAGGTAATTTTTCGTGGAAGGTTTTTATTTTGTACATGTCATAATGTCCGTCTGTCTGTACATTCGCTAACTCTTCCTAAACGACGCGACGGATTTTGAGGCGATTTTCACCATCAGTTAGATAATTTATCACGGAATATGGTTATGTATAATAAATTCTGGTTGATGTACGTCTGTTACAGAAAACTCATATAAACTGAACCGAAGCCAGGACAGGTCGCTAGCGTAAAACGGGGTGAATAGAGATTAAGGGGTGAGTAGAGACACAACCTAAAATGGAGCATATGTCACTAATTATAAGACTGAAATGATTTCCAATAGACGTAACGTTATTGTCCATTTAATACTTGTTCTTATTTGTAACAAATTATGACTTATTTCTGGTTGTATCCCTACTCACCCTATTTTACGGTACTTGTTAGTAATTAACTTGTAAGTTAGGAAAGGTATAATTTATTTGCCAAATATGAGTTAGTTTTTTAAAGGCAATTTAAGACTAGGGAAGTTATTAAGAAAGATGTCGTTGACTTTAGAATTGGTATGGACTTAGATGAGGTGCACTGACCCACAATTATTTTTCATACAATTTTATCGATTAGTTTTTGTATTTTTCCATTGTATTTTTTTTTTGTATTTTTATATTTTCAGATATATTTGCTAAGTAAAAGAAAATACAATAATTTAAATAATAAAAACATATTTTGTAGCAAAAAAAAACCCATGTTCAATTAAAAAAAAATTTTTTTTTTGGTTCTGAATCATCTATTAATTTTATAAATTTTCTCGTATGAAAACTGTCAGTCTACTCGTAATAGTAATTAAATCACTTACCAAAAATAAAGGGAAGCCAATAGAACCTATTTCATTTTCGCACGATCGTCGAGCGCGGCGGCCGGGCTTTCACTAACGCGGGCCCACGTAATACCCGCCTGGAGTGCGCGGGCGCACACGGCGCGCCGGCGCGCGCGCACCCGCCGCGTCTAATCATGCCTCTATTCTACAGAATTCTACTCAAATGAAGACTTTTCTGACATCGACATATTTCATGTCCTTAAGCACCCTGAAGACAATCAACGGCAATTAGTTTAGTTTATTTATTCATCAATATAATACATACATACATACATTAAGACTACGCCGAGCGTACGCCGGATGTACAGTGGCGCCCTCATTACTTTTATTGTGTTTTCTAATAAACTAAAGTATTTTCTTGAAATTGGACGAAATTTGTTTGTACTACAAATGAAAACACAACTTATAGGGTATATCATGTAGTTTAATAACAATTCACCTTCGAGTTATTAACTTAACGAAAAAAAGTGGCCACCTTTTCCCGTTAAGCTGACTACTCAAAGGGTAATTGATATTAAAGTTTGTTACGTAACCCATAAATTGTGTTTATACTTGCGCTACAAACACATTTTGTTTGGTTCCAAGGAAATTCTTTAGTTAATTAAAAAACCCAATAATAGTCATGAGGGCGCCACTGGACGCTCGGCGTTTGCTCGGCGCAGTCTTAAATTACGCCTGTTTCCCAGAGGGGTAGGCAGAGACCACTTCTTTCCACTTGCTACGATCTTGACAAATTTCTTTCGCTTCTTCCACATTCATACATCGAGTCATGCACGCATGTCGGTTTCGGGTACTTAAGATTCGGCCCTTTTCCAGTATTTCTCCGATTTGACTCGAAAAAGTACACCTAGGGCGGTGCCTTCCGACCCGTCCACTCACTTTCGATCAATAAAATATTAGAATATAAATTGCATGCAAAAAATACGAAATTACATTTGGATTCGAAGAAACGCAAGTCTTACTTTTAAATTCACATGCTATTGAAGACACAGATAAAAAAGTTATGTTTTGAATAAAATATGGATGTATAAGATTTGTGGCTCGATTTTATTAGTCCTTTTCACGTTTAAAAAAGTTACATATTAGACAGTAATGTTTGTGTAAAACATTGTGGGCTTGTGTGACGAGCACGCAATGTTTTTTTTTTATTTGGGAACGGCCAGTAATCTATTCACTTCGCTTCTAAATATGTAGATAGTAATGTCAACTTTTCCGGACATTTTTGAGTTTTTTTTTTAAATGTGTAGAATTGACATAAGCCCTCGACACGTCAATCGATAAATAACGGTAACGTTCACCGAGTATAGTTTGTTTAGAACAACTGGGGGGTTATTATGACGTGCCTATGTCGTTTATTTTACGGTGAGCGTAAAGGACGGAGCTATAGCAGCTGTATAGCTTTGTCTTTTTCTCTCAGCGTAAACAGAACTGCATTGCTATGTCATAATAACCCCCCTGATCGGCAAAAAGAGGAAAGATCAGAGGAAAGGACATTAGAAGACAATGAGACCAACTTTTCTCACTCTCACCTTGAATCTTAAAACAGTAATCTCAAAATCGAAAAGCGAAATCTGAAAGCATGAACAGACCGCAAGCAATAAGACACAAATGGAAATAATAATAGGAAGGCAAGACCAAGAAATCCTTTTAAAACATCTTGCTAGAAATTGTTCAAAATAGAGAAACCTGAAGAATATTTGGGAGAACTTGCTCAGCAATGGGAAAAAAGAGGCTAAATTGAGGGATCTCTTCCAGCTAACCGTTGAAAGATTGAGAAAGCTAGTGTACAATTTTATTTACGAAGAGCATAAAATTAAACTAAGTAAAAAAACTATGAAAAAAAATACATTCCAATATCTACATGAATAGATACAGAAATATAATATATTTATACATATACATACACGTTTAGGTTAGTTCAACAAAACGCAGCGGTAACGCGCCGTATTCAACCCCGTGCGTTTCCATTTATCAAACGGTGGCGGCGTAACATCGTCGATCAGCCGGTCGGCTATGTCGACGGTAGGTAAGTATTTATTTTTATAAGAAAGCGGTCAAGTGCACACCTGCATTTTGGCCCACTTTGAGAGCTTTCAGTGCACGCGACCAGGAGCTTTCGCGTGACCGACGCGTTGACCCTGCCTGCGAAGCTAGCGGTCCTGGGTTCGATTCCATATAGGCCAATATTTGTGTGACGAGCACGAGTAGGTGTTTGTTGGATCTTTCGTGTGTGTCGCGCTGGCCTAGTGGGTAGTGACCCTGCCTACGAAGCTAGCGGTCCTGGGTTCGAATCCCGGTAAGGGCAGATATTTGTGTGATGAGCGCGAATATTTGATCCTGAGTCATGGATGTTTTCTAATGTATTTAAGTATATATTTCTCTATATTAGTATTTATATCGTTGTCTAGTACCCATAGTACAAGCCTAGAGCTTAGTTTGGGACTAGGTCAATTGGTGTGAGATTGTCCCCTTATATTTATATTTATTTATTTATTAATTTGGCTATGTAAGTATTTATATCCTTGTCTAGTACCCATAGTACAAACCTAGAGCTTAGTTTGAGACTAGGTCAATCTGTGTGAGATGGTCCTCTGTATTTTTTTTCAGTAGAACATTTCAGACTTACGTAACGTTTTCGACTTGCTGGTTGTTTGGTCACAAATCTTTCCGCCTAACATCCTTTTAGGCTGACACGAAAAAAAAAGAATTGGAAAACATTATTTATGTAGATTAGTGAGGTTAGGTTCGTTTGGTCGCAGTCGAATGCGCAAGCGAAACCTTCGGTCCTCGCCTACAATGGCGTGGAGGGAAGAATCGAGGGGAGCTTCAACTACAACCTCTAAATCTACTACAAACTTACCCCCATTATCATTATCACCCTGGGCCTGGGGCCTCGCAGTATTCTTATAGAGTGCAAGGGACAGAGCATTTGACTCGCTAGCGAGTACGGTAATTGTAACTGGTGGTTACGGTGCGTTAAAGCATTTTCGCAAAGATAATCAGTTTATAACACTTGTAGTTTTGGCTATAGGAGGGCGGATAGGCACAACTCTAGCAAAAATGACACTTTTCTAGTTAAGTAATACAACGATTTAGCCAAGTCCAAAAATTGATAATAACATGTACTTATGATTCTTTAGGAGCTATTGAATGAGACCTCACTCGACGTTATAATTTAAAAAAAAAACTTTAGGTTTACGTGTAGCAGTTACAGTCAACAGCATAAATAAGTGATCATTTATGTACCTTGTCACTTTAACGTCGTGTTTGAAATGTTATACAAAATTGTGAAACGATTGAAAGCGACAAGGTACAGAAATGATCACTTATTTATGCTGTACCTGAAAATAAGTATGTTTGCGTAATTTAAATGTATAATTATACAAAACTACAGCTTTCTAGTACCAAGAGTCGCCGATAGACAAACAGACGGACCGACGGACAGAGGGACCAACTTCGTCCGGACAAACATGTCCGTAAACACGGTGAAACTATACGGTTCCTTTTTTGACTTCGGAACCCTGAAAAAAGTTTTATTAATTAGGCTTTGCATAAATTAGTTTTTTTTTAAGTTGGTAACTTTCTGTAGTTTCAGAGAATACTTCAAACATACACAAACAAACAACACGCCATTTTATCTCTTTAAGATAATAAAGTATAGATTTTCCTTTATGTCACCAAAATTTCGTATGTTAATGCCGTTCGTCACGATTTAGTCATAATATACAGTTCCGGTGACCAACGACAGATTACGTTATAAAGAATTAGGAAATAGGTAAGTTATTTAAGTGTATAGATAATTTAGTTTTTTGTGTGACTGTGTTTCTTTGTATCTGTATCTCTCTCTGTGGCACCGTAGCTCTTTGCTTAAGAGAGAGCTAGTTATAGTGTAGTAGTATTAGTGCTCTACCCTCGACCTCGTCGTAACTTAACATCTGGGGTGTCATTCTCTCAAAAGCCACGGACGGGCGGACGAACGAGCGAAATCGTAGCGGCGAGTTTAGGTAGTTCCGTCAGAGCGAACAAAACACATTTTAGCGCGTGCATATTCCAATAAGCAGCCTTATTTGTTCGATCCCTCGGCAGAAAGCATGCAACCGCTAAAATATGTTTTGTTCGCACAGACGGGGCTACTTAAACTCGCCGCTTAAACATTCACTCGTCCGTCCGTCCGACCGTCGTTGTTGAGAGAATCACTACCCGGTGAGACTGAAGTCAAAAGCAAACCCATTTTTGATGGAATGAATGGACTAGTTTTCCAGTCACTCAGTCCTTGTCTCTCTATGGCATCGTAGATCGTAGATTCCAGACGGAAGGAGCGATTTGGACGCATTTTTTTGGTTCTAAGCTAACTTTCATGAAAAACAGTTTAGCTGTTTTACCCGTTTAAGAAGGAGTTGCCGTTATATCGTTCTTTAACCTCATACTGTTCTCTAATCATTAGTTTTTTTTATTTTACCCTTGAAATATCGCGACTCATTTCATAGAACGTTTCACTTTGCCAAATTTTCATGCTATCTACTTAACTTACTGCTATCTAATACTGAAAGAATTTTTCAAATCGAACCAGTAGTTCCTGAGATAAGCGCGTTCAAGCAAACAAACAAACTCTTCAGCTTAATAATAATAGTATAGATAAGTATAGATTAAGGTGATTTCACGCACTTTTATACTGTATTTTATGATTTAAAAAATAACCTTTCCCTAGGGTTTTTGCTCTGGTAGTTTACCTTTATATGACCGACGTGTTAGAGCCTGCACGTAGCGTACGTGACTAATTTACTGAATAAAATATTTCATTTCGAACCAAACAAATTAAAGGTTCTATTTGGGTTTTTAGCTTGAACCCACGACCTCTGTCTTAATGATGAGAAGGGGTGGTCACTATTTACAGCGTAGGGTGAGTCTGGTTCGATAGCACTTTCGTTTTTTGCCCTTGGAGGGCGAACATTTTGTCCATGATGAAGCGAGCCCAGCCAAAAGCCTATTCAACCTAGTTTTAAATAGGTTCAGTTTGTATACACTCAGAAATACAGACGCCAGAAGCGCATTCTACTCTTGCAGTATGCATTATGAAGGATGGTGCAAAGGGCTTCGATCGAAAAGGAGGAATTTCAACCAGGTACGGATGGTATCCTTTATGCATAAAGGAGACGGCGGTATTAGCTCGTGGAGCTCTTTTGCACACTCAGTACAGTTTGTAGAATACCCACAAGCCGGCAACTTTTTAACGATGAGCTAAAAAGCCTGTGAAAATTAGCTTTTTGGAGGTAATCAAGTCACTGGCTGTCTTATCCCCAAACCAGAACACAACAATGCGAACACTCAGCAGTTTAGTTTTGGCGGTAGGTTAATGGATAAGATGGTAATGGAACGTATCTTATTAATTTCTTAGTAAGTGTTGGTCATCACAACATGTTATTGTAATCGAATAAGTATGCCGAGCCCTGCAGTTCTGCAAACAGGCAAGCTTAAGTTTCAATATATTGATTAAAGCTAGCTTACGTTTTAGTTTGCGATGGTACAAACGCAAGGGTCACGAGTTATCACTAAGTTTCTGACAAAAAAAATATTTTTGGGCCAAGCTTTTATTGCCGACTGTACTTTTTTGCACAGTTGTCATCTACTCGTCAAGACGATTCTAACAAGCCCTAACACAACGGGTTTTCATGTGTAATTTAGGAGTTCCTATGGCCACCGAGGCCATCGGGTGATCGGGGTGGCCACCCCGAGTCTCCATCATCAGACCAGCTCGATGGTACTATATTATTGTATTGTCAGCAGTACTAAAGGCGTATGCAAATTTTCAGCTTCATCGGAAACTAGGAAGTGGGTCAAATTTCACTTACAAGTTTTGATTTTTTTTTTCTCAATCGCACAAGGTTTGGGTAGAAGGTATCCCTTAAAGGGATAAGTTCGCCTTTGTACATTCCAATTGCATAAATATTGTATTTGATTTCCTAATTTTTGTACAATAAAGCGTTTACATACATACATACTTTCTTACCCTGCGTAGTATGGTGGGTGTGCTTAGTTATATGCTAGGAAAATTTATACTTAAATAAAAAAAGCTTTCGCATTAGCTGTTATTTTTAAATAGGCAACAATAACTTCTCACTACAAATTCTTACATAAAAAAAGAGATTATCGACTTTATTATGTTATGTTACTCTACCGGATATAGCCATTGCAGCAGCGTGGAAAATGGCCGCCGTGCGTAACGCGATTACCAAGGGGCGAGTTGCGCGCGCACCGCCTCGCTGCCTGCGCCGGAGTCGACGCACGCGTCCATTAGCTTACTGGGTAGTGATTCTGTAAACAACGCCGGTCGTACGGACTGTCGAGTGATATCCAAGCGGCAAGATTAAGTAGTCCCGTCCGTGCGAACAAAACACATTGTAGCGCGTGCATTTTCTATTTAGCAGCATGGTTCCTGCCGATGGGTCGAACGTATAAGGCTGCTTAATTGAAAATGCACGCGCTAAAATGTGTTTTGTTCGCTCTTCTAAACTACTTAAACTCGCCGCTTGGATATCACTCGATAGTCCGTACGACCGGCGTTGTTTACAGAATCACTACCCTGGGGTGTTATTCTCTCAAAAACAACGGACAGGCGGACGAACGAGGGAAATCGTAGCGGCGAGTTTAGGTAGTCCCATCAGAGCGAACAAAACACATTTTAGCGCGTCAATTTCAATCAAGCAGCCTTATACGTTCGATCCATCGGCAGAAACCATGCTGCTAAATTGAAAAGGCACGCGCTAAAATGTGTTTTGTTCGCACTGACGGGACTACTTAAACTCGCCGCTTGGACTCGTCGTCCGTCCGTCGGACCGTCGTTGTTCAGAGAATCACTACCCTGACCAATCGCTGTGACGCTAGAGTAACCCGGTTAAGGAATAACCGGGCAAGTGTGAGTAGACTACATTACATAGATACATTAAATCACGCCTGTTTCCCAGAGGGGTAGGCAGAGACCACTTCTTTCCACTTGCTACGATCTTGACTAATTTCTTTCGCATCTTCCACATTCATACATCGTGTCATGCACGCACGTCGGTGACGATGATTCGGCCATTTTCTAGTATTTCTCCGATTTGATACGAAAAAGTACGCCTAGGGCGACCCCTTCCGACCCTTCCACTCACTTTCGATTTGAATATCTCTTTCAATCCATCCTTTCCAAATGACCGGACCATCGCAGCATGCCCTTTTCAATCTTAGGCCCGTATTAATAAACACATCTTGGCTGAGATGCGCGTCACAAGATACGTCAAAGTAAACGTCAAACCATAGAACACTGTCATTTTTGACGCATCTCGAGACGAGCGCTAGAGTTGAGATTAGTTTATTAATACGGCCCTTAGTCACTACATCTTTTAGTCCAGATTTTTCTCTGCCCTTTTCATTCCTTACTCTATCAATCAGTTTCACACCACATCGATCACCACCGTCGATCATTTTTCATCCATCCTTTCCAAATGACCGAACCATCGAAGTAAGCCCTTTTCAATCTTAGTCACTAATCTCGCTGACTTTTTCATTCCTTACTCTATTTATGAATCAGTTTCACACAACACATATGACGCAAAGAGCGCATTCAACTGCATTTTCATGCAAGTTAAATATAATATCAAATAATCATGCATAGTTCAGCAGGATTGTAAATATGCGTAGTTGCATTAGTCGCAGGCATTCGTTGTGTGTGTCAGTAGTTTATGTGCAAGAAATGTATACTAATAGGTAAATAGGGCGGCCGGCAAGAAAGTACATGCAATAGCAATGTTGCTAAATAGTAAATAGGCGGGTAAACAAAGCGATGCTCGCTAGTGAAAGTGGTTTTGCTTCACTAGCGTAGTGCTGCGACAGCGTCGATAAAGGTTAACGATGATATTTAAATTTAATTAAGGTTTTATAGTTTAATAAGTCAAATGTTTATTGCCTAGGTACATAAGTTCTTAAAGTAGTTCTATAGTCCATTCGCGTTAAGAATGCAGTAAATCATCGTCGTCCACCGGCTTAGACACGCCCCACGAAACAATTAAGCTTGCATTGTAATATTTATATTTTTGTGCGGTACCTAAAGAACGAGTTTACATACATACTTACATGCATTTTTTGGGTTCCATATTTGAAGGGCGTCCAATGGGACCCTATTACTAACTTACACCGTCCGTCCGTCCGTCTGACTTTCCGTCCTAATTTTAAAGAGCTGTATCTTTTGAAACGAAATAGATTGCAGGTTAATTTAGTTTTTCAGAATATGTGTTAATGCGGCGGATTTCGGTTTTTTCAAGTAAAATAATAATGGAGGTCCCCATACCAAAAAATATTAAATTATATCGATAATTTAGCATTAATATGGCTAAAACTCATTGAAACTATTCAAGTTGAGTTTAAACTCTTTGTTAATTCCACAAAACAATTATTTTTTATCTATAAGCACTATGTTGAGAAACATAAATCGTCTGTCTAATGTTACATAGATACATTTTCTCATAGAAAAATCTAACAAGTCATAATTTTTTATCGATATTTTCTAATAGCTGTGTCCCCGATCTAGCAAACCGGTCTACAGTTATGAAAAACTATGTGGGTAACGTTACGTCAACTCCTGCGCAGGTCAGCGCGGCCACAGATTAGAGTATACCGGACACGGTGTACTAACGCAATCGCCTAATTTATTCTGACCCTTGTATTCATATCATTTGTTCGAAGATTGAGCTCAGATGTGCTGGTGTTGCAAGGTATTATGGATTTTGATCTTGGTAGATGTCGAACAGTTGTAGTGGGTCAAAGAATAACTAGATTAATTGATTTATTTAACCGAATGTTAGTGTCCTTAGACTGAAATCAACCTAAGATATTTTACAACGTTATGGAAACATTTTTTTGTACAAAATAAAACAAAAAAATATACTACAAATATAAAAAAGGCGAACTTATCCCTTTAATGGATCTCTTCCAGCTAACCCTTGAGAGATTGAGAACATTGAAAGGGGTATCCCGCCTTTTGGCCGAAATATGTTTGGCCGAATGTATCGTTTCCCAACTGTTTCATTTGCCAACCCGTTTTTTTTTCTGTAACTGTAAATATTTCAGGATTAATTTCAGTACTATCGTGTAGAAACCTATAGGTTAGGTTAGGTTAGTTTTATAAAAATCCTGAAATATTTAAGGTATTATGGATTTTGATCTTGGTAGATGTCGAACAGTTGTAGTGGGTCAAAGAATAACTAGATTAATTGATTTATTTAACCGAATGTTAGTGTCCTTAGACTGAAATCAACCTAAGATATTTTGCATAGTATACAAATACAACGTTATGGAAACATTTTATTGTACAAAAGAAAACAAAACAATATTTATACTACAACTATCGCTACCACCATCTTATCCATTAACCTACCGCCAAACAGCAGTGTTCGCATTGTTGTGTTCCGGTTTGGGGATAAGACAGCCGGTGAAATGTCTAGCATAGAGGCATTCCATCTTAGTCCTCAGGGTTGGCAACGCATTTGCAGTCTTAGGATTGCTCTGCAGTCTTGTGAATGCGAATGTCTATGTCTATGGTTTCTGTGTGCTCGTTTGTCAACTCTAAGCCATAAAAAAAAAAAAAAAAAAAAAAAAGCGGGTTGGCAAGAAACAGTTGGGAAACGATACATTCGGCCAAACATATTTCGGCCAAAAGGCAGGATACCATTGAAAGGTTGTGCATCGAGTAGATAAGTGTATATTTAACTTGAGTTCACAATGTCACTGAGCCTACTTATCCTCTCAACACCCCTATTTCACCATCTAGACAGGTGACAGATAAAATTTCAGCGTCCATGGCGCAGCATATATGAACCCCATTGAAGTGAGATCTTGTTCAATTTGCAATGTAGTATGTTCCTATTCGGAATGCCAATGACGATAACAAGTACACCTGGCTGTAATTGTCTTGAGATAGAGGATGAAATAGTGATAAAAAAAAGATGTTTATTCAGTAAGTAGACCGCACGGGCACTTTTACACGTCAAAAATCTACCAGCGCTTCGCACGAGACCACTGCTGCGAAGAAACGCCGCAAAAAAATCAACAGTTAGTTGTTTTTTAAATATACAATTATAAAACTTAACCTAGCATTATATAAAACAATGAATCTGACATACGATAAGAAATAAATGTATTCACGCGTAGTTGAGCAGGAAAATGTGTCAAAACTCTGAATTTTCTCCAGAACTAATTAGTAGTAAGTAATAGAAAAATTATCATCAAAATTATACTTTTATGATGGTGTAAGACAACTACAAAAAAGTTTCGATACATTCTCCTACAGAAACCGTGTCCCCTAGATAATAGGTATAAAAAGTTAAGAATAGTGTTACCCCTAATTACTTTATTAAAAGGTTGAATATATATTCTTATGCTGGGTGCGACAGAGACGAAAACCTTCTCTTATCACTCAAATGCTTTATGAAATCTATCAACCATTACTACATTTTCATGTCATTTATATTTCGTAAAAATAAAATTTATATGACAGGCTTTAGTCAGTGCCGTGGTATTTACAAGGATAGTGCTTTTCATCAAAAAATACAAGATTAAATGGAGATTATTACCTCGAAAGAAACATGAAGACAATGATTAAGTGTATAAATAACTAATATGATCAAGCGCAACCTTCAAAAGTACGCGAATATGGCCTAATAATTATAAATTGATTTGTTTTATATGAGAAACCGAATGAATAGGAACAGTTTTTATATCCAATTGTTACCTAATTGCACGCTATGCACCACACGGGGGTATTCATTCGCTACGTATCAAAATGCATACCTAAACTGTAATTCTATGGAACTTGCTAACTATGTAAACAAACAATATATTGAAATTGACATCTTATGTCAATTTTAGTATGGCGGCTTGTTTACATAGTTAGCAAGTTCCATAGAATTACAGTTTACATACCTACTCTATATGAAGTTCATTATAGTGAATATAATCTTTTCCCGACCTTTTTTTGTCGGATAAGTTAGTATTTGTATGTATGTATGTAAACACTTTATTGTACAAAAGAAAAACCAGAACAATACCATTAATATAAAAATATGTTCAAAGGCGAACTTATCCCTTTAAGGGATCTCTTCCAGCTAACCCTTGGGAGATTGAGAAGAGTGAAAGGTTGCGCAACGAGAAAACAAGTGTACAAGACGAAGAATATAACACATTAAGTAACCAATAAAACTTATGTAAATAAAATTAAAATAAAACTACATTCAAATACCTACATAAATAGATACAGAAATATATTATATTAATAGTTAAATATACATACATAAACTAAATTTTACGTACCTAGAGGATAATTGATATTTATTTTGCTTTCTCAATTAGCTTCAGTATCCATCAATAAGCCAACTGAGAAAGCAAGATTAATACGAAGTTATCCGACAAAAAACGATGGGAACGAATTATCACTTCATCTGCCTGCGCCTTTATTCTAGGCTGTAAAAAATATATCGTATTTGATCTGTTGTTGTCACAGACCACTTACCCTATAGACTCCGCTTCGGAACAGTTTGTCTAGTATCTCATTAAGCCAAAATGGCGGGGCGCGGGGGGCGGAAAGTGCACCGTGATTGGCTAGTTCAAAGTCAACGAATAATCAAGTGTGCGCGTCGTGGTGCGCGCCAATAGAACCATGGCAACCAATTAGTGTTCTGTGAGCATAAGCATGGCTTACGGGGGCGCCTTTGTATGCGGAGTCTATAGGGTAAGTGGTCTGTGAACTCGGCCGCCATTATTCGCTCAGACGACGCGCTGGCCTAGTGGGTAGTGACCCTGCCTACGAAGCTAGCGGTCCTGGGTTCAAATCCTGGTAAGGGCAGATATTAGTGTGATGAGCGCGAATATTTGTTCCTGAGTCATGGATGTTTTCTATATATTTAAGTATATATTTCTCTATGTAAGTGTTTATATCGTTGTCTAGCACCCATAATACAAGCCTTGAGCTTAGTTTGGGACTAGGTCAATTGGTGTGACATTGTCCCCTAATATTTATTATTATTATTTATTACTTATTATTCTCAAGTAAATAAGCTGTCAAAACGTTGACAATACGATAACAGGTCAAAAACGATATGGTACTTGGTGTTAAATGAATGTCCTGTACCACAGCGGCACACACACGATACAACGTCAGTGATATACGGGTCTACTCCGTTTGGCCAAAGTGTTTTTGGTCAAATGTAGGGTAAATCGTTAATAACTGGCCACTTTAGAAAGTGTCATTTAGTTACTAGCCATCAAATTTCTTACTAACGCTGTTAGTAAAGATACTTGGGCAGTGCTCCGGGTAATAACTCAGGGTCTAGGTATTCTAATTTTATCGCAAAAATCTGAGCAAATCTCTTGCTTTACACATTTTATTGCAAAGTGGCCAGTTACCGGAAGGTGGCCAGTTATTCACGATTTACCCTATCATTTCCCAAATAGTTGTTTCCCGGCGCAGTTGATTTTTTTTTATGTATTTCTTTCAGATCAATCTAAGAAAAAAGGGACGACACTACAGTTTTTACAAGCTTTTATTTAACTTGCAATGTATGTATGTAAGGGTCAAATCTTGCAAGTTAAATTTGACCCACTTCCCGGTTTCCGATGAAACTGAAAATGTGCATACGCCTTTAGTTCTGATGACAATACAATAATATAGTACCATCGAGCTAGTCTGATGATGGAGACTCAGGGTGGCCATAGGAACTCCTAAATAACACATGATAACCCGTCGTGTTAGGGCTTGTTAGAATCGTCTTGACGAGTGGATGACAACTGTGCAAAAAAATGTACAATCGGGAGCAAAAAATGGGCCCAAATATTTTTTTTGGACAGAAACTTATTGAATTTCAAGACTATATATAAATCATGATTTCCATTATTCAAATTCAAATTATTATTTTTTATTTCGGACTAAAAATCCATAGTGTTAGTAACAAACTTATCTTAGTTTTAGTAATCCATAAAAATATTAAAAAATATTAAAAGCGACGGGGTGCAGCGACTACAGGCGCGTGCAGCTGCACGTAGCGCTGCAGCAGCGGTGCGTCCCAGCGCTGCGCCAACACGCTCAGGATTCTGTTGGAGCTGCAGAGACTGCGACGGAGAAGCGAGGCACATCTCTTTCTCATGATCGCAAAAAAGCTGTCTGTTTGTGCCTCTGCAAACATTGTTGAAGCACTGCAGTGTCGCGGCCGCCCAAACATCATCCTGAACGCGTTATTGTATTGAACATGAAGCGCGCTGAATGCACGCTGCGTAAAATCGGTCCACAGGCCGCACGTGTAGAAACTCTGACAATACGCTTTAAATAACGTCAGCTTGACTTCCTTACTACAACGTGCAAATCTGCGAGCCAACATGTTACAGCGCACACACAGCGCCCTGCGCTCTCGTTCAATGTCCTCGACGTCAGACATGGTTTCCGTAACCCAGTGGCCCAGGTACTTGAACTTGTCTACTCTTTTTAAAGGAACGCCGCAAAGCGTAACTGGTTGCATCTTGTAACATTTTTTACCCGCTTTAAATTGCAAGAGCTCGCTTTTACCCATGGGCTTCAGCGTAGGTCTCACAAATACGTAACAACAATTTAACCAGACCACCGACCGAGGGGCTCAGAAGCACCATGTCATCAGCATAGCTTAAATTGTTGACACACACGTCTTCTATATATGACAACCGACATGAGCGTTGCCTAGCTCCTCGATCAGCTTATTCAAATACAAATTGAATAACTTGGGCGAACTTAATCCCCCTTGCCTCCCCCCACACTGCATCCCATATGTGCTGAGTATTTACTTGCCCACTTCACACTGTTCCTTTGATTGGCATACCAATACTCAAATATTGCGGTGATCTCATGCGGTACATCCTTGTCATCGTGCAGTTTCTGCCATAAAAGGTGCCATAAAAGGTGCCACATACGCTACACATATTATAAAGCTATCAACAAAATCATTTCAACAGCAGAAAAGGAAACTCTCGTCTAGTATAAGAAGCACAACATTTCTTTTCTAGGTCACGTGCACGATAGAAATTAACTATTGAAAGTACCTAAGTATGATCGGCAAGTTCGACGGCGAGAGGCGAGTCGGATCAGGTAAGGCATGCAGAACCGGGCCTGTTTCCGAGAATTCCATTTCCCGGTTCTAGGCAGGGACAGTACCGGGACTCCCGGTTCTTCCGGTTCTTTTTTTTACCTCAATTTACTACCACTCATTATCATTTGAGAAATGCAATAAAATCATATAGAAAAAATACGATCCAAACTGACATCTTTAACAGGCGCACTACGCGGTATGGTACGATGCCTCCCAACGAAGGTACGGTATACCATTTATAATTGCTTGGTTAAATCACACATAGAATACTTAATTGAAGTTTGGGGGTCAGCGGCTAAATCTAATCTAAAAATACTACAAACTGCGCAAAACAAAATTATAAAAACGCTTTTCGGTTATAAATATCTGACTCCAACTACTAAAATCTACAAGGAAACTAAGTTACTAAATTTGAAACAGCTTTATATATATAATACGTGTATACTAATTCGAAAAATTATGACAAAAGACATACACTCAAACATAACGTTCACGAAAAGGGCACAGGTTCAAAAACGTGTCACTAGACAGGCTAATAATATATTACTAAGGATGCATAGGACAAAAACTTACGGCAAAAAATGTATAATGTACGAGGGAGCAAAGATCTATAATTCATTGCCAAAAGACATAAAAGAGACGAAAACACTAAACTCGTTTAAAAAATTACTAAACCATTACGTAACAAGGGATTTTTCATAACACATTATTATTATTACTTAATTAAATCACGCATACCTTTGTATAAATAATAAATAATAATATTTCCTAATATATATCTATTAGCAAATTTTACTAACTAGTAGGCGTATCCGCTCTGCGTACGCACTAAGTCGCAGCCTTAGTAAACAAAACTACGTTAGAAGCAATAGAATAACTTCTACCTACATGTTAAGTAATTTCCAATTTTAATCTTAAAATTTATTTCTTTGTTGTGTTCACCATTTAACTATATACTTAATTTAGAATAATTATTATTGTATTAATTTTCGTTCACCTGCTAACAAATAGTATAGTCTGGTTGAGCTCAACTTAACCGTTTGAATTATATTCTACCTACGCTAAAGCTAAAATAAGTACGCTTTGTTTATGATTTAAACTTGTATTTTCTCTCTAAGTGAATTGTATTCTTTTGAGAAAATAAATATCTTAAACCGTAAATATGCATGTTTTCTTTTCTTAATTAAGACACTTGCTAGAAAATTGGTTGTTCTTCTTCTGATAATTTTTATTTACAAATCTAGAGATCAATTATTGCAAATATGCCACAAAATATGTTGGACGTTGATGCGATGTTGCAGCTTGCTGGTGCCGGCGTCGTCGCTCTGGTGTGAATTTTGATATTTGTGATACGCGCCATAATTTTTTTTCTTATGTTCATGGAAAGAAGCGGGAGAACCGGGATGTAATCTTAAGTACCCGTTCTTTAGGTACTATGAAATTCCTGGGATTTCCCGGGAATTACAGAACCGGGATTTCCCGGGAGGATGCCCTAGATCGGATGCAGGAAAAGTCAAGGCTTCGTCATCCGGGAGTAGACAGGAATAGCCAGCGCATCCGAACTCCTACACCTTGCAAAAGACAGACAGATTCCAGGATCCCATAGCCGACCCCAATTAGCTGGAGACGCACTTGAAGAAGAGTTCAAATCTGGTGACCATAATTAAATGGTATTACAAGTCTTCATAGGCGGCGGTTGACACATGCAATCAGGCGACCAGCTAGTCAGCTGGACTCTAGTATAAAAAAGTGAATTTCCCAACTTTTAAGTATTGTTATTAGAACGTAACGATCGTAATTTATTCAGTTTAACTTCGTTAGTATGCCAGAGATAGTGGTGCCATCTATTGACAAAACAGCGCAACTATACCACGCCATCTAGTGCCGAATAGAAATGAAGTTCTAAGTGAATTTACAGCACTACTATTCACCAACAGATGGCGCACCTAGGCTTTAACAAGTTGAATGGAAAAAATGCAAGTAATTAACTAATTACATTATTATAATTATTATAATTGGCAGATTGTAAGTGATAAACTAAGTCCAGGGCCATTTTAACTCTATAACGAGGTGATTACAGAGGCTGTTCGACAAATAGCTGACACGGAAGTATTTATGTTCATGTTATATTATTCAAAGCAGTGTGTTATTCTCTCAAAAACTGCGAACGGGAGGACGAACGAACGAAATCGTAGCGGCGAGTTTAGGTAGTCCCGTCAGAGCGAACAAAACACATTTTAGCGCGTGCATTTTCAATTAAGCAGCCTTATACGTTCGGTCCATCGCGTACGCTCGGCGCAGTTACCGGGTTAGAATAGTGCCACTCCATGTCTTCCCGTGGATATCGTAAGAGGCCACTAAGGGAAAAAAGGCTTGTAGTACTGTTAGGCGATGGGCTTGCAACCAGTCACTAATACACTGGTAAACATCTTATAGCTTTATTGTGCAAAATTTGTTTACAGAATGAAAACAAGTTTTTAGAGTTGTAGCAGGTAATTCCGTAGCTCTGCCTACCCCACTCTGGGAACGCAGGAGTGAGTGTATGTATGTAAGTAGACTTATAGGTACTCTTCTTCACTAGGGCTCCAGAGTAAGTAGGAACTAATATAATAAGGCTAGCCTGCCGTGACCTTCCATCACAGCCGTTGATTGCAGAATTAAAGGTCAATTTAAGGTGGGACGAACTCTCCTCTCTTAGACAAGATGTGGCAGGCTTCAAGACCTTGGCTTTTATTAATACCTACCTACTTATATTATCTAGAAAGTCTAGGTTTAACCTGTTACACTGAACCAGGTCAAGATCATTCGTTCAGTTTTTCGGGGTTCCATATCTGAAGAGTAGCCCTACGGAACCCTTTTGGTATGCCTGTACTGTCCGTCCGTCGCTTTTTTCTATTCTTATTTTTTTTGTCCTAATTATAAAGAGCTGTATCTTTTGAACCGTAATAGACAGCGAGTTTTTTTTTATTTGCCTAATACGGCAGTTTTTTTTTTTATTATGGAACAATCTCACACCAATTGACCTAGTCCCAAACTAAGCTCTAGGCTTGTACTATGGGTACTAGACAAACGATATAAATACTTATATAGATAAATATATACTTAAATACATAGAAAACATCCATGACTCAGGAACAAATATTCGCGCTCATCACACAAATATCTGCCCTTACCGGGATTCGAACCCAGGACCGCTAGCTTCGTAGGCAGGGTCACTACCCACTAGGCCAGCGCGTCGTCAAACAACGTCGTTTACAAGCAAGTTTTTTTTTTGGTGAAATTTTGAAATTTAAGTAACCTGTGACACTAATGATGTTAAAAAGAATCTATCGACACTTCCTTTTTCGAAATCGGACCATTAGTTCAGCCGCTACTAAATAACAAAAAACTATGGATACATACAGCTCTAAAACCTATACTTCTGCGAAACTCGTGTAAAAATAGGAATCGAATATGGCGCCCTTGACTTAGGTCCCTGGCCCTATGCCACAGACAAAATAAAACTAACTACACTTCTAGATAGAACCGGCTTAGCGCCATCTTTCGGACACCACACTTACTATTATGATAAAATACGTTTGGATCAGGCAAAAATATTCCATCGGTCAACGATGTAAGAACTGCAGCATACGCTTTTATATCACGGTTGTGGTAATCTGCAACATCTGTGTAATTGCACCAGGTAGATCTTGTTAACCTTATAAATGCAGAGGTGAAGAAAATGTATATTTTTATTTCGTTTCTGTCCCGGCAATATATACGCATTTATTGTCGCGTGTGTTTCAAGAATCGAATAAATAGTTTCAAATATGATCTCTTACAAACCGACAGACAAGTTTACCTCTATTATGTTGGAAATTCTTTAGACACTAGAAATCTATGAATGTAAGGAAAAAGTAAGAACACTATTGTTCCTGTAATGACCGGTGTAATTCCACTTTGTTTTAGCCTATATTGCTACTACGTATGTATACATATCATAATGATATTGATGAGGTATAACACTAACTCAATGGAAAGTAAGAGCTACTTTGATAATAAAGGGACAAGATGTACTTAAAACGGAATAAAGTCACGTATCAAATAATCTTATTGCTAAAGTTGACATTTCAAATTGACACTCATCTTGACCTCCTTACTACATAAAAGAAAAAAATAAGAGGTCAATAAGAGTCCGTCTCATACTTGATCTGGGTAGTGATTCTCTCAACAACGTCGATCGGACGGACGGACGAGTGAATGTCCAAGCGGCGAGTTAAGTACCGTCAGTGCGAAGAAAACATATTTTAGCGCGTGCATTTTCAATTTAGCAGCATGGTTTCTGCAGATGGATCGAACCTATAAGGCTGCGTGATTGAAAATGCACGCGCTAAAATGTGTTTGGTTCGCTCTGACCGGACTACCTAAACTCGCCGCTGCGATTTCTCTCGCTCGTCCGCCCGTATGTTGTTTTTGAGAGATTAAGTTTCAAGTTCACGGTTGAAAAGATACAGCCCTCTGACAGACGGTCGGACAGCAAAGCCTTAATAATTAGGTCCTGTTGGCACCCTTTGGGTACGGAATCCTATAAAACCATTTAGATGAAAGAACTAATCCTTGTATTGCAAAATAATATTTATGCAAAAGAATTAGACCGCTTAAATCTACTTTATTATTATATTCATTTGTTATATTGTTAAATTCCATATCATAAACGTAAAACACTTCTTCTATTAGGTGTACCTAGCGGTTAATTTGCTAAATTGCGTCAGAATACGATTTGGAATACTTTCGAACATTAGCTAATTCTTAACTTTAACGACCCTATGCAGCAGAGTGTTAACAAATTTATTCGTGCGCGTGGAAATTTTATGAACTACCATCCATCCATAGTAAGAACCAAACTTCCTGCTAAACTAGCGCCACCGCTAACGGTATTGATAAGTTTGTAATTACAAGACGCGGGTAGCATGCGAGATGTTTTATTATATCGAGTACGTTCAGTCGCCCGCCATTGTTAAAATAGACGCCATCCTATAGAGTTCTTTATTCAAATTACATTTTTAAATTTAGCGTTTTGTTTGTGTATTGTGATTGTGTTACTGGCAGGTTTGTTTTGTTTTTTTAATTCGATAGCTTTAAGCTTTTATTTTAATTCAAGTGACATTTGAGTTTAAAAATAATTTAAATTTCATTTGATGTAGGCTCAATTATAACTTAAGAAATACTTTATTAGGTTGGAAACTTTTTTAACATCATGTTTTGTTTAGAACAATAATATTATTCTGAGATAGACATCATAGTAAAAATAATATATATATAGATTAGGTGTGATAATGCAAGGAACTGCGAGGCTTAAATCTGGATGTAGGAATAAAACTGGTTTTATATTTTTTATGAAAGTGTTGTATATTGTTATTTAATGGGAGCCCGTTCTTTCCCATTCTTTTTATTGGTTATAATGTTATTGTTGACATACCTTATACTTTTGCGGGTGGTAGGACCTTGTGCAGGGTCCGTCCGGATCGCTACCACCATCTTATCCATTAACCTACCGTCAAACAGCAGTGTTCGCATTGTTGTGTTCCGGTTTGGGGATAAGACAGCCGGTGAAATTACTAGCATAGAGGCATTCCATCTTAGCCTCAGGGTTGGCAACGCATTTGCAGTCTTTGGATTGCATTGCAGTCCTGTGAATGCGAATGTCTATGGGTCACAGTTTCCACTTACCATCAGGTGGCCTGTGTGCTCGTTTGTCTTCTCTATGCCATAAAAAAAAAAAATACATTTTGTATCGCTGGAAACGTTATTTTAACGTTAAATAATTAATTTCTTAAATATCTAGAAGTAGTTCGTGTAGAAAAGGCCACGTTAGGTTAGGTTTGCTTAATAAAAATCCTGAAAGTAACAACATAAACTCACGCCTTCATACCCAGAGTGGGGCAGGTCGAGCCACAGAACCAACAATTCCAAATAGTTATAATTCTGTAACCACATTTTGCACAATTAGGCTAACATGTTTACCAGTGTATTAGTGACAGGTTGCAAGCCCATCGCCTAACAGTACTACAAGCCTTTATTCCCTTAGTTGTCTCTTACGACATCCACGGGAAGACATGGAGTGGCACTATTCTAACCCGGCAACCACACGGGACATAATTATGACAGGTTATAGACCCTTGTTTTTATTACCTACTGATTTTGTTGAAAACAGGAAAACTGTGCATAATGTAATTTAAACATAAATTGCTAGTTAATCGCCAGGAAAAGTAAATAACGTTATAAAAATACCTCAAACTTAGTAACTAGCTCCACATAATTTATGAGGAATACTTCTATATTGCAGTAGAATTGTTCAGTTATGGTTTAAACATCACTTCACTACATAGTATAAAACAAAGTCGCTTCCCGCTGTCTGTCTGTCACTATGTATGCTTAGATCTTTAAAACTACGCAACGGATTTTGATGCGGTTTTTTTTAATAGATAGAGGGATTCAAAAGGAAGGTTTACATGTATAATAAATGATTGATGAACGGGTGTTACAGAAAACTCATATAAACCGAAGCGAAGCGAGGGCGGGTCGCTAGTACATAATAAGATACAAAAAGGAAGTAACTAGCTGCCCGCGGCTCCGTCCGCGTGGAACTCGTTTAATATCGTATCTCCATACAAATTTTCACCCTCTATTTCACCCCCTTAGGGGTTGAATTTCGGGAAAAAAACTATCCTATGTCCTTTCCCAGTATTCAAACTATCTTTGCACCAAATTTCATCTAAATCGGTTCAGCGGTTTAAGCGTGAAGAGGTGACAGACAGAGACACACTTTCGCATTTATAATATTAGTATGGAAGTAGCTAATCTCAGAAACTACCTACTGTAAAGATTTTGATGCGGTGTTCATTATAGGTAGAATTTTTCTTGAGACAGGCTACATAATATCTACGTCTAATCTACCTAAGAGAATCTTGTGAATGTGAATATCTTTGGGTCTCAGATCTTCAAAATTATTTCATATTTTTTTAACTAAAAATAGATGCGGGCAGTTATACAGCTATACCAAATTTCAAATTGATAGCTTCTTTAGTTTCTGAGAAAAACATAATCTTTCGGGATAAAAACAAACATACGTATGTCCTATTCCAGGACCTACCCTATATGTTTGCTAAGTTTCATCTAGGAAAGGCAAATAACCGGTTATAACCGGTTTTAACCGGGTATTGTCAAACAAAATCGGCCAATAACCGGTTAAAATGCATTCCCTAGTTTCATCCCGATCCGTTCAGTGGTTGAAGCGTGATTGAGTAACAAACATCCAAATATTCAAACTTTCTCATTTACAATATTACTAGCGACCCGCCCTCGCTTCGCTTCGGTTTATATCAGTTTTCTGTAACACCCGTATATAAAACATAATTTATTATACATAACCTTCCTCTTGACTCACTCTATCTATTAAAAAAAACCGCGTCAAAATCCGTAGCGTAGTTTTAAAGATCTAAGCATACATAGGGACAGACAGACAGCGGGAAGCGACTTTGTTTTAAGAAATTAAAATTTAGTAAATTAGGTCATCACAATTATGGCAATTTAGCGGTAATTGTGATAAAGTAATGAACAAGGTATTTTAATTTGGTTTAGTTAATACCTATTCGTTAAAATTAATTAGTGTTATATTTCCAGGTTAGTTAACGATTTTGTATGAATTAATACATTGATGTTAATCATTTGGTTAATAACAGATTGTGTCATATTTATATGGTCATTGCTTTGAAAAAACCTTGTATCTCATCTTGTCACGTACGATTTTAAACTTAATCGTCAAGTAAATAAAGTTCAAACTCATACATCTCGAAATATCAGATACGATTATTTTCCAAAGTAATCACTACATAGTATAAAACAAAGTCGCTTCCCGCTGTCTGTCTGTCCCTATGTATGCTTAGATCTTTAAAACTACGCAACGGATTTTGATGCGGTTTTTTTTAATAGATAGCGTGATTCAAGAGGAAGGTTTTTATGTATAATATATTCTGTTTTATGTACGGGTTTTACAGAAAACTTATATAAACCGATGCGAAGCGAGGGCGGGTCGCTAGTACGATATAATTTAGGAATTGCATCCATGTACACATACTAAACAAACTGTATTTATTATCATGTTAATTTGAAATTAGTTTTTCCTATGTACGGTAATGTAAATATTAAGGTACAGGGCAACATATAGGTTTCTAACATATTGTAGAAAACTTATCATATGCAAATAGATAAAGTTATGTTGCGACTGTATACATAATTAGACATTAAAACACTCGTGTGTTAATGTCTCTCATTACGCACCAGTCACATAAAACTACTACCTATTGAACTATCTGACACGCCTCTATTAAATAGAGGATTTACTGTCATTAAGTACAAAAAGAAATTCGTCCACAGAGAATTAGTCGTCAAATCGGAAAAAATGCTAAATTGAAATATAACTATTAGTATAGTTTTCCTTCCATCCAGAATATTGTCCAAAATAGAATCATGTCCTCTGGTAAAATTGTCCAAACTTAATATAGGCCGACAGGAATAATAACCATTTGTATTTATGTTCACTTGGAAGTATTACCATTTGAAATACTTGTACTAAAATTTACATTACGGTCTCAAATAAAATTAGACAATATTCACTTTGTGCGTATTAAATTTTGCACATTTTTTATAATGGACATAATTCATTTCAGACTTAATTCATTTTTACCGAAAATAAATTTGGTCATAATTACATTTTATCAGATTTACACTTTGGTCAAAATTCCAAATGGTCAATTCAAGTGGACGAATTTATTTTTGTACTTAATGACAGTAAGTAAATCAAATAGAGACGTCAGATATTTTTGAGTCCACCACAAAATGGTTTTTAACATGATACATCAGTCACATAAACCTGTGTCACTAAGGCCCTGTTGTTTGATCAGTAGTTAAACTAACTAATTGTTAAAATTTGAAAAAGGAATCGAAAATTTGAAGTAATCTCAAGGAAATGTGTCAAAATTTCAATTCCTTTTTCAAAATTTAACAATTAGTTAGTTTAACTACTGATCAAACAACAGGCCCTAAGTATACAATACAATAGTTTACATTTCCATGCATATACCCAATTTCATACATTTTAACTGTTTTCGATAGTCGTTTACAATACGCGTGAAGAATATTGTCAAGGGCCTACGCAATACTCCACTAATCACTTATGCCCGGTTCCTATATTCAAGAAACGAATCGTTGTCCTTACGTCTCGTTATAATTTGACATTTGCTACGTACTTACAAAATGTGTCAAATTTTATCGAGACGTAAGGAAAACGATTCGTTTCTTGAATATAGGAACCGGGCATTAGTGAAGTTAATCCATGTGCTTCATAACTTTTCTTGAGAAATTATAATTGTTCGTGGGAAATAGAATTTTCCCAGGTCTTAGAGTCGTTTGCGGTGATCTAGGTAACTAGGGCTATGAAAAAAGTTCTGCCGTATGGAGATGCATTAATTTAATAAATAAAGACGTAGAAATAATTTTGTATACTAAATTTTTTTACGTAGTTACTTAAAATGTAAACAAACCAAACCACGTGACTCAATCGATTTTCGTGAAACCTAGTTAAGAACATCCGCTAGAAAACCTACTTTCAAATAAAAAAACCACATCCAAAAAAATATATATTCGAAAAGTGTAATTTTTGCTAGAGATTCGTGCGCCCCCCCTCAGTCCCCCACTGGGTTAAAAACTGGGTCGGTACGTATTCCTTTCCAATACAATATTTCTTGGATAGAAACAAATAAAAAAAATGGAATCGTCGGAATGGAATTGGCAGCATGCTTTCTGTCGATAAGATTGAACTTATAAGGCTGCCTAATTGTGAATGCACGTGCTAAAATGTGTTTTGTTCGCTCTGACAGGAGTAATTAAACTCGCCGCTGCGATTTCGCTCGTTCGTCCGACCGTCTGTTGTTTTTTGAGAGAATAACACCCTAGTATATACCTATGTGTGTAAGTATGTATGTATGTATACATATATGTATGTATAATTGTAAGTTTTTATGTCTGTATGTGTGTATGTATGTATGTATGTATGCATGCATGGATCTTTGTTCCCTTGTAAAGGCAGAATAGATGGCCCGATTTGGACAAGTGGGGTGTCGTTAAGTTCGTCTTAGCGTCACGTCACTAGGTATTTATTTAAATGTGAAATTGGCGAAATAAAAAATATAATTATACCTACAATGATTACTGATATTATATTGACGACATTATCCAAACAATTGGGAATCTGTGTATTGAGTATCTGTGGGGTCATTATGACGTATCTGTGTAATTCATATTACGCTGAGAGAATTTACAACTCTGTCCTTTACACTCACCGTAAAATTAACTGCATAGCCATATCATAATAACCCCCTTGGTATTTTATAATTCTTTTTTTTAATTTTTTTATTTATTTTTTAAAGGGCCTTTTTACAACCGTATATACCGGCCCTGTTAAGTCGAACACCATTTTGTCATAAAATAATTAAAAAATAACTCAACATTACACAACAAAACATTACACAACATTATAATTCTTGTATTTCGGAACTGCGCGTATCATACAAATAATTTGTATATGAACAAGAAATCGAACCCAAGACCGCTAGCTTCGCAGGCAGGGTCACCACCAACCACCAACTAGGCTAACGTGATGATCTATGTAAAAAGTCAATATGTACCTACGTCTGTTATTTACACGTATGGTGTAAGGTACGTACGTCTAGGCAGTGATTTACATTTCCATAGTTTACCTACGATCACTGTGGTGTCCTTTAGGTACAGTAAACTACTAGGACTGATGGTCGATGGGGTCAGAAGGTTCTTGAGTGGCGTCCGCGGATCGGGAGACGAGCTGTAGGTAGGCCTCCAACAAGATGGAGTGACGACCTTGTGAAGATCGCGGGAACGCAGTGGATGCGAAAAGTACAAGACCGGTCTGAGTGGAGAGCCTTGGGGGAGGCCTATGTCCAGCAGTGGACGTCTTTCGGCTGACATGATGATGATGATGATGGACAGTAAACTAGACATATATCGAGTTTTTCACCTTATTTAAAGATAGTTAGGTGCAATAGTAAATAGGTGCACATCTTTGTAGCTGACTGCACCTAAGGGCGTGTACACATAGCCATCCGTTGTACAGGTGAGCGAGTTCACACGTAATACCGGATTTCGGATCCAGTAAAAAAGAAGATAACGAGGTAAAAAGATCCTGAAGAAGGATCCTGTAAAAACGGACGTTCTATATGTACGCGCCCTAATTTGGACTATAACGTGATTTTTACAATAGAAATTCTAACCCATACATACATACATACATTAAATCACGCCTGTTTCCCAGAGGGGTAGTCAGAGACCACTTCTTTCCACTTGCTACGATCTTGACAAATTTACAAATTCTAACCCCTTTACTTATAAACGTGGATGTCTGTGAGATGCAATGTCACAATTACAGATAAGGACAAAGCATGGCATAAACTATACCAAGCTTATTCCACGTTTATAAGTAAAGGGGTAAGAAGCATATTAATAAGCGTACTTAAGAGCATTTGTGAAGCTAAAATTTCCATATAAAATGCGATAACGTTTCTCTCCCCTCAAACCTAGTCGGATTTCCACGATTTTTGAATATCTTGTAGATATTAATAATCACTACAACATATTCAGAAATTTTGGGGTGAGAAACGTTATCGCCCGGTGTCAAATTAGTATGGTAATTTTTTGACAGCAACCTAAGCGAATTAAGAGTCGTTTCATCCTCGGATTGTTTCCCATTAAAAAGTACTCTACTCGTCAAAATAAAGTACACTCGACGTCAAAGATATGTTTACATTTTTGGACCTTATTTCAATGGAATAAGGTGAAAAATCTTCTTACAGACAGCTGTAATCACATTCGTGATGATAACATAACTAAATATGATTATGAAATTGAATACACCATCAATATTACCAGATTTAAGTCGTCACTTAACGTGAAATAAAGTAAAGATTCACTTCAATTTCAACATTATGACCATGATTTATGGTTTAGTTTAACAAATGCAAGCTCAGACTTAGGACGTTTTAGTTTTAATCGTAATTCTGCGCACGAGTATATCGAAGAGTGATGAGGACAGAGCGATCAGCCTATTCATTTGCACAAATACCCAAATATTGTTTTTCATCAGTGAGAAATTGTTATGCAGTTTTCTGTCAAATGTACCTGTAGGTACATGCATTTTATGAAGGTGTAGGTACATCACATGCATTTAGAGGTACTACAATTTTGAATTTTGACTTTTTATTTTGTAAACATACATAGAAAATATCCAAGACTTTGGAATATATTCGCGTTTATAACAAAAATATTGGCCCTTACCATCGAACACAAGAACGGAAGTTTTGAAGGCAGCATCACTACCAAGTCTACCAACTAACTAATGTGAATGCAGGCTAGTGTATCTGTTGACAAAAATATGCACTTTTCACATGTTTTTTATGTTAGTTTACGTAGTAAATGTCAGTAGTAGATGGATAGGCTTCGTTTTATGTAACTATATAAGTAGTTAACTAAAATGTACCATAATCTCTTCTTGGCTGATCACGGGTGAGCTCAAATTCAGGGTGTTATTCTCTCAAAAACAACGGACGGTCGGACGAACGAGCGAAATCGCAGCGGCGAGTTTAGGTAGTCCTGTCAGAGCGAACAAAACACATTTTAGCGCGTGCATTTTCAATTAAGCAGCCTTATACGTTCGATAAATCGGCAGAAACCATGCTGCTAAATTGAAAATGCACGCGTTAAAATATGTTTTGTTCACTCTGACGGGACTACTTAAACTCGTTCGTCCGACCGTCCGTTGTTTGTGAGAGAATAACATTCCAGCTTAGCTGTTGCTCACGCCCTTTTCATTACCGCAATACAACCTAACCAAAATGTTGTGCAGGGTCCGTCCGGATCGCTACCACCATCTTATCCATTAACCTACCGCCAAACAGCAGTGTTCGCATTGTTGTGTTCCGGTTTGGGGATAAGACAGCCGGTGAAATGACTAGCATAGAGGCATTCCATCTTAGCCTCAGGGTTGACAACGCATTTGCAGTCTTAGGATTGCATTGCATTCTTGTGATTGCGAATGTCTATGGGTCACAGTTTCCACTTACCATCAGGTGGCCTGTGTGCTCGTTTGTCTACTCGATGCCATAAAAAAAAAATGAATTTGATTTGATTCCAACATTTTCACATGAACTGGTATACAATAGTTCTCATACAATGTATCGATTAAAGGAGGCTGGTATCTCTGGGCGAGTGTTTGCAATGATCTCACAATTATGTTTGCATGTACGTACGTCCGTAACTTGCAAACGTGTTGGCTAATGTAATTACGCCTGATGTCACGCTATGTTGATAATGTTGATAAAAACTAATTTTAATAGTATTTCTGATTTGAGTTGTAAAACTTAATTAAGTAAAAAGATGTGTGATGTCTATTCCAGTCTGTAAAAACCATAATTATCTTTAACGTATCATTCGTATAGTCTTTAACTCGGTCGCCATTACTGTCAAGTCAATAAGAGTTATCAAAAGGTTGTCATTACGATAAACAGCTCAAAGACGATATCGTTTTTACCGCCTAAAACATCGTATTTGACCAAGGGCCTAGACAAGATGCATTACTATCGTTTCTCTTTTCGTTTACGTTCTCTCTACGTTTCTATTTATTTAGTTTTTAA
This sequence comes from Acleris laterana, assembly GCA_963966035.1. Lineage (NCBI taxonomy): Eukaryota > Metazoa > Arthropoda > Insecta > Lepidoptera > Tortricidae > Acleris > Acleris laterana. The sequence continues at coordinate 3,815,783 of OZ014467.1, read as the reverse complement.
GGGTCTCCCCAGACCTATCGACGCAGAATCGGCTTGGTCCGTTAAAAAAAAAAATTATGTCCGTGCAGTAAGAGTGAAAATGGTATCGCTCGGCTCGGCTCGGCCCGGCTCGGCTCGGCCCGGCTCGGCGTTGCGAACGGAACGACTTCGATTTCGATCTTATTGCGTGGACATAAAACTTATTTTTGCCGGCTCAAGCCGATTCCGCGTCGATAGGTCTGGGGAGACCCTAAGACTGCGCCGAGCAAACGCCGAGCGTCCAGTGCCGCCGTCATTACTATTATTGTGTTTTCTAATTAACTAAAGAATTTCCTTAGAATCAGACAATTTTTTTTGTAGTGCAAGTAAAACACAATTAAATAAATAAATAAATAAATATCAGGGGACAATGTCACACCAATTGACCTAGTCCCAAACTAAGCTCAAGGCTTGTATTATGGGTACTAGACAATGATATAAATACTTATGTTGATGTTAATGGGATACGTAACAAACTTTAATAACAATTACCCTTTGAGTAGTCAGCTTAACGGGAAAAGGTGGCCACTTTTTTCCGTTAAGTTGATAACTCGAAGGTGAATTGTTATTAAACTATGTGATATACCCTATAAGTTGTGTTTTCATTTGTAGTAGGTACAAAATCATACCGTCTAAATTCAAGAAAATACTTTAGTTTATTTTAAATCCCAATAAAAGTAATGAGGGAGCCACTGTACATCTTTAACTGTTATTTAACCAGGCTGATCAATTGTCAATCTATAGTCAATACTCGTTAAAACCTACTCTCTCGCACGCCGTACTCAACCTGCAATCGTACTGTTTTTTTTTAATTTATTTATGCAACCAACTAAACATTGCATTGTTTCTAATTACACATTCCAATATAAACCGTAACATACATGAACTAAGTTAAAAAATAAATCGACCTTTCTAACGTTAAACAGTGACCTTCACTGTCAAATCGCATTTGGAGTAAAAAAATGCATTCAATTTTGAAAGTTATTACTTGCGGTGAGGTTATTTTATGTGATAATCAATTTTGGCGGTTATGACGTACTGGTATGGCTTGTAACTTGTTACACGATTAAATTTTACGCAAGTATTGCAGTGAATCATGATACGCGGTTTTTTTTGTAAATATTGTTACTTTTGTAGCGTCCGGAGCGGAGACGACACGACCACGACTTCACGGTTCTATTAAAATCGTTGATGAAACTGTTCATGATATACGGTAAAATGGGGTGAATAGAGTTTCGCGGGGTGAATAGGAACACAGCCTAAAATAAAGCATATTCGTCTAATTATAAGACTGAGATTTTAACGTAATTATCCAAAAGTCTTGTCAATGTAACACTGGTTCTTATTAGTAACAATTTATGAATTATTTTAGATTGTAATCTAGTTACGCGGCAGCGTGTCCAGACAAGTTCAAGAAAAAGGAACTGGCAAGCGCAGCCGTGTGTTATTTACACGAACCGTTTGGAGCCACTTTTGACCCCTCAATAACTCCAAATCTACTTAACATAAAAACATGAAATTTGGTATATGTATTAAAACCCTTTAGATCAACTAGAACCCTGAATTTCATAAATAAAAGTGAAACGGTTATTGAGATATAAACGTCTAAAAATCGGCTTTTTTACCACTGACTGACTGACTGACTGACTAATCATCAAAAACCTAACCCACTTCCAGGTGACCTAGAAAGTTGAAATTTGGCATACAGATGGGTAATTATGCGTATACAAATAAAAAAATCTGAAAACAGTGATTTTATAATTTTTATTATTATTATTATTTTATTTTATTATTTATGCTAGTTACCTCAGAACTCCGTCATTTATTAACCGATTTGAAAAATTATTTTTTGTTTGAAAGGGCACACTGTCTGATTGGTCCCAATGTCACCAGGTCAGAATCTGATGATGGGGTCCTGGAGAAATTGAGGGAACTCTTGAAATAATTTGGGTATAGCTATATCGATTTGGGTATTTTGTATATTATATATACGAGTATGATGTTGATGTTGATGTTGAGTGGGGACGCAGCCGAGGCAGACGGGCGGTCGAGTGGCTCTCCAGTCATTCCGCCCTGTTCCCCTTGGTCAGGCCTCAGGTTATTACCCCGGCGGCGCTCCCATCCAGCACTGATCCCATCTTCTTGTTTTCCTACAGAACAAAAGTGCGTCCTGTAGGTTAATGCTTTTGAGTGTCTCTACTGATAATGAGTCCTCCCCGAATGTGCGATGTCTCAGTGACGAGTACATTACACACTCGGCTAGGACGTGTTGGCTAGTTTCCTCTTTGCCACAGTGTGGGCATCGAGGATCCTGTTGGACTCCTATTACCGTCAGATGTCTGTTGAGTGGACAGTGTCCAGTCAGTATCCCTGTCAGTATGCTTAGATTGTACTTACCCAGATTTAGTAGATACCTTGTTCTGTTCCTGTTAACCGTTTGTTCCTATCATGAGTTTGGATTGTCTGAATCCCTGAGCTGTTATCCATGCCTCATTTGTCTTTGTCTCTATTCTTCTGGCGATGACTCCTTTCGTTACCGTTGCGGATATCGGAAGGGCTGGCTCCGGGCCCAGATACTGTTGATCCGCCCCTGCTCTGGCCAGTTCATCTGCCTTTTCATTTCCTATTGCTCCACTGTGCCCTGGTACCCATGCTAGTGTTACATTGGATTCTGTGCCTAGATTGTTCAGTTCGTTCCTGCATTCCTGTACCAGGGAGGATTTAATGACCGGATTGTCTAGTGCTTTTAGTGCTACTTGGCTGTCTGAGTAGATTATAACGTGGCTTCCCGTTATATCGCTTCTTTCCTTGAGATCCTGCGCACATTTCATGATGGCATACACTTCCGCCTGGAACACACTGGTAAAGCCTCCTAGTGGTATCGTTGTATGCTCATTCGCTTCTAGGTTGTAGATACCTGCCCCCGCTCTTTTTGTTGAGGACTTCCATGACCCGTCCGTATAGCATGTCGCTCTGGGTTCCGGTACCTCTGTCTCCCAATTATCTCTCTCTCCTATATGGATTCTGTATTTCTTGTCGAAGATCTTCCTTTTCTTTATTAGGTCATTGTTAGTCATGAGCATGTTCATGTTCACCATTGACTCTCTTTGTATACTTGCGTGTCTCTTGTCCACCTCGGATCCGATCCACTCTCTGCTCATTTTCATTCTATACCACTGTTCTGTGGCTCTCTTTTCCACTTCAAGGTGTACAGGGTTCAGTCCTAGCATTATCTCCAGGGCCTGTGTGGGAGTTGTCCTTATTGCCCCGGTTGTCATTAGACATGCTAGTCTCTGGACCTTCGTCAACTCCTTCTCTATGTCTTTTATTTTAGCTCTGTGCCACCACACTATGGCTCCATATAGCAGTCTGGGTAGGACCACTGCTTTGTATATCCATTGTGTTATCAGTGGTCTTAGTCCCCATCTTCTGCCAATGGCTTTTCTGCATTGCCATAGGGCTATTGTTGCCTTCCGACATTGCTCTTTTACATGTGTCTTATATTGCAGTTTGCTATCTAGTACTACACCCAGGTATTTTATTTCCTTTAGTGTTTCTATCTCTTCACCTTTGATTTTAATGGGTGCTAGAGTCGGCAGCTTCCTTTTATTGGTGAAGAGTACTATTTTCGTCTTGGTCGGGTTCAGGTCTAGTCCTCTGTTTTGACACCAGTTTAGTACCTGCCTTATTACTCTTATCATGACTTCTCTCATTACACTGAGGGTTTTACCCCTTACTAAGAGCACCCCGTCATCTGAGTATGCCTGCATGTGTATACCCCCTCTGTTGGTTTCTCTAATGAGCGAGTCTAGTAGGAGACACCACAGGAGTGGTGACAGACAGCCCCCTTGCGGGAAGCCTCTGCTCGTCCTTATCCTTATCGAGTCTCCTCCTAGTTGTGCAGTGATCGCTCTACCTGTTAACATAGCCATTATCCATTTTCTAACCGCTGGGTCTATGTCCGCCCTTCTTAGGCATTTCTCTATTGCACCAAAGGTGGCTCTATCAAAGGCGCCCTCCACATCGAAGAAGCAGCCTAGTGCCAGTTCTTTATCCTCTGTTGCTCTCTCTATCCTTGTGGTTAGGTTGTGTAGGGCTGTTTCCGTTGATTTCCCTTCTATGTAAGCGTGCTGATTCCCGTGTAAGGGCAATCTTCCTAATTGCATGCTTGTCCTTATCTGTACATCTATGATCTTCTCCAGTGTCTTCAGTGCGAATGATGACAGACTGATGCTTCTGAACGATTTCGCGTCTTTGTAGTTTTTCTTTCCTGGTTTAGGTAGGAATATTACCTTTACTTCATTCCAGATGGTCGGGATGTGACCTAATTCCAGACTCTTTTCGTAGATATCTCTTAGGCTGTTCCAAATGTATTTCCATCCCTTTTGTAGTAGTATGGGTGTTACTCCATCTGGACCTGCCGCTTTAAAAGGGGCGAAGGATTTTATTGCCCTTCTGACTTGGCTAGTTTTCATATTTGTTACTGTATTTTTATATTGTATGGTCATATTTATAATACTATACTTTATATTTATAATAATACGCAAGTTACTGTATTTTTATATTGTATGGTCATATTTTACTCTTCGAAATAATTGACTTGCTGGTAAAAAACTAGCCAAGTCAGTATTTGAGCTTCAGTTTATCCTAAGTTATTTGCTTTGTATAAATAATTTGGGTGTTGAAATATAAGAAGTTATACTTAATAGCAAATATTGTTGTAGCAGAAAAAGGAAGAAATTGTGTTTTTAATTTATTTTAGAATGTTGTAGGTATGTTCTTAATAAATAAATATCAGGATTATCTACGGAACTTGGCACCCATCTAGATCTCATTTTTTTTGTCAGTGAAGTCGATAAACACGCATTGCATATTCTTAACATTGAACTTGGCTTGCATTTTCACATGTATGTTTTTGATGGGATTCTATTCACCCCGCGATACTCTATTCCCCCATTTTACTCGGTACTTACTTTATTCGTTTGACCGCTAGGTGTGTGTGAGTCTGTCTGTGGCACCGTAGCTGTTAAATGTACATATATGAAAAATTTACAATCATCGTAAGTATTCAAATAAGTACTTAATCAATATGAAGAGATACACAAATAATGTTCCATATTTGACAACGATATAATTAAACGTAGGTTCATACCTAGATATTTAGAGGCAAATAAGTAGTTGCATTCAAAGAAACACCCAGGGTAGTGATTCTCTCAACAACGACGGTCAGACGGACGAACGAGTGAATGTCTAAGCGGCGAGTTTAAGTAGTCCCGTCAGTGCGAAACAAATATATTTTAGCGCGTGCATTTTCGATTTAGCAGCATGGTATCTGCCGATGGATCGAACGTATAAGGCTGCTTAATTGAAAATGCACGCCTAAAATGTGTTTTGTTCGCTCTGACGGGGCTACTTAATCTCGCCGCTGCGATTTCGCTCGTCCGTCCGACCGTCCGTTGTTTTTCAGAGAATAACACCCCTATTATGACATGCCTATGCAGTTCATTTTACGGTGAGCGTAAAGGACGGAGCTATAGCAATTACATAACTCTGTCCTTTTCTCTCAGCGTAAAATGAATTGCAGAGATAGGTCATAATATATTATATACAGGGCTTAAAAGAAAATATTTTTTAGGTTAGTTATTTTTTTTGCATAAATAAACTCCAGTTTAAAATCAAAATTATCATCTTATTATTTAAAATTTCAGTTAAAAATAAATGCAGCTACACTATACAAATTTCTAGTACTTAAATAACTTTGTAAATGCTGAATGAAACCTTGTGACATACAGTAAGACATACCGAAGTCGACATTAAGGCTCTTTCTACCATTTTTATACGGCAACTCTAAAACCAGAATTCAATATCGAACGTAAATACAGCCAAGTGTACTATAATAACGTTTTATGCTGCACCATCTTGCGCGAAGTTATGTCGCAAGTGGTTATGAAATTCGTACCTTAAAGGTTACAGAATCGTACCCAAGGTCCACTGTGTTCAATGTTCGATTGGTGGCCCGCGAAAAATACTTAAGTATAGTCGGGTATTTTTTTAATGACATAGGAGGCGTACGAGACCCACACAGGCTATCTGATCCATATTCCAATGTTATAAATGACCGGTGACAGGAGACATTTTAGCGTAAGTACATGGTGCAGCTCATATGAATCCCAGTGATGTAAAAAGTTGTTAACTCTGCAAAGTACCTAGTACCTAGTACCTAGTAGTACCTATACCAAATTGTCACCGCGTCGTTGATACTGCAATACCGCGTAACTAACAACTTCAATAAGTTGCAAAATGTACCTTATTGACTTGCTTGCTAAGGTGTATTTTGCATCTTATTTAATTCCTTGGACCTTGTGTAGGGTCCGTCCGGATCGCTACCACCATTTTGTCCATTAACCTACCGCCAAACAGCAGTGTTCGCATTGTTGTGTTCCGGTTTGGGGATAAGATAGCCGGTGAAATGACTAGCATAGAGGCATACCAGCTTAGTCGTCAGGGTTGGCAACGCATTTGCAGTCTTAGGATTGCATTGCAGTCTTGTGAATGCGAATGTCTATAGGTCACAGTTTCCACTTACCATCAGGTGGCCTGTCGTTTGTCTTCTCTATGCCATAAAAAAAAAATTGTTAGTTACGCGATATAGCCTATCATTGACAGGAGGGAGAAATAGGGGGCTAGTGGGATCTGAGACCCATAGACATTTGCATTCTTATAAACACTGTAATATTAAGACTGCTATCCTAAGACCGCTTTTGACAACCCTGTCACAACCAAGGATCTGTATGCTAGTAATTTCACCGGCTGTCTTGTCCCCACACCGGAACACAACAATACGAATGCTGCTAGGCGGTAGGTTAAAGGATAAGATGGTGGTAGCGATCCGGACGGACCTTGCACAAAGTCCTACCACCACTAAATCAATTCAGGATGACCCCTGTAACATTACCTATGCGAGTTTCATTCAACATCAAAAAATAAATTGAAACAATACGACGTTTAACTGAAACACTTCAGGTACACTTTTAAATACCTAATTGAACGTGAACCAAAAAATGGGATATAAGTTTTACGTTTGTGTGTATAAGCGTGATGAAACTTACATTATAGTAGGCCGTAGGCCACTAAACTGATTGACAAAGCTAAAGGTATTTTTGCGGGGTGCGTAACGATCGATATAAAAATATTTTCTATAATATCAGTCGATATAACGCTCATTTGATATAATAATTAAATCATATAACAACATTTAATATATTTAAATATGATATAATTATCATTTTATATAACGATCACTTGTTCTAAAAATATTTTATATAACATGCATTAAGTATAATGCATATTTACTATAATCAACTTATGATATAAAGCTAATTTCATATAAAGTACAGTTGGTATAAAAAAATATAGTAACCCCCCTATTGTCGAAGTTGTTGACCAAAAAAACACCCTGTATAGGTTAGGTTAGGTTAGAATTGTGTCAAGGCGCGAAGCGCCATAACTACGCGGAATAGGAGCTCCGCAAAGCGGAGCTCCGTCGACTTTGCCTCACTGTCAGCGTTGTACCAAAAAAACATGCGACAAAAAAAGTTATTCCAAAGAAATATACTTAACAACTACCAGAAAAGTAGTTTAGGTTAGGTAAATAAAACGCAATTTGCACATTAATATATCTATTTATATATATTTTTTTTACTACCACTTGATAGTTATACAATATGATTTTTATACAAAATGATGATTATACCAAATGATGTTTATAATAAATAAACGATATACCAAATGATAATTATAGTAAATAAAAATAGATATTTTGATAATATACCAATCGTTTATTATATAAAATGAGTGATTATATCCTTTAAAATTATTTCAAATGTTATTATATTAAATGAAATTATATTAATTATTTTTATAACGATCATTACACACCCATTTTTGCGCTGCCATTTACGACGACCTAAATCAAATCAAAATTAAATCAAAAATATTTATTGCATAAAAGCTCACGTCAAAAAATACATTAAAAATAAAATAGGTAAAATAATTATCAAAAAACTATGTAAAACAATTATCAAAAACTGAATTCTTAATCCTAAACAAAAACACTATTATTCAATTAAATATGTCCCCTTTACTTATATGTTATTACCAATGGATGAAATTTACTATATACAATTATACTTATATCAATTAAATTATTTATCATAAAACTCCTTTACACTATAAAAAGCCTAGCCTTTCCTACACCTTTTTCGATAGTTAAAATGGCAATTGGCGTATAGGACAAATTTAGCTGTCTTTTACGCCGATTGTCATTAGCACAATTTTACAGTACACTTTAGCTGTCCTTTACGCTAATTGCCATTTTAGTTAAGTATAGCTTATTGTCTGAATAAAAGTTCTTGTTGAATCGACCCAGAAATGTTTTTCCCTGGTTTGGTTTCGTTTGGGGTGGATGGCTAGGTTGGAAGATGGGAATAAATCAATTGAATGGGTAGGTAGTTTGACATATAATTCGCCATGTTGCAATGTAAGTGGTCTGGTAAACGTCCGCCTTTGTTCTAGTTACTTGCTAGCAATTACGTAATTAAAACCTAGAAAACTGTTATTATCTGATCGTTTCTACCTTTCTTAGCAAAACCGGTCGGGTGCCAGTTAGATTCGTTCCGAGGTTTTTAGAGAGAGCATAAGAATCAGGTTCAATAAAATGATTTAATTTATTTTTTTGCATTTAAATAAGCCTTTTTGTTGCCAAAATTGTATCCCAAAAGAGGTAATTAAGTATTTGGAAAATTAGCGTACGCTCATTTGCCTTCTCTTTACTATGATTTTTTTTTAGAGAATATTGCTTTAGGTAGGTACATTGTTTTAAACTGTATTTTTTTATGAAACAGCATCAATTAAAAAAATCATAAGAAAAATAAAACACTATTTATAAATAACTTTCTCAATCAATATGTTTCCTTATTTGAACTCACGATGACGATATCTTAATGGTAACGGTCAGTTTAATTGCTCTGCACTAACTGAATGATAATTGTCTATTTAACGGCCACGGTGACACGAGGCTGTTGAGTAACAAGTTAGTAGGTTCGATTCCCGATAGAGGACATCCGTAGGTAAAGTCTCTGAAGCATAGACATTTGCAATCTTAGGATGACAATCCGAAGACGGCAAATGCGTTGCGAAACTCAGGACTAAGATGGAATGCTATGCTAGTAATTTCTCCGGTTTTCGTGTGCCTTCTTTGCCATTAAAAAACGTCAAAGCAAATATGAAAATATAGAAAACTGTTTCTTCGTTGGGCAATCAACATTTTATTTTGGGTTAATATATAGCTAGTAGTGTCCGACCGAAATTTCGGTTTCGGTTTCGGCCAGTTTCGGCCAAAAAATCAAGTTTCGGCCCGAGTTTCGGTTTCGGCCAAAAACGGCCGAACCCTTCGGCCGCGCCGAAACTTACAACATCGTACCTTCGGGTCGCGCTCGGCTAACGTCGGGCGCGCTCGGCACGGCTGGCAATATGGCATCGCTCGCCTGACTCCGCCGGCAACTACCTAAATCAGTGCGCTTTGCTCGTGTAGACGTGTCAATACGTGTTGTGTTTGTTCCGCGTATAATGGTAATGTAATTATAGGTCGGCGAGATATTAATTTTAGAAAAAAACGGGCTTACTAACATTTTTTCGACTTTTTAAGGACTTTTTTTTTATATAAAAGGTTCGGTTTCGGTTTCGGCCGAAACTACAATGAAACCGAACCTTCGGTTTCGGTTTCGGTTTCGGCAAAATAACATGTTTCGGTCGGTCACTAACTACTAGCTTCTTCCCGCGACTCCGTCCGTGTGGAACTCGTTTATATCGTAGCTCAATACTAATTGCCAGGATTCTAACTATTTTTGCACCAAATTTCAACTAAATCGCTTCAGCGGTTTAAGCGTGAAGAGGTAACAGACAGACAGACACACTTTCGCATTTATAATATTAGTATTACACTCAAAAATAACGTGGCTTTCTATTGGTAAAATAATTTTCAAAATCGGTTCTGCAGGTCTGGAGATTACTCCCTACAACGTCACAAACTTTACTTTATTAGTATAGAGAATAGATGACGTATCTTGAGACGAGAATGTAACTCAAGATTACGTTCGTTAACACGGTCCTTAGGCACGTAATGACTCACTTCGCTTTAATGGCTGGACAAACCTTAATTAGTGGAAAAACATAGCGGATTTGCGCAACACCTGAATTTTCCACTAAAACGGTACATTCTAAAACCAAATAAAAATCGTGATACTTGTAATAATATACAGTGTGTTACCAGCTCCCTGGCTTTTTTTAAAGTAGGTTAAAATAACGTATATCTTTAACGTAAGCGTAACTATGACATTAATTTAATTCATAAAAAATCAGGCTAACTTTCTAACTAAATTTAAATTGCCAGCAATGTAAGGCACAGCGATTTGACAAGTGTAAATGACAGTCGACGGATAGTTTGATTATTATGATCTGCCCCCGTACCACGACATGCCTCGTACTAAGCAACAGCGATACTGATAACGATGAACTCGCAGCACATGCACTACATTAAAAATGGACAGTATCTAAGAAAATTGATTGTGAAGTTATTTTAATTATTTTTTAATTGATAGTACTTGCATGCCGGTAACACACTGTAGATTCATCATGACTTTAACTATTAGATATAAAATATATCTCTTAAGCGGTCAAACCGATTTTAATGAAGAAAACCTAAAACTTAAAAAACCTAAAAAAAGGGCATCCGCAGATACCGTTTTTTTTGCATATTGTAGACAACTTAAGATATGCATGTAAATAAAGTTATGTTGGCGACTGTTCACATAATTAGATATTAAAACACTCGTGTATTAATGCATCTCATTACGCACCCGTCACATAAAACTACTATTGAACTATCTGACACGCCTTTATTAAATAGAGACGTCAGATATTTCCAAGGCCACGTTACGGGTATCATTTTCCAAAAAGAGTCATTCACGTTAAAATCAAATATTTTACTAAAAACATTTTCTTTTTATTTCCAGACTGCAACTATGGCGTCATCTATTAGCGTAGCGGAGTACTACGCCAACAAAAATATTTTCATCACAGGAGCCACTGGTTTTATGGGGAAAGTCCTCGTGGAAAAGCTTCTCCGCTGCTGTCCAGACCTTCAGAGGATATACTTGTTAATGAGGTCGAAGAAAGGGTTAAGCATTAATGAAAGACTCGAGCAGTTTCTTAAATGTCCGGTAAGAGTAGCGCCATCTAGCGGAGAGTAGCAAAAGGATTAATAGTTAAGAATAGCGCCATCTAGTCATAAGTAGCAGGACTGATGAAACCTGCATGTAGGTAGGTACTCAAAATGAGAGGTCTGTGCTCGGCCCAGCAGAGGGACGCATATTCGGGATTATTTTACACTATCTTTTTCCCGCGACTCCAGCCGAGTACAGATGTTATGTAGTGAATAATCCTTTCCCATCGTTTTTGGTCGGATAACTTCGTATTTATCTTGCTTTCTCAGTTGATGAGTACTGAAGCTAATTTGGAAAGCTAGATTAATACGAACTAATCCGACAAAGAACGATGGGAAAGGATTATTCACTATATCTGTAGTCGTTTATCGCTGTTATCCGGGATACTTTTATACCAAATTTCTCGTGGACATTTGGACTACAAAGGCGGCCAATCATACCTACTCATTAATTAACACACTTTCAGGTTTATAATATGACGATAAGATTACTGAGGATTTATGATGCACCCCTTTTGAACTGGTGGTCGGTATATGTACAGCATCGTGGCTAGCAAATTATATAGGAACCCACTGGGGACTGCTTTACGTCAAGCCGTATTTGAGTAAAAATTTGCCCAATTTCATTCCAAAGAGCACTATTTTTCAAGTCAAATCGTTTCTATTTTCCATTTCATTCAAATAAACGCTCTCCAATAGGTATTCGACCGGCTGCACGAGGACAACCCGAAGGTCTTCGGCAAACTTCGGCTGGTTCCGGGGGACATTCTGGTGAAGGACATGGGAGTTTCGGAGGGTGATCGAGAAGAGTTGAGAAGGGAGTGCCAGATCGTGTTCCATTGCGCGGCTTGCGTCAGGTATGTTGTTACAAGCAGAAATAAAACAACCTATGAACAAAGGAAATTCTTGCGTTGACTCGTCTCACCTCGCCTCGGCGGTGGTAAAGGAGCTTTAGCGCCTACTTACCTTTAGGTGGCCCTTAAGTTCGTTTGCGATGTAAAAAAAAACTTTTTTATGCAAAAGAAACAGTTTTGAGATAGTTTTGTTTATGTAACCCTGTATAGTATAACCATGTACAAATTAAAACTGTTCTTGATACGGAATCGGGTCCTGTAACACAGGGATCCCTATCACAGGACCCACTTCTACTTCTTGTATTGTTTCATTTATGCAATAAGTAAACATTTTCATTTTCATTTTTCAATCTTTAAGCTATCGATAGCTGTTTTCCACAATTACCTTGCTTATCGAAACCAAACACAACTACAGTATTCCCAGTTTCTTAATATCTTTCGGCTGGCTATCGCTATCACCCTTGCACTCACAACTGACTGTATATTTGTCACTCGTGTGGCATAGAAAAACGAGGATCACCGATCGCCGCTAAGAAAATGTTTGCACTGTAGGTTAAGTACGGTCACGAGCGTTATTTTGGGACCCATTTGAAGAAAAATATGCTTGTAGTCGTCAATGTCATTAGAGATGTCAAGTCATTTCTACCTTTTAGGAAACTCAACCTTATTGTTGTAGAATGTCAGATTGACTTTGGTAGGTCCAAAGGCGGGTCCCAAATTTAATCTCGTGACTGTACCTACTTACGGCGAAGACCTACTGCCACCTTGCGACATCATGAGATCAGATACTGTATTGTCATCTGGTTTGCATATTGTATGTATGTATGTAAACTCTTTATTGCACAAACATATTAATACTACAACATTGTTATTAAAGATTGACGAAAGAGATACAGATCGAAAGTGAGTGGACGGGTCGGAAGGGGCCGCCCTATAGGCGTACTTTTTCAAGTCAAATCGGAGAAATACTGGAAAAGGGCCGAATCTTAAGTACCCGAAACCGACGTGCGGGCATGACTCGATGTATGAATGTGGAAGAAGCGAAAGAATTTTGTCAAGATCGTAGCAAATGGAAAGAAGTGGTCTCTGCCTACCCTTCTGGGAAAAATTAAAGTAAGGCACAAAGGTATATTGTGCTTATGCCAACATTAACTTCATTCCAAAAGCAGACACTTGTTTAAAGTTTACTTGCAAGGCTTGACCTTATAACCTATATAACATTGAAGAGAGGTTTCTAGCAGCAACTCATGGTTTCCAGGTTTGACATGAAGCTGAAGGACGCTGCGGAGCTGAACACGCTGGGGACAAAACGCGTACTGGAACTGGTTGAGGGCATGCAGAGGCTAGAGGTACATCATCATCTGCACCTACTGCCGTGGTCGCCTTATTATATAATGTTTCGGTGTGGGGATAAGACAACCCCTGAAAGCGAAGTCTGCTCACAGAATGGCTCTTCATCACTTCACTCTATCGTGTCTTGAGCTCGCAGATATTCAGCGTCGATTCCACTAGTCCCATTGAGTTATCTCATACGGAAATGTTGTCTCTCGGAAAACTGAGACTTTCGTTCCATCAGTCTCATAGTAAAATGTGCACTTGCCTCATAGTATAACTTGACTCAATCTTACACCCTTCCACAGGTGTTTGTCCACGTGTCGACGGCGTACTGCCGCTGTGAGCTGCCAGTGCTGGAGGAGCGGGTGTACCCCACGCACCGCCCACAGCACGTGCTGCAGTGCGTCGAGTGGATGGATGACGAGCTGCTGGCACATCTGGAGCCCAAGTATGTTCGGATGTTATCTAAAGTCGAAATATAATCCGTGAGACAACTTTTTTTTCAATGTGGAAATGAAGATGAATGATGAATGTAGACGAGGAAGCGTGTCACCTAATGGTAAGTGATCATCGCGACCTTAAAATACCCGCAACACCAGAGGAATCGTAGGCTTTGAGAAAAGAGTAGGCTCGTTTTTTGCAGGCCCCAAAGTCTTTTTGGTTCGGAAACAGATAGAGTAGTAATTTATTAACTTTAAGTGAGGAATAAATGGTCGAAGTTGTCTCACGGATTATATTTTCGCTTTTCGTAGAGATGAGCCCTTAATACACTCCCACCGTGTTGGTTTTGGATAATTACCACTCTTACACAACGCGGTTCTATAGAACAGTCCAGTCCTCACGATTCTTCTCTTTACCATTACAACATTAGATAGTGTGTTCTTAAGAAAAACTTTTTTGAACACTGGGGACATGCGGTTACGCAACCACCCAGGTCCGGGGGAGCCGGGACAAGGAGGTGGCTCGGGACTCACCAACTGAGAGTGGCCGGAATACCCAGTAAAATCCAGTGTTTCTCTCTCCACGACGTTGTTGGCAAGTGACGCAGGCTCTGCTTGCGCTTTCGATCCTGAGGCCATACTTTGAAAATCGAAGCGGCGCTTGCGGCACTTCTTCTCCGCAATGATGGTCTCGTCCGAAGCGCTGGTAGACTCAACCTATATTACCGACGTGTAAAAGAGCCCTCATGTGGCCTATTTACTGAATAAATATTTTGAATTTTGAATTTTTGAAGTTCGAAGTTACGTTAGCTCCATCCTTTTCTCCTGATTTAGTCTCGAATAACGAGTGACAGAGATGGAGCTAACGTAACTTCGAACTTTGATTTTCAAATAAGGCCTCTGCGCCTAACCAAATCCTAACTTAACGTCTTTCTATTCCAGACTGATACAGCCACAGCCAAATACCTACGCCTACACAAAGTCGCTGTCGGAAGCGCTGGTGGCGCAGTACGAGGGGAAGTTCCCCATTGCTATTGCGAGGCCATCTATCGGTGAGTAGCGGGAAACAACGAACGACGCGATTCGGTTACAGGGTACCATTAGGTGGCAAGTGTTCTCCTTTTTCCTTTCATACCATTAAGACTGCGCCGAGCGTACGCCGGATGTACAGTGGCGCCCTCATTACTTTTATTATGTTTTCTAATAAACTAAAGTATTTTCTTAAAATAGGACGGTAGGATTTTGTACTACAAATGAAAACACAACTTATATATCACAAAGTATGATATATCACATAGTTGAATAACAATTCACCTTCGAGTTATCAACTTAACGGAAAAAAGTGGCCATCTTTTCCCGTTAAGCTGACTACTCAAAGGGTAATTGTTATTAAAGCTTGTTACGTATACCATACATTGTGTTTTTACTTGCACTACAAAAACCTATCGTCTGATTGCAAGGAAATTTTTCAGTTAATTAGAAAACACAATAATAGTAATGAGGGCCCCACTGGACGCTCGGCGTTTGCTCGGCGCAGTCTTAAATGTACTCTTTTTGTTTTATGGAGGTAATAATTAAGTGAAAATTCTAGCTACGCCAATGAAGAAAGAAGGCAAACAAACACACATGCCACCTGATAGTAAGTGGGACCTGAGACCCATAGACATTAGATTCTCAAGACTATAATCTTAAGACTGCAATCCTAAGACAGCAAATGTGTTGAAAATCCTAAGGACTGAGATGGAAGGCCTTTATGGTAGTAATTTCACCGGTGGTCTTATTCCAATACCGGAGTATAATAGTGCGAACCAGTGTGTTTGCGTGTGCGCAGGCTGCTTGGCTGTAGATTAAAGGAGATAGTGGTAGTGATCTGGATGGAACCTTCACAAGGTCCTACTTCCACTAAACTTATATCATTATTATCTTCCAGCGTTTTCATAACGTGGAAAAAATTAGGACTGTCTCTGGAATGAGATATTTGGATCATGTTACTAGGTTACTCAGACTAGGTGGACCGACGATCATCGCAAGGTGGCTGGCAGAAGCTGGATGAGAGTGGCTGCAGATAGTGCTCCGTAGCGTGCAATGGGAGAGGCCTACGTGCATCAGTGGACTAGTATAGGCTGATGATGATGATGATGACTAGGTTTAATAGGCTGATCCAATTTGTATAAAAAAACTCCTCTTTGATGTATCGTAATTGAGAATATCGTAGTTTCACCTATCACCACATCAAACTCTTTATTCAATCTCACACCAATTGACCTAGTCCCAAACTAAGCTCTAGGCTTGTACTATGGGTACTAGACGACGATATAAATACTTATATAGAGAAATATATACTTAAATAGATAGAAAACATCCATGACTCAGGAACAAATATTCGAGCTCATCACACAAATATCTGTCTTTACCGGGAATTGAACCCAGGAACACTAGCTTCGTAGGCAAGCTCACTACCCACTAGGCCAGCGCGTTGCCAAGCTATCCCTGGCTACAACTGACTGTTGAGTTTCTTGCAGCGCTTCTTTGGAGTGATCTCCTCCTATCTCATGAAGCGCTGGTAGATTCTTGACGTGTAAAAGTGCCTGTGTGTTACTGTAAACATCATCTCCATCTATATTCTTATTTTCCAGTGACATCGGCGTTAAAGGAACCGATGCCAGGCTGGGTGGACAACCTAAACGGGCCGACGGGCCTGCTGGTCGGCGCAGGGAAGGGCGTCATACGTACCATGCACTGCAATGTATGACCGTTACCACCACCCTAACACTATACGACTAGCCTTCTGTCTTTGCTCAAAGTCCTTACATACATACATAAACTCACGCCTTTATTCCCAGAGTGATACCTAGGCACAGCTACAGAACAACTGACAACTAAAATCTTGTTAGTCATTCTGCAACCACATTTTGCACAATTTGATGTTTACCAGTGTATAAGTGACAGATTGCTAAACGTACATAAAGTGTTTAAAATGGTTTTCTTACTCACCTTGCTTTGTCGACACTTATTACATAGACCGTGTCACTTTGGCAAATTTTCATTTCATCGACTGACAATTTACATTTTGTGATAGTCTTACGTTTAATATTAGTTTAAGTTTAATAATAATAACCTGAAAACTACAGAGGGCCTTGCCAAGATGCACTACGTTAACATGCTTTTCCATTTGTTTCGATTTTAAACCAATCGCGTCACTGGTAGATCACGTGACTTTTCGTATCACGTCATCTACCAGTGACGGGATTGGGCTTCAGCAGAAAATAGCTATCGATGATGTATCGATGAAGTGAAATTTGGTGGACTGATGTATTTCACAAGTGGACACCGTTTCTAATCCAGGAAGACGCGCCCCTCTACTCAAATTGAAATGGCAAAGTACGTAAAACTTAGTAGGAGGGCGCTTTCGATCATTCAAAACAGTAACTAAACAAATAAGTAACAAAGACCAAAGTTAAAACTTTCATTTTGTTCCAGGACTCGCTAAAGGCTGACTGTATCCCAGTAGACATCGTGGTGAACGGATGTATCCTGGTGGCGTGCACCACCGCTCTCAACAAGTAAGACATAACTAATCAATAGGTAGATATAAGTAGATCCTACAGGAGGGTTTCTTTCTGGGGACTTTTGGGGGGCTATAGTCTATACTTTTAGGCATTTAAAAAAATGTAAACAAAACAACCACGTGATATAGTTCGTCAGCCAATAGAAGTAGACAGTGTTCTGCTTCTATTGGCTGCCGTCAAAGTCGTCGTACGTCAAAGTTCGATAAAACCGTTTTGATTGGTTGTTTAACGAAGTCACGTGATTTGGAATGTTTACATTTTTTTAAATGCCTAAAAGTATAGACTATAGGTATATTTTTTTAATTCTGCGGCCCTAATATGGTCTTGTTTATTGATGTGGATATACGTTGATACATCTGTCACTTTCTGACCTGGGGCCCTAATATGGCTGCGTTTATCGTGTGACAAAATGTGGATGAAACATCCGTCACTTTTTGACACGTATATAAGTACGAGAGTGACAGATACTTCATCCCACATTTTGTCACGCGACGCACGCAACCATACTAGGCCCGCAATACGTAAGTGGGAGAGTGACAGATAGGTACTTTATCCACCGCGATGTCCGCGATACAGGTGACCATAATAAGGGGCCTACGGGCTTATTGCCTATCGCTATTCGCAATGATACCAATTGTCCACTTTGAAGTCGATTGCGATTGCGAGTGCGTTAGGCAATAGGACAGCCGATTTTTTTTAATTTTATTTTTATGGCATAGAGAAGACAAACGAGCACACAGGCCACCTGATGGTAAGTGGAAACTGTGACCCATAGACATTCGCATTCACAGGACTGCAATGCAATCCTAAGACTGCAAATGCGTTGCCAACCCTGAGGACTAAGATGGATTGCCTCTATGCTAGTGATTTCACCGGCTGTCTTATCCCCAAACCGGAACACAACAGTGCGAACACTACTGTTTGGCGGAAAGTTAATGGATAAGATGGTGGTAGCGATCCGGACGGACCCTGCACAAGGTCCTACCACCCGCAGACGGAATTATAGAGTCTTCTCGATTCCAAAAGTTAATCTCGTCGTCAGCGCTTCTGTCGATATGTAACTCGATTGTCAAGAGGCACAGCTATTATAGTTAGTTCGTTTGAAGTCAAGTCTCCTTTAAGGAATCCAGTTCATCAAGCTGTTCTAATTTGACAATCATTCAGATGAGGGTGTTTAGTCATCCTATTACCAGGAGTTCAGAACCTGTAAGGGGTCTGCTCTGAACTGGCTATCAAATAGATGTTAATTGAAATTAATGAGTTATTTATTACCTAAGAATGGTATTTGACCGTTATTTGACTTGCAGGCTCAAGGAGGTGAACGTGGTGAACTTGACCGAGTCGGGAAGGAACCCACTGACATGGGGTGCTGCGCTTGATATGGGTAAGCTATTTGTTCATTAACTACCTACCTAGTTGAAAATACTAGGTAAGTATAAGAGTTAGGGAATCTGTTCTTAGGACGCAACGCTTTTATTTTGAAAAGAGAAACTGATTTTGATTTTTTATTAAACATATCGTGCCTTACCACTAAACTATCAAATTGTAGCAATAAACCGATGTGTACATTTTTCAGGATAAATTACTTGAATCGATTCTCGGTCAGTACAGTCGGCAAAAAACGTGGTCTACCACCCTATGGTTGAAGTTCATTTGCACGTCAAAAAAATTAAAAGCTAATGGTTCCAGCGATGTAAAAATTATGACTGGGTACCTATAAATAGGTAATTATGTCAACAATGACCTTACGACCAAAACGTTTCCCACCTGACTACCTATACATCCCGTTGAGTAACGTCCAGTTTGATTAAAATCAGGTTTGGAGTTTAAAAAACGGAGACAGCGAAACCAAATGTACCTATAATTCCTCTGCCTTCAGGTCGTGTCCACGTCCAAGAGTTCCCCTTCTCTGTGTGCCTGTGGTACCCCGGCGGCTCTCCCAAGTCCTCGCTCCTGCTGCATCAGATCACGGCGCTGTTCACCCACGTCATACCCGCCTTACTGGTCGATTTGCTGCTGGTCATTCTGGGCAAGAAAACTTTGTGAGTATTGTATTATTTTATTTATTGGTATAGTATATTTTGTACAGCGTTCCGTGAGTCACCAAAACGGTAATGGCTGAACATCAGCAGTGTAGGGGTCTGACGCCTCAACATAATGCTGGGCCAGTGTCCGATTCGCACACACACTTATACTATACTTATATTTGAGTGTCTTCTGTGTAGTGAATAAATGTATTTCTTCTTCTTATTGCGTTGTAGAGGTTCCAAACCAAAGCCGACGAGAGAAATTCTAAGTTGTACTCCGCGGATGATCTCTGACCATTGTTTAATCCTTTCTTTAATTGAAATAGCATACTGCCAAATAGAAGGACAGTTATCAATGATTATTATCATAATAGTTGGTCGATTATCAATGACAATTACAAAAAATGCGCTTGCGAATGTAAACAATAGATAGATCAGATTTACGACCACGCTTTTAGTGACCCTGCCTTAGAAACTAGCGGTCCTGAAATGAAATGATGATGGTGATGGATGAAACAGACCCAAGACATAAATATTACTTAAAGGCTAGTATTTAAACACACAGCAAATAAATGTTTATCAAAAGTGTAGTTTAAAGTGCGTTTAGTTTTGCAGTGACCTCTATCCTTGGCGGTGAAAACCAAATCGTCATAGACTGCACCGAGCAAACGTCGAGCGTCCAGTGGCGGCCTCATTACTATTATTGTGTTTCCTAATTAACTAAAGAATTTCCTTGCAATCAGACGATACGTTATTTTAGCACAAGTAAAAACACAATTCATGGGATACGTAACAAACTTTAATAACAATTACCCTTTGAGTAGTCAGCTTAACGGGAAAAGGTGGCCACTTTTTCCCGTTAAGTTGATAACTCGAAGGTGAATTGTTATTAAACTAACCCTATAAGTTGTGTTTTTATTTGTAGTACAAAAACCTACCAACCAATTTCAAGATATTACTTTAGTTTATTAGAAAACACAATAATAGTAATGAGGGCGCCACTGTGCATCCGGCGTACGCTCGGCGCAGTTTTAACTCCGCCGCGATTACTGGAGCTATCAAAACGTTGATAATACTATAGTATACTGTCGTGCAAAATTAAAAAGCAGTAAGTGCACAAATCTACCACCATATCTTGGACGCCAACTCCACACAGCTCCTCGAACTTGGAGACCATGTTAGGGTGGTGTATGTGTTCACTTACTGGAGTTTAAATTTTGTTCGGCAGCATAGGTCAAAGACGATATGGGTTTTACTGCCTAGAACCTTGATTCAGTTCAGTATATTTTCGTGGTGCGGTATTAAAATATTTCATACTTATCTGTTCACAGTATGGTGCGAACACAGAAGCGCATCAGTTACGGACTAGAAGTGCTGCAGTACTACACCACCAAGGAGTGGCACTTCAAGAACGACAACTTCTTGGCGCTACGGAGCCAGATCAGCAAACAAGACGACGAGACCTTCTATACTGATATGAAGGTTTGTTATATGGTGATGGCACCAATGTTGGACACTTAACTCTTAATTCAAATTCATACGGTCGTAAATTGATTGTTGCAATCCAAATGAGTGACCCTTATCGTCTGTAAAATGAGTATCAAGTGGCAAGAGCATGTCGAACTATGCTCAGTGTAGAGTCCAGAGCCTAAAACACTAGTTAGTTATACATATAACATACATACATTAAATCACGCCTGTTTCCCAGAGGGGTAGGCAGAGACCACTTCTTTCCACTTGCTACGATCTTGACAAATTTCTTTCGCTTCTTCCACATTCATACATCGAGTCATGTACGCACGTCGATTTCGGGTAATTAAGATTCGGCCCTTTTCCAGTATTTCTCCGATTTGACTCGAAAAAGTACGCCTAGGGCGGCCCCTTCCGACCCGTCCACTCACTTTCGATCTGTATATCTCTTTCGTCAATCTTCTTTCATCCATCCTTCCATGCCCTTTTCAATCTTAGTCACTACATCTTCTTTTATATTACACATAACAATCATGTAAAATATCACGAACGCCCTAAATGTCAGTGGTTAGGCTAAATAAAAAATACAAGACAAACAAAATTGCGCCGCTGACGTTTATTTGATACTTATTCTAATTACGTTTAGATGGTGAACTGGAATTCGTACTTACGGGATTACGTCCGGGGCGCGCGCCGGTACTGCTGCAAGGAAGACGAGTCTAGTCTACCTGCGGCAAGGAAGCTGCAGAAACAGTGAGTATTCCTCTCGAACCGTTAGCACAGGTTATATACAAGTTACTACGACCGTTAGCTAAAGAGCGGTACTGCAGCAAGGAAGACTAGCCTTCTCTACCTGCGGCCAGGAAGCTGCAGAAACAGTGAGTATTCCTCTCGAACCGTTAGCACAGGTTATATACAAGTTACTACGTCCGTTAGCTAAAGAGCGGTACTGCCGCAAGGAGGACTAGCCTTCTCTACCTGCGGCCAGGAAGCTGCAGAAACAGTGAGTATTCCTCTCGAACCGTTAGCACAGGTTATATACAAGTTACTACGTCTGTTAGCTAAAGAGCGGTACTGCCGCAAGGAGGACTAGCCTTCTCTACCTGCGGCCAGGAAGCTGCAGAAACAGTGACTATTCCTCTCAAACTGTTAGCACAGGTTATATACAAGTTACTACGTCCGTTAGCTAAAGAGCGGTACTGCCGCAAGGAGGACTAGCCTTCTCTACCTGCGGCCAGGAATCTGCAGAAACAGTGAGTATTCCTCTCGAACCGTTAGCACAGATTATATACAAGTTACTACGTCCGTTCGCTAAAGAGCGGTACTGCCGCAAGGAAGACTAACCTTCTCTACCTGCGGCAGGAAGCTGCAGAAACAGTGAGTATTCCTCTCGAAGCGTTAGCACAGATTATATACAAGTTACTACGACCGTTAGCTAAAGAGCGGTACTGCAGCAAGGAGGACTAGCCTCCTCTGTCTGGCGCCAGGAAGCTGCAGAAACAGTGAGTATTCCTCTCGAACTGTTAGCTAAAGAGCGGTAGTGCTGCCAGGAGGACGAGGTTACTCTAAAATGTCTAGACTGTAGGACACGTGGCGGCTATACGCCTTTCGGCATATAAGGTATGCAACTAGCAGAGCTAAAACACATTACACTTAATACATAATACATAGATGGAATTGAGCGAAATCAGACGGGAGATTATAGCTTATACTCTGAAATTAACACATAGGCTATATCGGGAACGAAGTCGCGGGCATAAGTTAGTGGGCAATCATAATGAAAAATCCCGAAAAGACCTGAGATCTGAATGGTCATTATAACGAGATTGTATGGAATTGACGACACGCGTCATACGACGTGGCCTACATTTTCGATATCCATCTTGTCTTGGGCTACTTTGCGGTCGAACTCTTTGTCGCAGTTATTGTGCTAAATTCAAACCACTGCTACTTTGACACGTCATTGCGACAAGGTAAATTCAACTGTACCATGTAGAAACCTGTTGAAATGGAAGATCAGATTAGTCAATAGTTTACTTTGTTGTCTCATGGTTGACTGTACATCTCATTCACACGAGGTTTTTAATCATTATTTTCTTTCGCAGGCTGTACTACCTGGATATCGTCACGAAGATCGTCATATACTCGCTGTGCGCGTATTTCTTATACTACTACGTCAACATGATCGTGTCTGTGGTTTTCTAAAATGAAAACTGAATGTATATTTGTACAGAAGACTACTGTAATAATGCTCTTGTTTTCAACTGCGGAATTGTCGAATTTATTCAAAATTAACCACTGTTATTTCTTTAATTCAATCGAATTTACATAATATACAAAATGTTCTTATTTGTATATTTTTCCCATAATCTAAAGGTGTACAGAACTGCAACTAGGTAATTACTTTTAGCATATTAAAAAAGGTTAATAATTTAAAGTAAAGTATAATATTATGTAAGAATTAATTATTAATGATGGTATAAAAGAATGAGATATTTCAAAAGAAGAATGAGGCGTGTACAGACTTGATATTAATGTGTACTTAATCCAACGCGGTAGCGTTCTTTATTTATTAGTGTTATTGTTACCTCAATTAAATAATCAATTATTAATAAAATATTTTTAAGTTTTATTATTTTTTACTTCACTTCATTTTCTTTCTTTTATTATATTACCAAACTCTTCAAGAAAAAACACGAAGGTTTAAAAATCTTTAGTTATTTTAGAATCAATAAGGCATAACTATTACACATCATTAATGTGGATCAGTAATTGATATGGGCCAAGTATACTGCCTTGCGGCACACCGCAGCTTCTTTTACTTCCTATACGAAATAGATAAGGTTTATATTGTAAAAAAGGGTAATTATGGGAAACCATAACAACGAAACCTTTAAATAACCCAAAAGAGTTTATACAAAACCATTATTAGCTACATTTACACAAACAGACTTGTTTGTGTAAATCGTGTAAAGTTTAATAATTCGCACTGCTAGATCAAAACAGTATCAACTAAGAATCCTTGTTAGTTTTGTTTCATAAAAGTTACATTGTATTTAAAGTTGATTTTGGAATACAGATTTATTTTGAGTTAAGTACTTCTGTTTTGACCTAGCGTGCGAATATAATGTATTTAAAAAGGGAAAGTCAAATAAAAGAAAAAGTAAGTCTATAATTATTTTTATCAACCATAAATCACTCAATTTACAATAATTAAGTCAGTTACAACTACAATCACGCGTTTGCTAAAACCCTTAACAAATATAACTGAGATGGAAACATGAACCGGAATAGCATAAATCGCTGCTTAAATGCAAAAGTGGCACAAAACAAAAAAATATATACTTTGATTTAAAACTTAAAGTACTTATAGCATTACGAATTTAAATGCAACACAAACACATTTTGATTTGTGGCCCTTTCGCATTTAAGCAATGAAATTTCAATTTGATCACTCGTTACATCGAATATGAACGAAAAATATACGGAACAATAAAGAAAATGCAAGTTCCAAGTGTCTTAGGGTATATAATTCAAAATTGCGGCAACGACAAGAACGTATTTGGGTCACAATCACAAAAACAAAATTTGTCTCTCCTGTGGTCAATAGTTAACGTATATGTCAACTTCGGGTATGTCCACAGGAAAGATGCGAACCTAAATCTCAGTATGACCCATTTGAAAACAGCGTCAGGTCCCTCTTCATTTATCATAGGTATTATGAGAAGTGTTACAACTTGACACTTCTCGTGATTTTTTTGTATATTAATTGACCGTTTTTAAACCTATACTTCCATTAAAGGGAATAATTGTTACGATAGAACTCTGTCACAAGAACATAATGTCAAAATTTTAAGAAATTACGTGACATGAAATCATTAGTCTCTGTGAGTAGAACCTTTCCTGAGTTACACATAACAGTACATCTATAACTAAACAAAAGAGTTTGACGCGGTGATGAATGAATCTACAATATTCTCAAATGGCAACTAATAGGTACATAGACCAGCACTTTTTTTTGGGTAATAATTGGACCATGTTACCAATTTCACTCAGCAAGGCACCCTCATTTTTCAAACTGTATTTTGTTAAATTATATTTGTGTTTGAAAAAATGAAAATAAGTACATTTAAATTTTGTACATTGTGATGAGACAGCAGTAGGTTCGCTTTCGCTTATATCGTTGACGCTGGCGTGAGAGCGAGATATAGATAGATAACCAATGATTTCCATTTCACTCTAAAAACGTAACGAAAATCGAAGTACTATTTATTCTTTCTCTAGTCTTATCCACGAAGGTGCGCCCCTCCATTTAAATTGACGTTGCTCTACAAAAATGTAGATAAGATAGGACAGCTACACTTCATCTTAAAAAAAAAAAACAAAAACAATTAAAAGCTTTGATGTACACATAGCTTGAAAAAAAAAAGTGGGTGCATTAACAGAGGGTTTATTCTATTAGGGTTAAACCTCATTGCTTTTGTCACCTTATCGTATTGTCACCGTTATGAGCTCATTTTAAATCAGAGTTATAAACATTACGATAACAATACGTGTAGAGAGACAAAGTACAATAAGGTGGAAACCTACAATGTTGCCAGTGTACTCTCTTTTTTTACCAAAATTTTTTTTTACAAGTTCTAAAGTATTGTTCTATTTTACATGTCACACTAAAATTAATGGATCTTAGCAAAAAGCGATGTAAAATGCACCTTGACGTTATACATACTAAGTACACGATTCCTTAACAATGGCAATGTGATGTGTCATATTTAAAGTTAGGACTTTTGGTGGCATACAATTGTTCTAGAATCCATAGTCGCAATTTCTTAATTATTAACTAATTTAATTTTGGTAGCATGTTCGCTGTGAAAGCGTTACAAACAAACAAATATTGGTAGGTAAGTATAGATAAACCGACCTTTAGTTTATTTTGAAATATGACAATACCGAAGGCAAGTAAGAAGGAAATAGCGACTCCATGGATTTTAGAACAACGGTATGCCATCATAATCCTAATCTTAACTCATATCATATATAACTATTATATTTGTGACTATATGTAGGAATGGACGAACTGCATGAACAACTTAAACTAACATTGTAATTTGATTAGACATTAATTTGTCCTAGAGACTGTCTGTTCACTGCACTTCAAAATAATTTAAAGCACCCATACACCAGTTTAAAATTATTGATGATGCTATATATGTATAAAAAGGTGGCTACTATACAGTGACAGTCCGATCAGTTCGCCATAACTATATTTTAATAAAGAAAAAAATTCAACTATTATTGTAGAAACATATTTCTATCTTGTTTGGACGGTAATTAATTCTACAAAGCATTAACCATTCAGTTTTAAGTATCCTCTCTCTTAATATTCGAACAAAACATTATTAAGTTTGAAAAGGTTTATACCCGACCGTGGGCTACCAAACAAGCTGTATAATGGTGTTATAATATTGTCTTTTCAAAACCAATACGCTGGAAAATAATATCGGTGTTCGCTTGGTCACATAATACGTTGAATTATGTAATGTTATAAATCTTAATTTGATCTTAATTTAATATTAAATCTATCAATTAATGTGATTTAACAGCGCTATTGCAAACACAATAGCAGTCTATTGACATCGATTTAAAGGAACTGGCGATATTTAAGCTATAAAAATAAGTAATATATCGCTATTGATGTATAAACGTATGTACTTTGGACCTTTTACACTTAATACTTGCGTTACTGACCATCTGAATACAACTATTTGACAATAATATAGATAAACCTTAATGTATGTAAAGATAATATAATTACTATCTGGCTTTTCTATATTTTTTGAGGCACAAATCCGTTTTGCGAAAAGGGCAACAAAGACTGACAGTTCACCGGCTGATATTGGCCTGTTAGTCCTCTTTTACTGCATGTAAACTGTTAGTCTATAGTGCCTTAGTATATAAACTAAATTATTTCCACAAGCTAAACAATTGTTACGCTTGCACTTGCTGCATATTGGCGTATAAAACAGCTACTGAGCAGCCTGTAGTAATATATAAGAGTGTTATACAGCTTTTATAGAACTATATGTTACAACACTTGAGTGCTACTGTAATTATAATATTAACCTATAATTATTAATAACAAAATGTCACTGCTAAATAAAGACAACTTATAAGTAGTTTTTTTTATTACATACGACTAATTATATATTAATATTTAGAGTCAGATATTATAAACTAAAATACATATATCTGTTAGTCGTATATTTGGAAACAAAATGCATGTAGGTAAGTTTAATATTACTTTAAACTTTAAAAAAATATATACCTAGGTAAGTATTTAGTTTTGTTTTGTAATGTTGTCGTATCAGAGAAAACTAGCAGTTTGAGCAAAAGTATTGACAAATGACAGATGTCACCAAATACATTTTCACTAAAGTATATTTGATTTCGCCTACTTGTGTGAACTAAACCGCGTCAAGGCTTTTTAAAGATAGATTTTATGCAAACGGTTATGCGAATTTCGAGTGGATGTGCTGTTTTTTTTTTCATGGTATAGAGGAGACAAACGAGCACACAGGCCACCTGATGGTAAGTGGAAACTGTGACCCATAGACATTCGCAATCACTAGACTGCAATGCAATCCTAAGACTGCAAATGCGTTGCCAACCGGGACTAAGATGGAATGCCTCTATGCTAGTCATTTCACCGGCTGTCTTATCCCCAAACCGGAACACAACAATGCGAACACTGCTGTTTGGCGGTAGGTTAATGGATAAGATGGTGGTAGCGATCCGGATCCGATGAGTCACCAATTTTTTTAACCCCCTGACGCGGAAAGAGGGATGTTTTAAGTTAAACCTATATCTGTTTGTCTTTCTGTGGTGTAGCCCTGATTTGGACGGTATCCCTTTGAAACGCATAAAAATAATTTTGTCTTAATGTATTGATTGGTCTAAAATCTTTTTGCCTTAACTGTTACCACCTTACCTATAAACGTGGAATAAGTTTGGAATAGTTTATGCCATGCTTTGTCACTTTCTGTCAGATGCAAATGTCACTATACGGTATTTGACAAAAGTCAAATCAGCTTCTTTTTATGAAACATCAAAAACGCTCCGTTACTATGGAATTTATTACTATCTTGTGACGTCACAATCAAAAAGCGTCCTTATTTATGGATTTAATGAATTTAAAAATCTTAAAATAGAAAACATAAATAAAAGATTGATATTTTCCTAGTATTTTTATAATGTTTATCTGTTGTTAATGAAAAAAAAACAATTTAATTTCACTCTTGTCAAATACCCTATTACAGATAAGGACAAAGCATGACATAAACTAATCCAAGCTTATTCCATGTTTATAAGTAAGGGGTTTAGACTTATATTATGTTAGATTTAGTTAGTTTTTTACATTAAGACAGCTAACATTAAAGTTTGCTGCACAGAGCCCTGGGGCTCCGTAATGCGGCAAGGGCTCCATCAAAAAAAAACGTAAAAACAGTTATTAATTGTCCTAAAAAAAAACAGGTATACCTAATATCAAGCTCCGTAAACCAATTAAGCGGTCCAAAAGGGTTCCGTCGCTAAAAAAGTTTAAGAAGTGCATTTTGACAAACAATCATTATGCAACTCGAAATAGGACGCGTATTTAAATAAAAACTAGTTTAATCCGGATCGTTATCGGTCAGATTTCAACAAAATCGGTAGGGCTGTTAAAAAGATATCAGCTCTGAAAGGAGTCTCCAACATATCGGGGGTTTTTAGTTTTTACAAATTTAATAGTTACTTAAACTAGCTCTTACAAGAGAAAATGGCTCTATAATAGCTATTTAGCAATATCTTTCGCTCAACACTAGAAAAATCACAAAATATAATAAAATAAAAAAAAAATGTGATGTCCGTCAACTACAAACTAATGTTTTCATACTTGACAATTGTTTTTTAATTGTACAAGCGCCTATACTTATAACGTGTATATAAAAGTACCCGAAGGTACAAGAGACCTCTCGACTTGGACGTCTATAATTTAGGCCAAAATTCATATATTTTTTAGTACGATTTATTTACTTAAATCAGTTTATTTTTATTGAACGTCTTGACTCTTATTACGAGACCTATATATATTTATTTCTTACAATAAACCCGAAATATACTATTTAAAAATATTAGTCATCTTATGCCCAAGCATAAATGTTTAAAATGGGCATAATAGCACATTGACAGTTTTATATAGTGAATTGAAGGTTACCCACCTGTTACCACCAATTTGTTACCACTGGCAACAGCTGGGATTTTTTTTCCCACCTGTTACCACTAAAGTACTCGGTGGTAACTACTGGGAATATTTTTCCCATTTGTTACCACTAAAATATTTGGTGGTAACTACTGGGAGAAAAAAACCCAGTTGTTACCACCAATTAGTTTAGTGGTAACAACTGGGATTTTTTATTCCCAGTAGTTATCAGTGGTAACAGGTGGGAATAATAAAAAAAATCACCTAATTACAAATTTATAAATACAGTTGGCAAAATTAAGAAGACTTTCGTTTTGCTATCGCGTCTCCCCCGACGCCGGCAATTGTAAGTTTGTATTTTTCATTACGTCAGTGAATTTCAGGCTCCTACTTTGTTCCTTCTTTTGTTTAGTAACGAGTTGTTGCTCTGCTCCAAAGCTTTGATTTGTACCTGAAATAAAAATGAAATATTAAACTAAGTAAAAAAAAGTTGTTTACGTGACTGTACATAATGAAGGGCATTAAACAACAAGTGTTTTAAAGCTTATTATGTACAGTGCAAAATGTGGTTACAGAATTATCAACAAGTTTTAAGAATTGTTGGTAATTCTGTAGCTCTGCCTACCCCACTCTGGGAATAAAGGCGTGAGTTTATGTATGTGTATGTATGTACATACACTACTTTATCTACCCACATATCATAAGCCTCCATGATGCATTCAACAAATTTTAACCGGTAATGGCGGTACCTAATGAAAAGATTGAACATTTCCATCATCATACCGTCTGCGGCACCTGCGTGCGCTGTACCAACTGACCTGGTCGTAGTCCACCCTCATGGTGGCCAGGGAGCGCGTCATCTCGTCCTGCACGTCGGCCCAGGCGTCGCCCGTCTCCCGCAGCAGCGTGTTGGTGTACAGCGGGGTCTGCGGCACCTGCGTGTACTGCCGGATCCAGGGGCTGGACATCACCTGGGGAACGGCATGGGATCAGCACAATACTAAAGAAACCATGGACTACTTTATCTTGGTTGGTGCAGGTGCTGGTGGTGAAATGTCATATAACACTTTTGAATAAAATTCATTCAAATGTATCGCACCTTTAGAATTATAGTGACCTAATTCAAAATCGAGTCATAAATTGATCAATATAGAGACCTAACTCGAAATCCAAAATATGTGAATTAGGTCACTATAATAATTTATTTACGTATTTATTGAGGATTTTCAACAGAGTACTCTATCTATCTATTAAAATATAAATCGATGCTTATCTAATTAAGTATAAGAAACCACATGTTACGCCTAGTACTTTTTGGGTCTAGGTCAATTTATGTTTTTTTTTATGATTTTGAGTAGGCAAACGAGCACAGGCCTGACGATACGGACGGTATTAACATGACTACAATCTTAAGACTTCAACCCTAAGTCTGGTAATACGCTGCCAACCTTGAGGACTAAGATGGAATGCCGCTATGCTAATAATTTCACCGGTTGTTTTTTTTTCTTT
The DNA here is from genome assembly GCA_963966035.1 of Acleris laterana. Taxonomy (NCBI): domain Eukaryota; kingdom Metazoa; phylum Arthropoda; class Insecta; order Lepidoptera; family Tortricidae; genus Acleris; species Acleris laterana. The sequence continues at coordinate 3,785,044 of OZ014467.1, read as the reverse complement.
TTTTTATGGCATAGAGAAGACAAACGAGCACACAGGCCACCTGATGGTAAGTGGAAACTGTGACCCATAGAAATTTGCATTCACAAGAGTGCAATGAAATCCTAAGACTGCAAATGCGTTGCCAACCCTGAGGACTAAGATGGAATGCCTCTATGGTAGTCATTTCACCTCATATAATTGCTAACACTGTTGGTTGGCCGTAGGTTAAAGGATAGGATGGTGGTAGGGGTCCGGACAAACCCTGCATAAGGTACCACCAAGTAAAAGGGGACATTGTCCCTGGATAAAAATGTGTTATGTCCCCTGATAAATATGACACTGTCCCCGGATAAAAATGAGTTACGTCCCCAGGTAAACATGTGCCATTTTCCCAGGATAAAAATGAGTTATGTCCTCAGATAAACATGACATTGTCCCCAGATAAAAATGAGTTATGTCCTCAGATAAGTGTTATGTCCCCTGATAAACATGTCCATTGTTCCCGGATAAAAATATGTTATGTCCCCTGATAAATATGACACTGTCCCCGGATAGAAATGAGTTATCTCCCCGGATAAACATAACATTTTACCCGGATAATAATGTATTACCTGGTATATAGTGAGTCGCTGCGCGCTGTCCACGCAGAGCATGCCTTTGATGAGGTTCTTGGCTTCAGAGGAGACGTTGGACCACTCCGGCTCCGGGAAGTCATACTGGCCCAGCCGAATGCGCTGGAATGAGGACACCATAGATAAAGAAGAATCTATAACCAGTACCAATAGTAATGAAAATAATAATAGAAATAGAATTTAGTCTAGAATAAACATTTTTACAGTAAGCGTATTGAGTATGTGTGACCTTCTATACTATCCCCCTTACTTATAAACGTGGAATAAGCTTGGAATAGTTTATGTCATGCTTTGTCACTTTCTGTCAGATGCAAATGTCACAATTACAGATAAGGACAAAGCATGGCATAAACTATTCCAAGCTTATTCCACGTTTATAAGTAAGGGGTAACTGTCAGACAACACTTAAACCGCTGAACCTAGGAGTCTAGGGTAACCTTATGGGAGGGGGGGGGGGTTGGGTCTGACAAGCTGCAAATGTGTTATGCTTCACAGCGCAGAATGATACGATTGTGAGGGTTAAATAATCAATAAAAATGAACCTTTTTTTCTGTGAAAGAGAAAAAAGTAATTTAATTTAAACCTTTAAAAAAACAATACAAGTCCAATTGTCTGTTAATTAGGATAATTCTATTGAATCTAATTACATTCAATATCATCCTTTACTCGATGCTCAATCTGAAAGGGGTATGTTACCTTTTTCATGCCCGGTGATATGGCGAGGCCGTGGTTGGAGTAGAAGGGGGGGAACCCGCAGAGCAGGATGTACATTACGACCCCCAGGGACCAGATGTCGCAGGACTTGTCGTACTTCTCCGGGCCGAGCACCTGGAAGGAGAATAATGTCGTCAACATATACAAATATTGTTCCAAAATGTTGGGCATATTGCGTTAACAAATCATTCATGTACATTCATGAGATAGAAGTTACATATTTGAGCCTTTTGGGGTCGAAACTTTATGTGTATTTTTAAAGATATGTCAAAGCGCCTGATCGATGCAACCAGTGACAACACTGCTGGCCTGCACTTGGCACAAAGATTAAGCAATGCCATTCAACGTGGCAATGCTGCTAGCATTTTAGGAACAATGCCCACTGTTAGCGGTTTGTTAGATTAGTGTAGTTTTAAGCAAGTTTGTAAGTTCTTTCGTTTGTTTGTTTTCTGTTTAATTATATATGAATATCTGACATTCTACAACAAAAAGGTTGAGTTTCCCAAAAGTTACAAATGACTTGACATCTCTAATGTAATGATAATGACGACTTCAAGCATATTTTTTGAAATGGGTCTCAAATTAACGCTTGTGACCGTACATATAAAAGTTTCAGTCAGAAAAACATTCAACTGTAATACTTTTTCGAGCAGTAATTATGTGCTTATCAAATGCAAATAACCAGCATTATCTGTGGTAGTAGGGTACAGCGATGACAGATATTGTAAGGGAAGCTGTCATCGCTGTCACCTACTACCACAGGTAATGCTAGTCATTGCCTACGGGTTTTGAACGCATAATAGAGGACTTATGATATATGTGTAGAGAAAATTTTGTATAGTCACCTCAGGCGCGACATAGTAGGGCGTATAACACGGCGTCTGCAGCGTGTCGGCCGGGGTGAGCGTCTCCTTGGCGAACCCAAAGTCCGTCAGCTTGAGCACGCCGCTCGGTGCCTTCGTCGTGTACAGGAGGTTCTCTGGCTTGATGTCGCGGTGGGCTATGTTAGACTCGTGTAAGTGGCGGACGGCGACACAGATCGAATGCATTATCTGAAGAAAAAAAGGTTAAATATTTATCATCGTTATAAGCAGAGGGTGGAATTTTTGCGGCAAATCAAAACACTGTCGCGATCTAGCTAGTGTTCATGATATTTTTTTATCGATATATCATAGTTGTGTAACAGATGAAAAAAAACGAAATAGAAATAATTTTACGTGAGGTTACTATAAAACTATATACATACATACACATACATAAACTCACGCCTTTATTCCCAGAGTGGGGTAGGCAGAGCTACAGAATTACCAACAACTCTAAAAACTTGTTGATAATTCTGTAACTACATTTTGCACACTTAGGCTAAGATGTTTACCAGTGTATTAGTGACAGGTTGCAAGCCCATCGCCTAACAATACTATCAGCCTTTATTCCCTTAGCCGTCTCTTACGTCATCCACGGGAAGATATGGAGTGGCACTATTCTAACCCGGCAACCACACGGGTAAAATTATATAGACCGTTTCAAAGCGTTTTAAGAAACAAATAATATCTTTTTACTAGACGCAATTTATATTTTTTTACTGTCGTACGTACTCATTTTCTGAAGTGTATATTATATCCATATCCAATTTCATTCAAACTTACCCGACGGATTATTTTATTAATGGATATGATACAGTAGAAGTTAAATTTTATATGGAATAACACATATAAAATAACTACCGCGAATGATTATAAAATAATGCACATATATCGACATGATTTGTTTTATATACACTCAGGGGCAAAAATAACGGGTCAGAGTGCGTTTTTCATACAAACGAGGCTATTTCGAATCCTTGGTTCCTAGCCAGCGGTTGTTTTGAGTGAGGTTTAATGGTGGATACACCAAGGTTCAATAGAGGAGGTCAAAAGTTCTTAAGATACCTAACTGATCGCACAATCAGTTGACACCACAGCAAGAGAGTATGAGTCAGCATTTGGATTTCCTTACATTTTATGGTCATTTTAGATGTTTTTTTGAACATGCACAATTCCGGCGTTAGCCGCAGATTCAATCAGTTGGGTGTCCTAGGCACTCTGGACGTCCTGTATCGATGCTCGGGGTATCCATCATCAGATTTCACTACAAGCATCCCCTGGCGAGGAAACAAGGCTTCGAAATAGCCTCGTTTGTATGAAAAACGCACTCTGTCCCGTTATTTTTGCCCCTGAGTGTAATACTCGATATCGATAAAAAGTGATTCTATCACTAGCTAGATTGCGACAGTTTTTGTTTTTGCCGCAAAAAATCCGGGCTCTCTTTATAAGGGTTCAGACTTTTCTTAGCACGGTCAGACTAAAACGAGATAAGGAGTCGACGTTAATATAAAAATTGGCGTCATACTCATGGACAATACATTTTAAATGAAAAAGGATACACTTTGACAGGTTTCTGTAGGAGAATGTATCGAAACTTTTTATGTAGTTGTATTACACCATCACAATTAAGTATAATTTTCATAATTATTTTTCTATCTTACTACTAATTAGTTCTGGAGAAAATTCAGAGTTTTGACACATTTTTCTGCTCAACTACGCGTGAATACATATATTTCTTATCGTATGTTAGATTCATTGTTTTATATAATGCTAGGTTAAGTTTTATAATTGTATATTTAAAAAACGATTAACTGTTGAGTTTCTTGCGGCGTTTCTTCTCAGCAGTGGTCTCTTGCGAAGCGCTGGTAGATTATTGACGTGTAAAAGTGGCCGTGCGGCTTACTTACTGAATAAACATCTTATCTTTTTTTTTATCTTTTTTATCCGCACATTATGTCATTCAGCACTGTCAAAGAGTGGAATGATCTTGCGACTGTATTCCTAGAATCGTATAAGTAACCTTGGTGTTTTTAAGGCAAGAGTGAATAGGCTTTTTCTGGGTAGGTGTGTACCACCCTCGACCTCGTCGTCACTGAACATCAGGTGAGACTGAGGTCAAACGCAAGCCAATAAAAAATATTTGTATTTAATTACCGTAATTTTATTGAAGTAAAGCGACCATCATAACCATGTGTAAGATACGTATCTCAGTACCAGGATAATACCTTTCATGTGATCATGTTCAAGTATACCAAGCAGTTTATGTAAACATAATATAACGTATTGTGAATTTATTTATTAATGATATAATTAAATTGTGGAATGCTATAAATGACTATAAATATGAAGCGAGTATTTTGATATAAATGTCGACTCCATACCTCTTTATAGTCTTACCGTGGTGAGATAAACCGAACACTAATCATTCTGCCCTTCTAAATAAAATGGACGCATGTGCAATTTGATAGTCAAGTTAAATTGAACCCCCTTAGTTAAGAAATAAGGTGACTTTTGTGTTCCGGTTTAAGGATAAGACAGCCGGTGAAATGACTAGCATAGAGGCATTCCATCTTAGTCAGGGTTGGCAACGCATTTGCAGTCTTAGGATTGGATCGCAGTCTTGTGAATGCGAATGTCTATGGGTCACAGTTTCCACTTACCATCAGGTGGCCTGTGTGCTCGTATTATCTAGCCGCGATTAGAAAGGGATTAGAGGTGACAGTTTTACCATATACTTACGTCAAAGTGCATATGAATTGACAGCTATTCCAATCCCAAACTTATCGCGGTTTCATAATATGTCTACTCAATGACAGTGTAAGTATGTGTAAGTATGTTGCAAGAATAACTGTAAGACCAATAAACAACATGATATCTAATAAATAAATCAACCAATCGCACTAGTCATGTCCATATTAAACTTGTAATCGCTACTTAAAAATCCGCTCTGTAATCATGAATATTAAAAACCGCTGCAGAAATTAAATTAAAGTTGAATAATATTACAACTTCACAAGTTATAATAAGGGTCATGTTTTTTTTTATGTAATTATCACCAGCCTTAATGAGGATAAATAAATTGGAATTACTTTTCCTTTAACTCATACAACCCATACAAATTATAATAACTTGGAATCCATGTTAATCTGTGGTCGTTCAATAGGAAAAGCAGCATACGGAGTTTAACTGATACGCCAGTTTATAAATGGCTTTAACAATTAAGTAAGTATTTCCCATTTAGAGGAACACAGTACATTTTATCAAAGAATATAAAAAAAATACAGTGTACAAAAATCTTTTTATAGGGGAATATAAAAATACTACTTTGATTATAGACGGCGTTTACACCAGGCCGCACTAGCCCCATCTAGTGACTTATTTACATAGTCACTACATAGTATAAAACAAAGTCGCTTCCCGCTGTCTGTCCCTATGCATGCTTAGATCTTTAAAACTACGCAACGGATTTTGATGCGGTTTTTTTTAGTAGATAGAGTGATTCAAGAGGAAGGTTTTATGTATAATAAATTTTGTTTTATGTACGTGTGTTATAGAAAACTCAAATAAACCGAAGCGAAGCGAGGGCGGGTCGCTAGTTAGGTATAAAACAAAGTCGCTTCCGCTGTCTCTACGCTTAGATATTTTAAACTATGCAATGGATTTGAGCGTACAAAACACATTTTATTGCGTGCATTCTCAATTAGGCAGACTTATGCGTTCGATCCTTCGACAGAACCCCTGCTGAATAGAAAATGCACGCGCTAAAACATATTTTGTACGTTCTGACGGGGCTACTTAAACTCGCCGGTCTATATAAGCTGCGCCGCGTTCACTCGTTCGATCGACCGATCGCCGTTTTTAAGAGAATAAAACCCCAGATTTTTTATTGCTAGTCTATTTTGCCTGTTATACTACTAGGCCGTTATCCGCCTTCTTTGGTATTAGTATTTCGACGACGCGCTGGCCTAGTGGGTAGTGACCCGGCCTACGAAGCTAGCGGTCCTGGGTTCGAATCCCGGTAAGGGCAGATATTTGTGTGATGAGCGCGAATATTTCGCTACTTAAATGCAAAAGCGCCACAAAACAAAAACAGATATAATTTGATTTAAAATTTAAAGTATATAGGTAGCATTTCGAATTTAAATGCAACACAGACACATTTTGATTTGTGGCCTTTTTGCATTTAAGCAACGATTTTTTACTGAGTCATGGATGTTTGCTAATGTATTTAAGTATATATTTCTCTATTTAAGTATTTATATCGTTGTGTAGTACCAATAGTACAAGCCTAGAGCTTAGTTTGGGACTAGGTCAATTGGTGTGAGTATACGGCAGTATAGATTCTAAATGATAAAATATATTTATTCAGTAAATAGGCCGCACGGGCACTTTAACACGTCAAGAATCTACCAGCGCTTCCCAAGAGGAGACCACTGCCGAGAAGAAACGCCGCAAGAAACTCAGCAGTCAGTCGTTTTTTAACCATATTTAATACTACAATGATACTACTTAATCTAGCATTATATAAAGCTATAAATATTAAATTAAATATAATACCAAATAGCATGCGTAGTTCAGCAGGAAAACATGTCAAAAATATTACGAGAGAGACAAAGGGAGAAAAGAAAAAAGAAAAAAGAGAGAGGAGAAAAAGAAGGAGAAAAAAAAACACAGGACAACCAAATAAAAGTTTGATATGCTTTCCTACATCAACGGTGTCCCCTAGACATGTTTGTCTAGGGGACACCGTTGCAATTTTACACTTTGCAACGGTGGTAATAACATTGTTACAAATTATTAATGACTAAGTTTCGGGTCTAGGCCAAGCCTTTTTATCTGTTAGATAGTCCTCGACCCTATAGTACGCTTTAGATATTAACGACTTTTTAAAGTAATTTTTAAGTGCTGGATAGTGTAATGTTAAAGCTTCGTCAGGTAATTTGTTATAGAAATGAATGCATTGACCAACAAATGATTTATATACTTTACGGACGCGGAATTTTCGGATTTCGGATTTTGCGGGTGGTAGGACCTTGTGCAGGGTCCGTCCGGATCGCTACCACCATCTTATCCATTAACCTACCGCCAAACAGCAGTGTTCGCATTGTTGTGTTCCGGTTTGGGGATAAGACAGCCGGTGAAATGACTAGCATAGAGGCATTCAATCTTAGCCTCAGGGTTGGCAACGCATTCGCAGTCTTAGGATTGCATTGCAGTCTTGTGATTGCGAATGTCTATGGGTCACAGTTTCCACTTACCATCAGGTGGCCTGTGTGCTCGTTTGTCTACTCAATGCCATAAAAAAAAGAAAAAAAAGAAAAAGAAAGTGATACCGTACCTCAGCAGCCTGCCGCTCAGTGAAGGCCCCCTCCCGGTTGTCCTGGATGCGCTGGAACAGCTCGCCGCCGTCCATGCACTCCATAACAACTAGCAGGCACCGCTTGCCGCTGTATGTGTTGTCGTACACGTCTATTATCTGGAAAACGATAACATGCGACATAATAACACGAGTAACATAATATCTATGTGATGGCCGCGAGGATATCTTCCTGAATGTATTTAAATACGGCCAGTGTGCATTTGTCACGTTTTTTCACGGGGGACATTCAGGGGCCCATTGAAGAAAAATAATGCAAGTAAAAATTAAGAGAAATTAATTTTCTTTTATATTGTATTCATTAGTACATACATACGAGTACATACATTAAATCACGCCTGTTTCCCAGAGGGGTATAGGCAGAGACCACTTCTTTCCACTTGCTACGATCTTGACAAATTTCTTTCGCTTCTTCCACATTCACACATCGAGTCATGCACGCACGTCGGTTTCGGGTACTTAAGATTCGGCCCTTTTCCAGTATTTCTCCGATTTGACTCGAAAAAGTACGCCTAGGGCGGCCCCTTCCGACCCGTCCACTCACTTTGGATCTGTATATCTCTTTCGTCAATCTTCTTTCATCCATGCTTTCCAAATGACCGAACCGTCGAAGCATGCCCTTTTCAATCTTAGTCACTACATCTTCTTTTATTCCACATTTCTCTCTGACTTTTCATTCCTTACTCTATCAATCAGTTTCACACCACATATACTACGCAAACAGCGCACTGCATTTACATCCATTACATTCATTAGTACCCTTGAACAAATAACCATAAAAACATTCAGAGCTTGATCTGTCTGTCTGTTTGTAACGATTTCACGGATAAACGGCGATGAAATACTGCACCACCATACCTGGGGATTATCTACAATGTTGATCATGTTGTGACGTGACCTTAAAACACGTTCTATGCCTGCAAGAAAAGCTTATTAAAGTCGGCACTGGTCAATAGGCCATGTGCCCTGCTAAGTTAACGGTAAAGAGTTGGTAAGTGCTAGCACCAGACAGAGAGTTTGGCGAAATACAGTGAAAAATTCGCTGCGCTTCGTAGTAAGTGCACCGGCCCAAAGAGAGTTATATGCCCTGCAGTGGGACAATGTAGAATTTAGGTAAGTGAGAGAGAAGCTAATTCAGCATGACATAGATATCATGCTAGATAAACCAATATGAATATAGGTTATGTATTGGAAATCCTAATTGTGATGTATCGTTATTTTATCGAATTCACTTCATCGATTGTATTATTTTATCGAACGCTATTTTTTGTTGAAACCATTACGTTTTCAGGATCCTGCGTATTGTCGTTAGAAGGTGTTTGGATATAGTAATATCTATAGGTAGGTTTAGGTACCCTTTGTAGGACAACGGGCTACATTTGATTTCCGAACTAATAATAAACGATCTCTACGCGGTTTCAAGTAGGTACTACACTCAGGAGCAAAAGTATCGGGTCAGAGTGCGTTTTTCATACAAACGAGGCTATTTTGAAGCCTTGGTTCCTAGCCAGGGGTTATTTTGAGTGAGGTTTAAACGTGGGTACTCCAAGGTTCAATAGAGGAGGTCAAAAGTTCTTAAGACACCTAACTGATCGCACAATCAGTTGACACCACAGCGAGAGAGTTTGGGTTCGCATTTGGATTTCCTTACATTTTATTGTCATTTTAGATGTTTTTCTGAACATGCACAATTCCGGCGTTAACCGCAAATTTAATCAGTTGGGTGTCCTAGGCATTCTGGAAGTCCTGTATCGATGCTCGGGGCATCCATCATCAGATTTCACTACAAGCATCCCCTGGCGAGGAACCAAGGCTTCGAAATAGCCTCGTTTGTATGAAAAATGCACTCTGACCCGATACTTTTGCTCCTGAGTGTAGTATGAAAACTGACCTCAACAATGTGTATGCACCCACTGGCCCTCCAATGCAGCTCGACCTCTCTCCGCGCCTTTATGTTGTCGTGCAACACTTTCAGGGCTCGTTTCACCCCAGTGCGTTTTTCTCTGCATTCTACCACCTGCAAACAAAGCATTCTAAATTAGATACTGGGCAATGAATGTTGACAGCAAAAAAAACGATCAAGCAATAGTTGCGTGCCGAGGGTTTCGTACCGTCACACAGCTATTATTGTATTCAGTACCCTCAATATGAGCTACAATTACCGTACTCGCTAGCAAATCGAATGCTCTGTCCCTCGCACTCTATAAGAATACTGCGAGGTCTGCGAGGGACAGAGCGTTCGACTCGCTAGCGAGTACGTTAATAATTGTATCTTTAGTAAAAGCGAGTGTTTCCGCGGCTTTTTTATCTTTATCTTCTGTAGATAGTATAAAACAAAGTAGCTTTCTGCGTCTGTCTCTGTATATCCGTTAACTCTTTAGGACGGATTTTGATGCGGTTTTCCTCATCAGTTAGATAATTTGTCACAGAAGGTTTTTATGTATAATAAATTCTCGTTTATGTTCGGGTTTTAGAGAAAACTTAGATAAACCGAAGCGAAGCGGGTCGCCAGTTAATAGTAATTCGAACATGCCAGGCATATCGCCGGCATTGGTCTCTTACTGCAGATACAATTTCCTGCAAAAAATCCCTGACCTTATACCCCGAAATTATAAAAAAAAAACGCTGCGTCGTCTTGACCTCGGCGCGGCCCTGACGAAATCAAACCGCAGCGAAAACGAAAACAATGAACATTGTAATTCATTGTACGACTTGTGCGGAGAATTTAAAAGGGTTGGCTTTCAATTCCAATTATTTTTTATTAAGTACATTGTTGACGTCATAGGTATTCTACATCCTATCCATATAATAAAAAAAACCTTTTTAAAACATTACTTCTCTAACAAAATAATTCTCTATTAATAATGTAATTCTTTTACCATTATGATAAAGATAAAACCGGGCAAGAGCATGTCGGGACCATGCTCAGTGTAGGGTTCCGAAGCCGTAACGACAAACACAAAAAACTATCTCAAAAATCAACATGTATGAAACAATTTTCTATTTAAAGTTATTTGGCGCTGTCTTAGATGATTTTTAGTAGGTATAAACCCGTTAATCGCCTGTATCTCAGGAACTAATCATGTCTACTTAGCCGTGATAGTTTTCCTTTAAACTTGATGACACACTTGGGACACTTGACTCTAACAAAAAATAGCGCTTTAAAGCTTAATATTTCATAAACGGATCCCTTAATCGAAAAATTGTTTCCATAAACCCGCAATATTTTTGAAAGACCTATCCAACGACACCCCACACTATGGGGTAGGCAAGAAAAAAAAACGACATCCCCACGTTACGTGTAGGGGAGGTGCATGAAAAAAAAATATTTTTCAAAATTTTATTTTACCACTTTGTTGGCGTGACTAATATGTACATTCATGCCAAATTACAGCTTTCTAGTACAATGAGTCTCTGAGCTAGACTGGGGACGGACGGACGGACGGACGGACGGACGGACATGGCGAAACTATAAGGGTTCCTAGTTTGACTACGGAACCCTAAAAAAAGATAAAAGATGTTTTTAGTAAGTAGGCCGTACGGGCACTTTTACACGTCAAGAATCTACTAGCGCTTCCCAAGAGGAGACACTGCTCAGAAGAAACGCCGCAAGAAACTCAGCAGTCAGTCATTTTTTAAACATATTACAATGGTACTACTTAATCTACGAGGGGTGGCTGAAAAGTTATCTACCTGACTATGAAAGAAAAGACGTAGCTGGCTGGTTTTTTTTTATTTTTCTATGTAATCCCCTTCTACCGAAATGCACTTGTTGCACTAGTCAAATAATGAAATTAAACCGTTAAAAAAAATATCTTTCGGTTTCTCGTCAAAATAGTCGTTCACCGCGGCTATCATCTCATCATCGGTAGAAAATCTACGCCCCCTGAGATTTTTCTTCAGAAGTCTGAATAGGAAATAGTCACAGGGGGCTAAATCTGGGCTGTAAGGGGGATGGTTTATGACATCGAAGCCATTTCTGGTCATGGCGAGCTGTGTTGTGCGAGCCGTATGCACAGGTGCATTGTCGTGCAAAATCAAAATTCCTTTGCCGAGTTTGCCTCTCCTTTTTTCTTTTATAGCGTGCTTCAGCTGGCAAAGTAAATTTGCGTCATAATTGTCATTCGTTGTCGTTTTTTTTGCCAAATAATCAATGAGCAAAATTCCTTCTGAATACCAAAAAATTGTCGCCATGAGGTTACTAGCCGAAGGACGAACCTTAAACTTCCGAGGAGGCTTTTCGTCTTTGAATTTCCATTGTAGGGACTCTTGTTTACTTTCTGGGTCCCATTATCTAATCCAAGTCTCATCACACGTCACAATCCTGGAAACAATTTCTTCCTCTTTCCCGCGACTCATGTCTAAAAACTCCTTACAACATCTGACACGTCTGTCTTTGTCTAACGGAGTCAGCATTTTTGGGACCCAGCGTGCACTTACCTTAAACATATTTAAATGACTATGAAATATTTCGTTTACCCGTTCCTTACTTATGCCCACATCTCTAGCTATCTCCCACTGTTTCACCCGTCGGTCTTCTAGAATATTTTTTTTCACTTTGGCCACGTTTTCTTCAGTGACAGCAGAAATTGGTCGTCCGCTACGAGGATCATCTTCTAGGCCCTCACGACCTGATTTAAACTGTTTACATCAGAACTTTATGGTAAAATCGGAAGGGCACAAATCACCAAATACAGGTAACATACGCTGTTTGATCTGGGATGGCGTATTACCTTCCTTAGAAAGAAATTTTATTACAGCACGCTGCTCAATTTTAATCAAATTTGTTTTTTCAAGCGACATGATGCAAGCAATGACGTGCAAAAAACAAATGAAAAGCAACGAACAAATGAGTGTGCAAAATTTTGAATAAAGAACAGTCAATAAAAATGAATTCATAGTGGCCAGTATTTTTTTTTAACTACACATAGGCTAGGTAGATAACTTTTCAGCCACCCCTCGTAGCATTATATAAAGCAATAAATATTAAATTCAATATAATATCCAATAACATGCGTAGATCAGCAGGAAAACATGCCAAAAATCTTACGTGAGAGATAAAGGAAGAAAAAGGAAAAAAAAAAACATGATACAACTTAATCCAAAAAGTTAATGTCACCAACGAGGTTCCATATCAATTATTTATTTATAACGACCCGCCCTCGCTTCGCTTCGGCTTATGTGAGTTTTCTGTAACACCCGTACATAAACCAGAATTTATTATACATATAAACCTTCCTCTTGAATCACTCTATCTATTAAAAAAAGCCGCATCAAAATCCGTTGCGTAGTTTTAAAGATCTAAGCATACATAGGGACAGACAGCGGGAAGCGACTTTGTTTTATACTATGCAGTGATGCGCACATGCGGTCCGTGCCATTTTTACAGCATTACAAAAAGTAAAAGGTAGGGTCACTATCCAATACGCCAACGTGTCATCAAAACGTTAAACGTTTTACTATTCTATCCTACTCATACTTATAACATATTCTAGCAACCCGCCCTCGCTTCACTTCGGTTTATGTGAGTTCTCTGTAACACCCGTACATAAAACAGAGTTTATTATACGTAAAAACCTTCCTCTTGAATCATTCTGTCTATTAAAAAAAACAGCATCAAAAACCGTTGCGTAGTTTTAAAGATCTACGCATACATAGGGACAGACAGACAGCGGGAAATCTTTGTTTTATAATATGTAGTGATACGTTAGATAATATTTACGATACAACTACGATGCGAGTGACCTACTTGTTATCGCATTTGGCACGCCGCGTAGTTTTAATAACAGTGACAGTAATTAATTGCACGCAGTTGCCGCTGCTAGTGTTATTTATGTATAGACATGTTTTAACTTAACAAAGAAAATTCTATAACTGCACATACATACATAAGCTCCAGGGATCGGAAACCTGGTTAATTTTATTAACCAGCTCGTCAGAAGCGCCATACATTTCAAAAAGAGCATTTAATTTTGCATTTCGATTCCGCTCGGAACAGAATCGATATTATTCGGGTTTTGATCAAAGCGCAAAATAAAACTGTTCCTGCTCAAAAAACCGGTTAATTTCGCTCGCTAATTTGTTCGCACCGCCCACCAGTCCCACCACTCCTTTCTCGCCTTTCCTAACAGGTTAGTAGCTAGCTTCAGTTAGTTGCATTTTTACTTGCTCGCGTGACTTACGATTGTATGATTCCAAGCAGCGTCGGCCGAACGATGCTGCACCCATTTGTCATTTGAAATTAACCAGGTTAATACCAGCGATCGTAACGCGCGCGTATCGATTCTACTCCCAGCGAGCGTTTACGAAAACCCTGGTTTAGAATCATATTAACCGGTATTTTTCGAACCGTTCCCAAGCCCTGATATTAAGCTCACGCCTTTATTCCCAGAGTGGGGTAGGCAGAGCTACAGAATTATTAACAAGTCTAAAAACTTGTTGATAAATCTGTAACCACATTTTGCACAATTAGGCTAAGATGTTAACCAACCTTAAATAACATAGTTACTTTCGCGTTTATTATCGATTATTTAATTCAATGGTATCACGATGACTATGCAACCAATAACGATGAATAATACGTATTTCACAAAATTTTGCAACGTAAATGGCAACGTCATCGGAATAAAAACGTCATAGAAAATGACGTGACGTACATTGGCAATACGTCCGACGCAATGAAGTGTCGACAGTTGAGTTGAGTTGGTCATGGTCATACGTCGACCGAGATTCGAATATACTATAGGTATTAGATGACCCCAATCATGAGATATTAAAAATAATATACGATAATTACCTACACCAAATGAGTTAATATCAAGGGATAAACTCACACGAATTTACCTAGGACCAAATTAACCTCTAGGTTTCTACCTTTACTATGGGTAGTAGATAACGATAGTAAGTAAAATACATACTTAAATATAGAAAACGGAATGAAATATGATTTAAAGAAATCATAATCGTCAAATTCAAGCATTGTCTTCACTAGTGTATAAAACAAAGTCGCTTCCCGCTGTCTGTCTGTCCCCATGTATGCTTAGATCTTTAAAACTACGAAACGGAATTTGATTCAAGAGGAAGGTTTTTGTGTATAATAAATTCTGTTTCCCGCGTGGTTGCCGGGTAAGAATAGTGCCACTCCATGTCCTCCCGTGGATGTCGTAAGAGACGACTAAGGGAATAAAGGCTTGTAGTACTGACAGGCGATGGGCTTGCAACCTGTCACTAATACACTGGTAAACATCTTAGCCTAATTGTGCAAAATGTGGTTACAGAATTATTAACAAGTTTTTAGAGTTGTTAGTAATTCTGTAGCTCTGCCTACCCCACTCTGGGAATAAAGGCGTGAGCTTATGTATGTATGTAAATTCTGTTTTATGTACGGGTGTTACAGAAAACTCTCAAAAATCGAAGCGAAGCGAGGGCGGGTCGCTAGTTATAGAGGTAGATAAGGGTTAAACTTCTTCGCTGGATTAATCAAGGAGCTCTACGCAAGCGCCGTTATGACGTAAGAGCCTAACGCTAAATGACGTACAGCATAAAATCGACCTACACACATCCGCATGTGACTCAAATTCGCGTATCATTTTACAATTCGTCGTACATTTCTCGTTCGCCCACGTCAATGAGTCACGTTCATTTGTAAACAACTCCGCGTGTAATGATTTCATACATAATTTAGTCAATGGTGTGAAGGCAAATATGAAAGTGCGATAGAGACAAACGCTATATATCGTCGATGACAATTCCAAATCCGTTAGCTATCTATATTAACAGCACTAGCCAAACTGTGGCCACATTAGTGTACAATGAACTGTCAAGTTAGTTCGCCTAATTCTGGACTCGACTTTAGTTTTTTTTAATTACTGCTAAAACCTTGTCAAAATAAACAAAATCCCCTAGATTCTTTGAAAACGTTTTCAAATAACTCTCTCTAGAAGTAGGTAGGATAGGTACCAAGAAAATTATGTTTACATAGGCGTTAGAGTGACGTCATTTCTTAGCGATCTGTGAGGTTAATTTGGCGTATTTGTGCAATTCATTTTACGCTGAGCGAAATGGACGAGTCATGTAACAGACAGTTTTTTTTTTAATTAATGGCTTTCACTCCTGTTAAGGTGTATTTCGTCAATGTCAAGTTATTTATAGACACTTCCATGGACTTATTAGCAGTAGCGAAGCGTCC
The DNA here is from genome assembly GCA_963966035.1 of Acleris laterana. Taxonomy (NCBI): domain Eukaryota; kingdom Metazoa; phylum Arthropoda; class Insecta; order Lepidoptera; family Tortricidae; genus Acleris; species Acleris laterana. The sequence continues at coordinate 3,769,291 of OZ014467.1, read as the reverse complement.
ATACAACCCGATTCCCAGCGGCTTCCCTAAAAATTCCTATGCATAGAGTAGGTGCCACTAGGTATACAAACAACAAAACGTAAAACCGAAAGTAACCCGGTGTACTATAGCTTTACCTTGCTTCATAATACGATGCATGAACAAAACGCACTAACGCCGCAATTCAAATTTATTTATTTACCAAGCCGAGATCTATCACTCGCTCGCACCCATTCACTAACCTATATTACTAGAAAGAAACAAGAACAATATTTTCGTATACACGCACACACGCTCAGTTACATTTACCTACGCGCGCTCGAACTTACACCCACAATTTTATTAAAACCGCCATACATGCCGGTGACTCAGCTCCGGACTTGCACTAACACATTTAAACATTTTCCTAGCGCTTCCAACTCGCACACAGACACAGCGGCACGTGAGACGTAATGAAAATTAGAGCGAGAAAGCTCGCCACGGTCCGAGGTGGCAAACCGGCTTATTTTATCGAATTTTAAGCTTTAAGTGCATGAATTATCTTTCTTTTCCCAAGGACGCTGTCGCCGTCACAAACGACCTTCGACCTTTAGTAATAATAATTTGCCAGTTTGCCGCCATTACTTTCGCTTCGCGGCGCGCAAAGATGCACGGTGTTTCCATTAAAGTTTTTTTTTGTTATTTATTATAATTGCCTAGTGTTTTGTTTTATGAAACTCAGTGAAATTTAGCTCGCTAAGCGTTCTGTGATTGTTGTTTATTGTTATTATAGTGTTTGGCAACTAGGTATCTGGCGTTTCTTGGCGACGACGGAGGTTTGTTTCAATTCCGCTTTTAATACGTTAGGTACCCTTAGGTTTTGCTTAAATCTATTTATTCAGGTTATATTCGTGATTTGGTTTTTAAATATTGTCGTCTGTCTGTACTCAAAGTACAAATGGCTGCATTGGTTCAAATTGAGTGTTGTCTTACAAATTAGGTACTTACCTACTTAATGAACTAACATGTTTTTCAAAGTTATCCTTTGAAAATAAAAAACATGTCATTAAGTTAGGACGCGCTCACCCAGATATAAAAATTGATTATAAGCGTAGAGTAGAGATACACCTTTTTTTGCTCCGGCTTGCCTAATTATTTACGTGACGCTTCGCCACTGCTTATTAGAGCAATAAGTCCGTGGATATCACACGCGAAGACAATTATTCGGTAAAAGAGAATTTTCTCCAATGGACTAAACAGAAGCACATGGGGTTAGCTCCACGCGCTTCTGTCAAGTCGAAGTTTTCATATAAGTATTAAACTTTCTAAAACGTTGACATTGATGTCGATGTTCGTATCGCCGTACAGGGTAGTGATTCTCTCAAAAACACGAGCGAAATCGCCAGATTTGCCAGGGAATGAAATCGCAGCGGCGAGTTTAGGTAGTCCCGTCAGAGCGAACAAAACACATTCTAGCGCGTGCATTTACAATTAAGCAGCCTTATACGATCATGCTGCTAAATTGAAAATGCACGCGCTAAAATATGTTTCGTTCGCACTGACGGGACTACTTAAACTCGCCGCTTGGACATTCACTCGTCCGTCCGTCCGACGGTCGTTGTTCAGAGAATCACTACCCGGGTGTAGATAATAGAGGCAATCCATCTCAGTCCTCAGGATTTAGGTAACCCAGTTGCGGTTCTGAGATTATCATTTTAAGATTGCAATGTCTATGGGGTTCAGTTCAGATTCCACTCATGATGAATTTGGTGTCTTTGTCTTAAAAAAATATTAAATTACATACATACATTAAATCACGCCTGTTTCCCAGAGGGGTAGGCAGAGACTACTTCTTTGCACTTGCTACGATCTTGACAAATTTCTTTCACTTCTTCCACATTCATACATCGATAAATTAAATTAAACACTTTAAAAACCCCCGAATTAAAACATACTATTACTATGAGCGTCTACCCGCCAAACTTAAATTAATTATTAAATGTATAATCCGACGAAGCATTTAAACATCAGCTGAGAAACATTTTATTGGATAATCCATTATACTCCGTGGATGAATAATATGGAACTGGAAATGTAAATTTATTATTGTGTTGACTTTATTAATTCTTGTACCTACATTGTATTGACATCGGACGAGAAAACATTTATTCGATTCGTAGTTGTTATTATAATTATTTTTAATTTTTGTATTCTATTTATTTATTTATTTATTTTAGGAAGACTTACAGACTAATACAGGAAAGTAAGAGTTGGGTTCTTTGATTATTAGTATTTATGTTTGACGATCTCAATGTAATTTCGTATTTTATGACACGCAATGCAAGTAATATTGTAGTATTACATTGATGAATAAATAAACTACACTAAACTAAACTAAAACCTCTAAAAGTATTGGCCCTATAAGTTTAAATATAAGTAGGTATTGATATTTTGATTCAAGCGCCGACGTGTCGGGGGACCGCTAAGTAAATTAAATAATATAAAATACCCCAGCCACTTAACCCTCTTAAACCTCTATATCTCAAAAACGGCTAAACCGATTTTGATAAAACATGTCTAAGAGCCACCGTCAAAAAATTGGCCTTCGATCGGGTGGCCATTGAGCTCGTTTGACATAGCGATAGCTTGCTCCACGAGTGGGCTACCTAACACTGCATACGAGGTACGCCTATGCATCAGTCACAAATGCACTAAAAACCAATAAACTGATCAATAAAACTGCGTATCAAAATTTAACAACGCCATTGGCGAGAAACCCAGGAATAGCGTGAAACAAATATTTACGTGTGAACATTGTATTTCTGAGATAAAATGAGTAGTATGGAGTTCGCAAAGTTACCTATACAGGGTGTCTCATTCAAATCGGTCAGTATGGGAAAGTCTGAAACTATAAGACATACCTACGAAGATTTGTTCTTAGGAACCATGTCACCGATTTTGATAAAAAGAAAAACTGCATTCATACATTTGAAAAAAAAAACTGTACCCAGCTAGGGAATCGAACCTGGTAGTTTTGAAAAAATAAACTTACACTATTTCTATTCAGATATCGATTGTGTAGGTCTTAAGCAGTAAATGTTTCTAAGAAACATGATGTTTAAAATGAATAAAATGCATTGTTTTCACATACTTACTTTAATTTATCCTAGTAGGTGTTCGAAGTGACCACGTTTTTTTTCAATACAATATTCAACACGTTTAGGTAAAAACAATTTTACATGCCTGAACTTGTTGAATATTGTAACGGTGGTCACTTCGAACATCTATTAAAATAAATTAAAATTATGTGAAAACAATGCATTTTCTGGATTTTAGACATCATGATTGTTTCTTAGAAACATTTACTGCTTAATTTACCTACACAATCGATATCTGAATAGAAATAGTGTACGTTTATTTTTTCAAAACAACCAGGTTCGATTCCCTAGATGGGTACAGCTTTTTTTCAAATGTATGAATGCAGTTTTTCTTTTTATCAAAATCGGTGACATGGTTCCTAAGAACAAATCTTCGTATGTCTTATAGTTTCAGACTTTCCCATACTGACCGATTTGAATGAGACACCCTGTATATGCGCTTGGGCATGTGCACTAGCGTCTCTACTAACCAAAAGTAGGTTTTTTTTTTTTTTTTTTTTTATGGCATAGAGATGACAAACGAGCACACAGGCCACCTGATGGTAAGTGGAAACTGTGACCCATAGACATTCGCAATCACAAGACTGCAGAGCAATCCTAAGACTGCAAATGCGTTGCCAACCCTGAGGACTAAGATGGAATGCCTCTATGCTAGTCATTTCACCGGCTTTCTTATCCCCAAACCGGAACACAACAATGCGAACACTGCTGTTTGGCGGTAGGTTAATGGATAAGACGGTGGTAGCGATCCGGACGGACCCTGCACAAGGTCCTACCACCCGCAAGGTTTAGCAGTTGATCAACGTGATGTTAGTAGCTGCAAAGTTAAGTTTGTAACATTTTATGTATCTATCAGATCGATTATTAAATAGCTTGCAGGAAAACTAAGAACACCAGTAAGTATAACTATAGAATAAATAATGACTGGGTAGTGATTCTGTAAACAACGCCGGTCGTGCGGACTGTCGAGTGATATCCAAATGTGTTTTGTTCGCACTGACGATGACGGGACTACTTAATCTCGCCGCTTGGATATCACTCGACAGTCCGCACGACCGGCGTTGTTTACAGAATCACTACCCAGGTAATATTACCGGTAGCATTGGTAATTTACTGAGTATTTTACCAAATAGTATAATACTGGTAACGAGTAAGTTACCGCCTGCGCATAACTAGTTCCAATCCAACTTTGCTCTTTAGTAGCACAGATAACTATCGTTTGTTTGTTTCGTCTTCACTCCACTGATCGACGTGACATTTGGTATAGAGATAGTTTATACTTTATAAAATTCAAATTCAAAATTCGAAATATTTATTCAGTAAATAGGCCACGTGAGGGCTCTTTTACACGTCGGTAATATAGGGTGAGTCTACCAGCGCTTCGGACAAGACCATCATTGCGGAGAAGAAGCGCCGCAAGAAACTCCAGCAGAAGGTAATTATTTCAATCATAAGAACATAATAGTACTTAAAACTAAGTTACATTAAGTAAAGTAAGTTACATTAGGTAATAAAGTAATAAATAATATATTCTTAAAACTACCAAAGTTAAAATCATTACAAATGTAAGGTCAATAAACCTTAAATAAAAAAAAAAACTATGAGAACAACTCGACGAGGTCTCTACGTCAAAAGCTCGTATAGCTCCAGAAGGCCTAATATGGCAGCGTTTATCGCGTGGCAAAATGTGGATAAAATATCCGTCACTTTCTGACACGTATATAAGGTGTTACAAAAATACCCGTAAAGCCGAAAGGGGGTTAAATGGTACCTTATAATAAGTCCATTTACAATATTTGAGAGCCGTACTATCACCGCATGACTTATCGGCAAAAAAAATAAAACCATTATTGCTTTCATTGATGTGAAAACCCTATTTCAGTAAAATTAAAGAGTAAACTACGCAGATTGTTTATGTACATTTTTACCTAATTGGTGAAACGATTAAGAGACATACCTACTACTTAACAAAATGTACAGAATTCGATTAGATAGATATTACAAGTCGAGTTTTGGAAGATTTTAAAAGACCTAAACTACTTACGAAGAAACCTAAACTAGCACTTACTTTTTCGTAAAGAACGTCAAAATTACAGGAACGGCTCAAAGTGAGCTCTGCCTTGTTCAATGCACAACCTCGCTCGTCGGGATATGGTTTTAAACCCATTTAAGTTGAAAAATTCTTAAATTGGTAGGTAGGCCTCTCTGTTAAAATAATCTATGCTAACTCCGGTTCCCTGACATGACAGCTTACTAGGGTTGACAATATTTTAGGCTTTGATAATTTATTAGATTTTTTACGGGATATTTTGTAACACGTTGTATAAGTACAGACGTAGTGATCTTGCTTTCTCAGTTGGCATATTGATGGGTACTGAAGCTAATTGAGAAAGCTAGATAAATACGAACATATCCGACAAAAAACGAAGGGAAAGGATTATTCACTACATCTGTAAAAAATTGTACCTACCTTACCGTACAGTGAGCAGCAGAAGTAGCTAGGCAACCGAAGAGGTCAAAATGATCTGCACTCGACTCTATTGCCAAGAGAATACGTCGTGTCTAGATCATTTTGAGCATGATTTTCTGATTGTACCGCGTACCTACGTAGCCGCGGGAAAACGAAATAAAATAATTTAACAAAGGTTTACTTCTAAAATGACCTAAGATAATATTATTGAGATCCGCTGTTTATTGTTTCAAGCCGAGGGTTCAATTTATTGAATAATTCATCACACTTTTTGTTAAGGTCTAAAGTCACGCGAACAGCTGTTTTGAAGATAACAACCAAGTAAGTCGTTATCTCGTCGTAATAAAACTTATATCGTAAAAAAATACACATTGGATAGAAGTTTTTGCTGACATAATTTTCGATAATAAAAAAAAAAAGATGTTTATTCAGTAAGTAGGCCGCACGGGCACTTTTACACGTCAAAAATCTACCAGCGCTTCGCAAGAGACCACTACTGAGAAGAAGCGCCGCAAGAAACTCAACAGTTAGTCGTTTTTTAAATATACAATTTTAAAACTTAACCTATCATTATATAAAACCATGAATCTAACATACGATAAGAAATATATGTATTCACGCGTAATTGAGCAGGAAAATGTGTCAAAACTCTGAATTTTCTCCAATAATAACTAGTAATGATACAAGCTCCGACATATATTTAAATTAACTATAATCAACAAAGCTACTTTCCCATGTATATACAGGGCGTCCCAAACTTATGGGACATGAAAAGGAAGTACCTTAAATATCGTAGATAGTGAATTTTGCTCAAAAAAGACTTTATGTTATTTTTAAAAGTTAGTAATTCTGCATTCATAGATTTTCTAAAAATTACTTGCTTCGTCTGGGAATCGAACCGACTTTAATGTCAAAAAAAAAACACCCTACTTTTATGATGCCAATCAAAAGAATAGCTAAAAAATAATAACTCTGCTTAAGTAACATAGTACTTTAAAAGAAAGGAACACCCACTGACCCACTTCCCGGTACCCGAAGAAGCTGAAAATTTGCATACGCCTTTAGTTCTGATGACAATACAATAATTATAGTGCCATCGAGCTGGTCTGATGATGGAGACTCAGGGTGGCCATAAGACCTCCTAAAGACATGATAAACCCGTCGTGTTAGGGCTTGTTACAATCGTCTTGACAAGTAGATGACGACTGTGCAAAAACAAACTATGTAATGAAGATTACTAGCGTCTGCCCGTGACTTCGTCCTCGTAGATTTCGATTGTCGTTATTTCCCCGGAACCTTTTTTTTTGGATATACTATAGTCTACGTGTTAATCTATCTCCATTTCAAATTTCACCCGAATTCGTCTAGCCGTTGCAGCGTGAAGGAGAAACCAAATAACACACTAATTTTCGCATATATAATACACTCAGGAGCAAAAGTATCGGGTCAGAGTGCATTTTTCATACAAACGAGGCTATTTCGAAGCCTTGGTTCCCTCGCCAGGGGATGCTTGTAGTGAAATCTGATGATGGACACCCCGAGCATCAATACAGGACTTCCAGAGTGCCTAGGACACCCAACTGATTGAATTTGCGGTTAACGCCGGAATTGTGCATGTTCAGAAAAACATCTAAAATGACAATAAAATGTAAGGAAATCCAAATGCGAACCCAAACTCTCTCGCTGTGGTGTCAACTGATTGTGCGATCAGTTAGGTGTCTTAAGAACTTTTGACTTCCTCTATTGAACCTCGGAGTACCCACCTTTAAACCTCACTCAAAATAACCCCTGGCTAGGAACCAGGGCTTCAAAATAGCCTCGTTTGTATGAAAAACGCACTCTGACCCGATACTTTTGCTCCTGAGTAATAGTAGGACGTCAGTATCCATGGATCATTAAGTAAAAAACTGCCCACACAGTTAAATCAGGCACAGCTGTAGAATTAATATTGTCACACCCACACAATAAAAAATGCGGTTTTACAAGTATAAGAACATATCCGTACCTACAATTTAAAGTCCACGTAATATGGTATTTTAGGGCTTGAGGTGTTAAGCTGGTTTTCCACCGGCGAAACGAGACGAGATGTGTCAGAAACCTGGTTTTTTTTTCAGTTGGTCAGGAACGCCATACATTTCAAATAGAGCATTTTCATTTCGATTCCGCTTGAACAGAATCGATAGTATTTCGGTTCTGTACCTCGGTTCTTGGTAAGTCAAGAGTTACCCGTGTCCGTGTGGTTGCCGGGTTAGAATAGTGCCACTCCATATCTTCCCGTGGATGTCGTAAGAGACGGCTCAGACGGCTAAGGGAATAAAGGCGTATAGTATTGTTAGGCGATGGGCTTGCAACCTGCACTAATACACTGGTAAACATCTTAGCCTAAGTGTGCAAAATGTGGTTACAGAATTATCAACAAGTTTTTAGAGTTGTTGGTAATTCTGTAGCTCTGCCTACCCCACTCTGGGAATAAAGGCGTGAGATTATGTATGTGTATGTATGTACAGTGGCGTTCAGAATTGCATGGACAATTTATGAATGAATTCATTCATAAACTGTCCATGCAATTCTGAACGCCACTGTACCATGAGTTACAATTACTGTAGGTACTCGCTAGCGAGTCGAATGCTCTGTCCTTTGCACTCTATAAGTATACTTGCGAAGTCTGCGACAGAGCTTCGACTCGCTAGCGAGTACGTTAATTGCGACTCATGGTAAGGGTACAGAACCGAAATACTATCGATTCTGTTCGAGCGGAATAAAATGAAAATGCTCTATTTGAAATGTATGGCATTTCTGACAATTTTCTGACCCTGTAAGCTAGTTCCATTTTCACTTGCTCAGCTTCAAGTCAAGCCGCCATATCATTTTAGTCGCGACGCCTTCCAACTGCAGGAAGAATCAAAAACCAAAAACACCAGGTTAATCGATTCCGCTCCGAGCGAGCGTTTACGAAAAACCTGGTTAAGCACATAACTTCGATGGTTCGGTCATTTGGAAAGGATGGATGAAAGAAGATTGACGAAAGAGATATACAGATCGAAAGTGAGTGGACGGGTCGGAAGGGGCCGCCCTAGGCGTACTTTTTCGAGTCAAATCGGAGAATCGCTGGAAAAGGGCCGAATCTTAAGCACCCGAAACCGACGTGCGTGCATGACTTGATGTATGAATGTGGAAGAAGCGAAAGAAATTTGCCAAGATCGTAGCAAATGGAAAGATGTGGTCTCTGCCTACCCCTCTGGGAAACAGGCGTGATTTAATGAATATATGTATGTATATAACTGTTTTTTTTCGAACCGTTCCCAAGCTCATATTTTAGCTTGTTATAAAAAGCCATTCCCACCCAAGGTGCGTGAGAATGGAACTGCATTATTTCCATTCAAATTTCAATTCTCGCCTTGCCTCGTCTCGCCTAGCCTCGCCGCCGATGGGAAACCACCTTTATTCTCTTAAAAACGGCTCTTTGTCGAATGGTTGTTCGAGTGGGCGAAGTCATAGGGCGCGTTCACTCGACGTATAAAGCGGATAAGTTGAGAATGCATGTGGTTAAATGCTGTTTTTATTAATACGCTCTAATCCTTTATTTGACGATGTGTAATTCACTTTTTATACCTTTTTTGATATTATTTTTGCTGGATAAAAATCCGAAGAGGCGTTGTATCCTAGCCATTTTATTTTTGCCAAGAAAAGGACGAACGGGACATGTTCAATTCGTGGGTAATAATTAGTGCGTCGAGTTCAAGAAAATCGCACACCTGCCCTCAATCGGGACAATGACAGGTGACAGGTGACAATTCGGTATACGTTGCAAAGTTGACAAGCTTTCACATCACCTGTCAGAATGGTGAAATAGGGGGCTGGGGTCTACGAACCTCGAGGTTCATGGCAGTTCGATCATTCAGTATGACGACATGCGCCATGCGTTGCAAAAGAGAATTTAACTTAGGTACGGTCGGCCAAGAAAGTGGTCTACCAGTTTTGACAAAAGTTTCTGTGAGATCTAATTCTCGCTAAGGTTGACACTGTCACTGTCTTACTCTTATTGCAAGGGAACATCGAACTTGTTGTATCATGCATGATGTGCAAATGAACTTTAACCGTAGGGTGGTAGATCACTTTTTTTGGCCGACTGTACCTAAGGTACGTCTAGTGAGATCACCTGAGCCGTTAGCACATCTTGTTTTTCTTCGCTTTCCCTTTAACCGCGAATTATGTTGAGTAGGTGTCAATAGGCAATTGAAATTTAAAAGCTGTGCCTGATTTAACTGTGTAAGCAGTTTTTTAATTAATAATCATTTACATTAGTATAGGATGAAAGATTTCCAAAGTTATAAATGGTATGTCATTTTATTAAAATAAGAATAAGAGGAAAAATATTATTTATATATGACTCATTAAAATTCCCCAAGGAACATTAAACCAGTCTTTTCCTATCGCTGGGAATTTGAACACAATCGTCCATTGACACGTTTCACATCGATTAAATAATCCCTGACGTGTTATAACAACGACTTCTTTGGAAATGATGATTATGAGATCGATTATGATGTCACCTAATTGATATGCTATTCTTAAAACAAATGGCTCACTCGTTATTTAATGTCTACTATACCAAGAGTCGTTGGTAAGCTAGAGACCGACAGGTTCACGTCACGCGCGAGCGTCCCGCGGGGGGACTGCGGCGGGGGGCGGGGAAGCATCCAGGCGTTAGCGTACAGCTGCTCACACACAGAATGATACGATCGTATGGAAAGTATGGATCGATGTCAAATATTGGTCTTGGTTTAATAGGCTTTTTGGGTTGGCAATGAAGCTTACTGAGAAAGCAAGATAAATACGAACTTTGCAGATCAAATCAGTCTTGTGTGCTTATTTACTACACTTGAATTAGAATTTACAGTTTATTTTGCACAATTTATTTAGCTGGCACAACTAGACCTAACTTTAACTTCTAAAGCAATTATATTATTCCTGATGATGTCCATGTAAATAAAATCTTTATATTATATAACCTGTAGATGGGGTCGGAATCTTAATTTAGTTATACAGGGTGGAAACAGACGAAAAATTCATAGCCCTTTCAGACCGATCATCTTGACTTGATGATATTACTGTATTTGTGTGGCATGTTTTTATCTGTTTTATCCGTTTCTTTTTTTTTTTTTTGTGAATTGTGCTTTAACTGCTTTATGTTTGTGCGACCATGGCGTCATTGCGCCGTGTCTTCACCAAAATGGTCACAACGGAAGACCAGCGCCGGCTCTGCCAGCATCACGCTGAGTTGTGTCCGTTTCGTGACAAACCACTTTTGCTTTTGTGTTCAGAATTCTGTGAGTGTTAATTTATGTTTGTCACGAATAAATAATTTATTTTTTATTTTTTTATGCCTATTTGATGAAGAAAAAACACGTACCGACGTGTTCAATATTTTGTTGATAATGTTACTGACGGACTAATTAGAATTAAGTATTATTATTTTTACCCAGGATATACCCCTATTGTAACTTATGGTAGTCATGGTAAGTATACTGTTACTGTTATCGTAGTGTCTTAGGTAATAATAATAACCTGTGTGTAGTCACTGAGAAAACAATATATTTAATAATTAATCAATCCCCGATAACTAAGCCATTTTCAAAATTGGGCTTATCTGTGGATAAAAAAAAGTTTACGTCACGTCTATCCTCTTTCTCCCAAACAGTAACGCCAATCACCGTAGAATGAAAGAGATAGAGCGTCCTATGTTACCGCACCCGTATCACATGACATCCACACACAAGCCATTAAATTTCCCATTCAAGTATCGCCAAGCGTTATCGGCGTTATCGCAAAGCTATGTTGGCGCCAAATTGCACCACATGACGCTATGACGCCATATTTGTTTGTTAGGTTGCGCGTTTTCTCGGAACAAACAAACCCAGCATTGTGTAATTATTGTTAAGGAAAAGAACCGAATGGAATTCTTTTTTTATGGCACAGATGATTCGTAATCTCAAGATGACAATCTCACGATGACAAGCGCAATCTTAATCTCTTGGACAGATTTGGTCAGATTTTGGACAGATAGGGTTGCCGGCATACGCAAAGGGCATTGGGTAAGTTTTAGAGGTGCGCCGAATAGTGGTTTCACCGAATAGCCGAGTACCGAATACTATTTGGTTTAACCTTTACCGAACCGGATGTTCGGCCAAATTATTCGGTTTACCAATTCATCGTTTTGAGGCGTAAACAGGATCTGATATGTGTACGCTACGTGTCGCTGCTGGCTAGATGAGGAGCGAGCCGTACCTCACCGCCCGCCACCCGCGCACACTGCGCTGTCACTATGGTTCAAAACATCGCATGATTGCTTTATTTTATTAGCTTTATTCAACACATTCTTCGTAGGATTTCTCTGACTTATAATATAATATGAATCTTACACAAGAAGCTATGTCTTTTAGTTCTAAACCGTGTATTGTAGCCAAGAAAATAGAAATACTCGAACCGAATATATTCGGCACCAAAACCGAATAATTCGGCCGAATACAAATAGTGAAAAATATGCCGAATACACCGAATAGCGAATACGAAACGAATATTCGGCGCATCTCTAGTAAGTTTGTATGAAGAAAATTGACATATTTTTTTCATCTATACGAAAAAAGACAGTAACACGCGCATTACTCTAACTTTTTTAAGAAGCAACAATCGCCCACCAATGGCGAAAAATAATAATATGGAGGTTTATTCCAACTCCTAAAAAAATACATGTCTGTGTGAAATGGTAGTTGCTATCAAAGTCACCGCATAAATCAAAGTAACCTCGGTTTACGGTACACTATGTCCACAGTTGTGCATCGCGCCATAGGTCTGATGAGTTGTGAATTATAATTCACTAGCGACCCGCCCTCGCTTCGCTTCGGTTTATATGAGTTTTCTGTAACACCAGTACATACAATAAAAAAATATTATACATATAAACCTTCCTCTTGAATCACTCTTTCTATTAAAAAAAACCGCATCAAAATCCGTTGCGTAGTTTTAAAGATCTAAGCATACATAGGGACAGACAGCGGAAAGCGACTTTGTTTTATACTATGTAGTGATAGTGATAATCAATAAGCTTAGCAGTCCTTTAACGTGATGGTAAGAGCATTTATTTTTCGTTCAGTTAGCTTGGCTAGTGTAAGGAATGCAATCTAACCGGTTAATAACCGTTTTTGTATGAAAATAGCCGGTTAAAACCGGTTATAACCGGTTATTTGCATTCCCTACTGGCAACATCGCTTGGCGTGTATCGGAGGTCAGAACCTTCAAACTAGGATGTGGGAAAACCCGGACGAATCACGCCCTGCTCAAGGCTCAAGAGATATGATAGATGATAGCGAGACAGTGTTATGTTGTGACTTGGCAAAATTTAAGAGATAAGACGAATAACCGTAGGTACAGTCACGAGATTAAGTTTGGTACCCACCTTAGGTCCAAAGTCAATCTGACATTCTACAACAATAACGTTGAGTTTCCTAAAAGTTACAAATGACATTGAAAACTTCAAGCATATACATTTTCGAATCTGTAGTCATTCATCCTTGAATTGAATAGATTAAACGCCCCCCCTCATCAACTCATCAATAACAAGCCGGTCCATCCGTTACGGAGCTAGGTACGTACACACACATTCCACATACAGACATATTTGCACTCATTACATTTACGTACTAGATAAGGTTACCCACGAACAGACAGACAGACGGATGGACAGCAGTATCACCGTTTTGCTGTTTGGGAACCCTAATATCACCCAGCTCTGACTAGTCTGAATTGCAGCGACGAGTCGCACTACAACACTACAAAAGCATCTGAGCCATCGACGGATAAAAATGAACCTTCACTCATCTACCCACAAACCCAACAAGGCGTATCTCCTATCGTTCCAACATTTACAACCTCATTAATAACAGAACTTTGCTCGCTATTGAATTGCTGCGACCTTTTTAACTTAAGAGGACAGAGTTGAAAGTCCAGCAGATATCGGTTCATAATATAACATTGTTCATGCGCATGAGTCATTCCGATAACACGCAGGTGGAGAATGCTCTTATCAATTGACGGAAATCATCGAGGTAATTTAATTAGTTAATGATACTAAAATTACACAGCTGATTTTTAATGTGACAATAATGGCAAGCTGTCAACCCTAAGTAGCTAACCCTTCAGGGTCAGCAGTGTTACAATTAGGGAATGCAAACCGGTAAACCGGATTACCGGTAATACCGGCCCAGTCTGGCGTCGGTAATTTACCGGTAAATTTTAGAGATTACCGGAAAAAAAAATACCATTTATTTTATATTTTTAAGGTTGATTGTTGACCAGAAAATTAAGTTTGCAGCCTTGACTACTGGGTAGGTAGGTATTTAAACAATTTCAAGAATAGAAGACTGATAAATGTGTTTTAAAAGTGCTTTTGGTACCAAAATATAAGATTCCGAGTATTTTCTTTTTAACAATGTGATTACCGGTAATTTACCGGTATTACCGGTAAAAATGTTCAGAGGTTGATACAGTAAAGGGATTATATTGTTCATTGAATACAAAACGGACACATTCCAAAATGAGTCAGTGTTGCAATTTGAAATTAGAAGCTATCCGTATAAGATTTTCGATGTAAGAGCAAATTATTTTGGAATGTGTCCGTTTTGTATTCAATGAATGAATGTTAGATCGATGGGTCCTACGTAAGTTATCGTAACCAACAAAATGGCAAAATTCGGTTTATAGCAAAAATGCACTGTATTATTTCATTACTATTAGAATCTAAAACAAAAAAAAACAAATTCGTAGTTTAAATCGGTTTTTAGAAACGTAAACTGTGGTAGGTATGTTTCAAACGGCTCCGACGTTTTCTATCGTAAGTACCTTAGCGACAATGCACGCGGGGCGGGGCGGGGGCCGCCGCCCGCGCTCACGCATCGCAAGTGGCAGTTGCGACCGGCTACGCGGCGCGGTGGGTGTGTACACGTTTTAGTTGGCTATTAGCAACATTTGTGGCTACATGCTCTAAAATGAACCGTAATATTAACAAAAAGACTGGTTGTGCCAATAAAGTACCAAATGTCTCGTCGCGAACGAAATTATTATACGACAACGCCATAGCTCGGAATCGAAAAAACAGTTGCAATTCAAACGATGACGCTGTGGGAGTAGAAAGTCCCAATAAACAAATACGTAGAGATGACACTACATCGGATACATCTACAAAATCAGGTAAGTGCATTTAAATTTCGATTTTTATTATTCTATGTTTATTTAATTGTAGGTTCCAACGTACAATATGGTTACTATTACTAACGGTTGTTTACGTTGGAGCCTAGCATCGAAACGCTATTGTATGTATGACTTACGATTATTTACTACGGGATTTTTGTAAAAAAACATATGGTATAATTACTTACAATATTATACATCGGATTGTGATTAATTTTATTTGTTGTTAGTCTTACTTGCTATAGTTTACTCCGGGTGAGAAATAAACATACGATTTTCTACCGATTACCAGTTATAAATTAAGCCTTTATTTTTATTTTTCTTACAGAATCTCCACTTCCATTTGGACCTGATAACCGGTCAATGCAGTTACTGATGCAATGGAAGGGTATATTTAGCGACAGCGACGAGGAAATCAGTGACGATCCTCGGGACAAGAATGATGAGGTTTTGCTGAACAACGTATCGCATGCACAAGAGCATGTTATTAATTGTTCTAATGATACTAATCTTAACCCTTCTTTATTAAGCATTATTTCAAATGAACAAGATATTTTACTTAATTGTAGTGAAGTAGTGAACAATATAATTTTGCAAGATTTTAACACGGATGATGAAAATAACACAGCACAGAGTAAGTTTATTGGTTTTATTAGCAGCAGCGATTTTGGAATGATTTTAGGTTAATAGAGGCACGAATTTTTCTTTAAGTACACCTCTATAATATATTATAATGTGTTTAGCCTTTTGTCACATTGAGCTACGATACCTCTAATAGTGGCATGCTCGTATACAGGTCGTATGTAAATAGCACAAAGAGAGTAAAACTAGTAAAAAGTAGGTACATTCATAATTGTAAAATTCCAGGTCCAGTTAACGATTGCTTAGGGAGTGTCAGTGAAGATTGCCCCCCTCCGATAGAATTTACAACAGAGTACGAGGATCCCGTCGCATCACCATTTTTAGACACCAGCAGTATCGTATCGACGCCACAAGCTAACAGCCCGTTTGCTAGTTCCACGAATCCATCGACACCAGGCTCGACAAATCGCAGAAACTGTAGCAAACGCAAAGATAAGGGTAATATAAGAAAAAGGCATGAAAGTGAATGGATTGATAGTAAAAGAAAAAAATTGTTAAACTTAGGAAAAGAATTTCAGAGTCGCAACGGTACAGTAAGGTTGGCAAAAAAAATTGGTCCAAAATCCCCACTAACTTGTCGGATGAAATGTTTCGATAAAATATCGGAGGAGCAAAGACAGCATATCTTTGATAGCTTTTGGGCGTTAGGTGACCGAACTAAGCAATGGGAATATATGGCTCAATTAGCTGTAAGACAGGCTAAACGTAGGGTCTGTACAGATATGGAATCGAAGCGTAAGTATACAATTAAGTATCACTTACCTTCAAACACAAATGGAGACCTAGACATCTTGCAGCAGGTAGAGGTTTGCAAAAAGATGTTTCTAGGCACATTTTCTGTAAGCGAGCAGATGGTCTATACTTCTATAGGAAAAAAAAAACAGACGACAGGACTATTCGAAGGTGATCTCCGTGGCAGGCATGGAAATCAGCCAAAGAAGATTTCAAATGATATAAAAGAATCTGTGTGCTCATATAAGATCTTTGAAGCCAGTTGAATCCCATTACACTAGAAAAGACACGGGTAAACTTTACTTAGACGGAAACTTGAGTTTTCGTCGTTTATTTGAATTATACAATGAGTGGGATGGATTAAATTCTTACAGCTGTAAAGCTCAGACTGAGAGACAATATCATGATATTGTAAATGATAATTTTAAACTAAGTTTTCATGTGCCGAAAAAAGATCAGTGTGATCAATGTCACATTTTTAAGAATCTTGATAACCCATCTGCTCAAGAATTAAACAAATACAATACACACATAAATAATAAAACACTGGCAAGAGAACTAAAATCCCAAGATAAACTAGAAGCTCAAACGTCAAACGGCAAAATAATCACTGCATCCTTTGATTTTCAGAAGATTTTAAACGCGCCACATGGGGATATAGGAATATTATATTATAAAAGAAAACTGTCAGTTTTCGATTTTACTGTATACAGTTTAGGCCAAAAAGAGGGTACTTGTTTTATGTGGCACGAAGGCCAAGGAAAACGTGGTTCAAATGAGGTCGCAAGCTGCTTGCTCGATTTCATTGATAAAAAAGTTGAACAGGGTTGTAATGAGTTTCGATTTTGGTCCGACAATTGTGTAGGACAAAATCGCAACCGAATTGTGTATATATTTTATGTATATGTGGTATTAAAACATAACATAAAAGTGACTCACAGCTTTTTAGAGAAAGGCCATACACAGGCCGAAAGCGACAGTGTACATGCCGTAATCGAAAAATCGGCTAAAAGTAAACTCATATTTACGCCATCCGAGTGGTATTCTCTAGTAAGGTGGTCAAAAAAAGACGGCAAACCTTATGACGTGAGAGAAATGGAGCACACAGATTTTTATGACTTTAAACTTTTATTGCAAGGTAGAAACTGGACGAAAAATTTACAAGGAGGAAAAGTAGAATGGAATAGAATCAAAAAAATTGAAATTAACGCTGAAGATCCGTTTAAACTACACTACAAATACAGTTTAGGTGATGAATATTCGATAATATCGATAACAAGTAACACTAGAGCTAAAAATAAATCTGCTCCATTATCTCTCACACCGCTTTATCCAAATCCGTTGCCTATTTCGAAAGCGAAAATTGATGATTTATTGAGTTTATGCAGTACCGGAATCATCCCAAGGTCTCATAGCGATTTTTTTAAGACTTTGAAAGCAGTAGACAGCGAGGAACCGATGTCCGACAATGAC
Organism: Acleris laterana; assembly: GCA_963966035.1. Classification (NCBI taxonomy): domain Eukaryota; kingdom Metazoa; phylum Arthropoda; class Insecta; order Lepidoptera; family Tortricidae; genus Acleris; species Acleris laterana. The sequence continues at coordinate 3,751,612 of OZ014467.1, read as the reverse complement.
TCGGATTAATTAAACATAAATTACTTACCTATACAAATACATAAGCCCTAATGGTTACCAGTGATTATCGACACTAAATTAGATTAATGTAGGAACAAATTAAGACTGATTTATTTAGTCTAGAATTGATTGTTTAGAAAACTTGTTTTTTTTTTATTATTTTTGTTTTAACAACTGGATAAAGGATTTTGTTGTTCTATTCGTGTGACTTCAAAGTAAGTGCGGATTTTATTTTGGTATTAAACTGATCTCATAATATTTAAGATTATATTTTGTTTCAAGAACTGGATAAAAGTTTTTATTATAATCGTGTGACCTCAAAATAAGTGAGCATTTTGCTGTGTTAAACTGATCTCATTAAATGTATGATTATTTTTGTTTTAAGAAATGGAAAAAGGTTTTTATTGTTCTCTTAGTGTGACCTCAAAATAAGTGAGGATTTTGTTATGTCATTAAATTGATCTCATTAAAACTTAGGTTAAGCGCATTTAGTACATAATTTGGTGCTTATTAACATGTAAAACCATCTCGAAAAATACTATAGCAGGTACTTAGCAAAAAGAGATTAACTATGTACCGATGAATACAAAATATTTTTTCATTATAAATAAACGTTTTTTAACTTAATTAGTGTGTTTTAATACTTATCAATCTTAAAAATGATAAATAAACGTTTTCAACTTTCTATAACGAAATTAAAGTCAACTTCCCGTAGTACATTATAGTATGTCCTATATTTGAATAGCACTATTCCCACGAAAGTTATGGTTTGTTGTACTTACGATATTTTATACGCAAGCTATTCCGACGTAAAACATGGTTAGTACCACAAACAATAGTTATCGAAACATTTAATCCACTTAAAAGTATCGTAAGAACAATTGCAGCAAAACCAAGGTCTTTTTTTAAATATTAATAAGATAAATTTAAACACAAAATTATTGTTGATATTCGTACCAAATTACAACAGGATCCATTAAAAATTGTATCCACGGCATCAATTTTCAACTTTAAACAACACTGCTGTAAAGTTGCGTATTTCAAGTTACCATAACTTACGTAGGACCCATCGAGATATTTAAGAAATTCTGTCAATTTATGGTTGACTTGCTTTGAAATCATTCAAATTAAAATATAATAATACCTACTGTGTGGTGGTATGGACAGAACACTCGGTGCAAGTCAAACTCCCACTGGAACGCTTTTTTTTGCATCGCGTCTTAGAGTGTATGTGATAACTTTGGCAGGTAAACTAAGTTCGGCAGCTTACGCCGTTACGAAAATTAGATAATTAACCAATCTTGAAACAGCTCGCTTAGTTTATTATAGTTATTTCCATAGTGTCATGTCGTACAATATTCTGGTTTGCGGTAAGACTGCTGACATACAAACTATATTTGGGTTACAGAGAAGGGCCATTTGTTCTATCTACAACTTAACTTCTACGTGACTACTTAAGAGAACTTTTTAGAGAAAATAATATCTTACCTGCAGAATCTCAATTCACATAATATGAAAGAATTATTTATGCTATTAAAAATTTAGATTCTTTCACCAAAATTCTGATATACATAATTTAAATACGGGAATAAAAATAAAATAGCTATTCGAAAATTCCGCATCCTTAAAGTAGGTATAAAAATCATTTGTTGGTCAGTGCATTAATTTGTATAATAAATTACCTGACCTAGTTTTAAAGTTACCCTTTCCAGAACTTAAAAATTACTTGAAAAAGTTGTTAATGTCTAAAGCATAATTATAGGGTCGAGGACTATCTAACAGACAAAAATGCATGGTCTAAACCTGAAACTTAGTCAATAATGATTTGCTCAAATGCAATAGCTTCATGTTGTCAAGGGGACACCGATAATGTAGGAAAACATATCAAAACTTTTATGACGTCATCTTGCACCATCTTATATACAAATAAGAATAAAATTAAAAAATAAAATAGTAAAATATAGTTTATGTATGTATATTTAACTATTAATATGTATATTTCGATATCTATTTATGTAGGTATTTGAATATAGTTTTATTTTAAATTTATTTATATAAGTTTTATTGGTTACTAAATGTGTTATATTCTTCTTCTTGTACACTTGTTTACTCGTTGCACAACCTTTCACTCTTCTCAATCTCTCAAGGGTTAGCTGGAACTTCCAGCCTGGAAGAGATCCCTTAAAGGGATAAGTTCGCCTTTATACATATTTTTATAATAATTGTATTGTAATGGTTTTTCTTTTGTACAATAAAGTGTTTACATACATACATAAGATAAAGGGAGAAAAAGAAAAAAAATATTTTTCTCCCTTAATCTCTCTTGTAAGATGTTTGGCATGTTTTCCACTATCAATAAGTACAGTGTAAAATTTTAATATTATTTTAAAGTTTTCTGTCTTTATAAGAGTTGTCATTTTTATTAGAAAATGCATGTATATACCTAAACTTTTTTTTTCCAGTTTATTATGGTATTGAATAAACTGGTTTTGCATTGTATTGTTTTAGTTTAAAAATCAAGAGTCTGTTACAAACACGAAAAACTCCATGTAAAGGATAATATAATATACTGATGAGGAAATGAGATCAAATTTAGTGTCTCCTCGAACCAAGCGTCTACATGAACGCGAGATAAAAACCAAAGTCTAAAATTATACCTTTACGTCATTGGGTAAACAATGAAAATACTAATTTCGAACTTGAGTTTTTTGGCTGAAAACAAGTTTTAAGTTAATAACCTACCTTTCCGTTGATCCCCAGTCCAAGGACAGTGTTTGATATATCATAGTCATCCGTAATTGGCGTGGTTTTCGGTTGTCTAGCACTGTTACTCATGTTTATAGTTTAGATTATTTTACACAACTTTTTTTCACTGAGACATACGGGCACCGATAAATGCGGTACGGTTATAATTTAAACTTTCACTGTTATATATTTATCACTATTACACACCACTCACTCAGGTATTCAATGAATACTTTTGAGTTGTAGTAAATTTGTTATCTAAATTCACACGGATGACAAACGCGTTAGGCAATCACACATTCAACTCAATGAATTACCACAGATCCGACAGACTTACATCGTATCCACAGACAACGGTAATGTCATAAAAGTACTCTGTGGTAATGTCGCTCAAAGGGAGGAAGCTGAAGAAATAAAGTAAGGAAATAGACAGTGGCGACATCTATGACCAATCATTTTATATTAGGTGAGTAGCTTTGTAATACAAAACTAGATGGCGGTGTTAAAGCACTGAGTCTGATAGATTTAAGTAAAAAAAAATGTACTGAAAATAACAATTTAATTTGGCTGCTCGCGTTGCGTCATCACAATATTTATTTATAATAATACCTATAAGGTAAGTTATGCATCGTCATAGTAGGTATTCATACATTCTTTCAAATAGTGAATTCAAGCTTAGCTGGCAACCAGCAACGGATTTTTTTAAGGTTCCTTACCAAAATGGAAAAAGGATCCATTATGAGACTTCGGTGTCTGTCTGTCTGTCTGTCTGTCTGATATTTGTTTGTCACAGCAGTTTTTCTTGGAAACTATAGAAGCTATCAACTTAAAATTTTGCATAATTGTGTAACTTGCTTGTCCGCAACTGATTTTAGTAAAAGTAATATTAAATTATTTCTCCAAATATTTAAAAAGGGGCCTAGAATAGCGGGTTGAACAATGAAAGTGATCTGATGACAGCAAACGGGGTGTCATATGAAAGGGCTCAATATGCCAATTTCAAAACTATATTTTTTATTATTTCGTGACGTACTTTTTGATTTACTTAATGCCAAAAAAATACCGATACTTTTTCCGTTTTCTAAATTAATGAATTCACAACGGAAATAATTGTCTGTAGGTAATGGGGGTCTAAACCGGGACCACTAGCTTCGAAGACAGGTTCACTATTTTACTATTAATTAGGTTAACTACGTTATCGTCATGTTGTTTTGAGCGTAAACCAGGATGTACAGTGGCGCCGTCCTTACTATTATTGTGTTTTCTTTGAATTTTCTTGAAATTGGTCGGTAGGTTTTTGTACTACAAATGAAAAAACAACTTGTAGGCTATATCACATAGTATAAGAACAATTCACCTTCGAGTTATCAGCCACCTTTTATCGTTAAGCTGACTAGGTACTCAACGGGTAAATGTTACGAGTATTAAAGTTGGTCACGTAGGTATCCCATAAATTATGTTTTTACTTGGGCTATAAAAACGTATCGTCTGATTGCAAGGAAATTCTTTACTTAAGTAGAAAACACAATAAAAGTAATGAGGGCGCCACTGGGCGCTCGACGTTTGCTCGGTGCAGTCTTAACTATAGTTACTTACTAAACAAATAAGTTAAAAAAAAACAATTAAAATCCTTTTCCGTATGTAATAAATTTTATTTCATAGTTAAAATATTACTGACAGGTTCCCTGTCCCAAGAAATACATAACATGATTCATGAACGCAATAACTTTAAATAGGTAAAAGCAAGTGTTGGACGTATGACGACGAAAATGCAGTCTTGTGTTAGGGGTTAGGGAACCTCTTAAACTAAGTAATGTATTTGGTACAGAATGAAACACCATAAAAAAACCTATGTAAGTAGGTACAGTCACATAAATTAATTCCTGGCCCACTTTAGTCTATGTCAAATATTAACACTGCACTTAAATGAAATCATAAGATGTCTCTTACGTTTTGATTGATTACGTCACTTTGACATAGTCCATAGTCTAGGAATTAATGTAAGTAAGTACATATGAATCTTATAATAAATTAAATTTCTTTTGTTTAATTTACTTTGCAAATATACTATTAATAAAATGTAAATGAACAATTAGACTGTATAATGCAAAAAATACTATGTAAGTCGTGTGCCTATCGTAGAATGGACACTAAAAAATCAAAATAAGTTTCGGAGAAAGTTACCTCTTTTAATAAACTTACCTGCAAGACCATAATGAATGGCATCTATAACTAACCTACACAATTAAAATTAAAAAAAAGTTATATAGTATAAAAGTTTTAGATAGGTACCTATATAATCATCAACATCATCATGTCAGCCTGGGTAGTGATTGTGTAAACAACGCCGGTCGTGCGGACTGTCGAGTGATATCCAAGCGCCGAGATATTAAGTAGTCCCGTCAGTGCGAACAAAACACATTGTAGCGCGTGCATTTTCAATTTAGCAGCACGATGGGTCGAACGTATAAGGCTGCTTAATTGAAAATGCACGCGCTACAATGTGTTTTGTTCGCACTGACGGGACTACTTAAACTCGCCGCTTGGAGGTTCACTCGTTCGTCCGTTCGACCGTCGTTGTTGAGAGAATCACTACCCAGCTCGTCTCACGTCACGATCCGCGACCTTAATAATGTTACCTATGTATAAAATACTTGAATCGGTAAATAATGAAATTACTTCGTATGGACGATGAATCTGTACAACTCAATAAGGTGTAAAAACTTGCAAAAACCATGGCTCCGTACCTCCAGTGTATTTTTACACACATAAAAAACGTCACGATCGCGTTTTCGTTTTTACCTTTGCTTGTATGTAAACTTAAAAAGCGCCCCTAGCGGCGAATAGCTGAAACTATAACAGCGAGTGTATTTAACTGTCACGTACCGAACCCGCGAGCTTGTCAGTCAGGTTGGTATAAATAATAAAATTCTTACCCCCTTACTTATACTCATACTCATACTCATTTATTCATATTTTTCGATAAAAATACACGTCAAAGGTTATGCTTTGTCACTCTCTGTCAGATGCAAATGTCACAATTACAGATAAGGACAAAGCAAGGCATAAACTATTCCAAGCTTATTCCATGTTTATAAGTAAGGGGGTTAAGTGCCGGATTGAGTGATTTTTGAGCGCTATAAGTTGAATACAAAATGTGTCACTAACACACAAAACATGTCTGCTATGCTATGCAAATTACACCCTATTGATTCGCAACAAAGTCTCTTTTAACCCTTAAATGCATAATGATGTAGATTTACATCGTATATTTTAGAGTTCAATTTCAAACATACATTTTAAGCAAATTTCAATCTTAGAATTTATGCAGTAAGATTTGTAGCTTTGTCAAAATTCAAATTTAGAAATGAACTTTAAAGACGCGTTCGATTTTCGAAACGCTATGCATTTAAGAGTTAATCTTGAACTGGCGACGGCGGTAGACGTCGTGGCGTCGGTGGCACGACTTTCAGTTGACGGCCCATCCTCCTCTCCTGATATCGCACCTTAATTATGGTGGGGTGCCATTATTATTTTTAAATATCGTATAGGCCAGCCCTTAACGATCAATTATATTGCGCAGTAACACGAATTGCGTAATATTTTTTTCATCACACTTGCTCGTAAATAGTGTCCTAACATGCTAGAAAAGTCGACCGTAAATCAGTCAGGACCCCAACTCTTGTGCCATTCGATATGAACTTTCATTCGAGATGAAATGTCAGTTGCATACAATTTCCTAAAAATCTCGCATATAAACTATTGATCTCGACTGTCACTAGAATCGGACTGCGAACCCGTTTGACATTATCTGTGGTAAGTCACAGACAATGATGTAGTCTGCCGAGACATATCCTATAATCTGTGGTCTGCCGCTAATAAGTTAAAAATATGATCTTTTGTCTGATTTTATTTCATTTCCTCGCGTTACACGGGTGGTAAAATAAATACAAACCTCGAGTCATTAAAGCTTCTAACAGACTCTCGTTTGTAATTCTTTCTTTACCACCCTTAATACACAATGTACTATGACTGTTTAGTGTGAAGGGTTAACCTAGTAGGTACTTATTGAAAATTACGCAGTGATTAAACAACATTTTGAATGCTTTTTTTTCAGTTAGGTACAGTAATGCGCAATGACAGCCTAGGTAGCGATTGCTTGATGAGATGACAGTTTGAAAATAAATGACGCCATACAAATATTTTGCAAAGTTGTTACCGTTAGGAGAGCGGGTCATAAGAGTAAGGGTGTGGTAACATGCAACTTGTAACTGCAATTTATAGCCGGCATAGATTGCTGTTTTACTCTGAATTTCGTGTGATTAAATGAGACGATAATTGCTCGCCATACATTTTTCGAAAAATTGCCGTGTAATCTTTATTATGTACATTTCACGACAATGTGTGACCGGCAAATCGATTGTCAAATCGGAGAAATACTGGAAAAGGGCCGAATCTTAAGTAGCCGAAACCGAAACGCGAAAGAAATTTGTCAAGATCGTAGCAAGTGGAAAGAAGTGGTCTCTGCCTACCCCTCTGGCAAACAGGCGTGATTTAATGCATGTATGTATGTGTGACCAGCAGCTATGGGCGTCTAGAAAAGATGTACGAATTATCTAAGAGTAAAAAAGAAATAGTTGCCAGCCATACATTGCCGTAATCGTTTATCGGCCCCCTTTAAAGTACTTCAATATAGCATAATTTATATCTAAAATAATATCTTTAATTAAAACAATGTTGAATTACTAAATAATATGCATAAGTTAAGACTGCACCGAGCGTACGTCGGATGCATAGTGGCGCCCTCATTACTTTTATTGTGTTTTCTAATAAACTAAAGTATTTTCTTGAAATTGGACAGTAGATTTTTGTACTACAAATGAAAACACAACTTATAGCGTATATCACATAGATTAATAACAATTCACCTTCGAGTTATCAACTTAACGGAAAAAAGTGGCCACCTTTTCCTGTTAAGCTGACCACTCAAAGGGTAATTGCCATTAAAGTTCGTTACGTATCCCATAAATTGTGTTTTTACTTGCACTACAAAATCGGATCGTCTGATTGCAAGGAAATTCTTTAGTTAATTAGAAAACACAATAATAGTAATGAAGGCGCCACTGGACGCTCTGCGTTTGCTCGGCGCAGTCTTAATACACAGGAAAAGTAATATAAAGTTCACATAATTGTTAAATTGTCATATCGCCTTAGGAACGTAAAGTTTTAGTGCTTTGGCATCGTTAATTTTGTTATGTCGAACGCTACTTCGGTTTACTATTGACATAATCTTTTCCAAACACGTTGCTGTAGTTGGGATCATCCTTCAATTGTTTTCCTCTTTGTGCTTTGGGTATTGGAGTAGTGTACAGCTCGTTTTTGGCATTATAAGGTTCAGCGTAGGTATCCTCTGATTTAACTGCTCTGAACACGTTAGGGTCGGCGTATAGGGCTTCGCTCATGTCATTGGAGTCCTTCGGTTCGCTATAGGTGCCTTCGACGGTAGGCACGGGCTTGCGCGGTGCTGGCACTGGAACCGGCATGGTCAGATAGTCATGTTGGCTATTGTTCGTCAGGTTAGCGTAATCTGAATCCGTCGGCTGAAAGTTTAAAAAGTTAATTTTCTTAACGTTATAAGTTTTAACCCACTTGCGGCGAAATGCATGCAGTAAATTGGAACGTTACTTTTATCTGGACATACAGTCGTTATTATACATTAAACATATTTAAACACTGCACAAAATTTATGTGTTTTAGGTTATATTTTGTACTGCGTTGACGGCTTTGTCAAATCGGGCTTTTTCGGGCGTCGGGAGTATTACATTTTTATGGTTTAGGATACAATAAAACACAATGGTTTAGTTCGAAACTCTGGGTCTCTAAATTAAATCGTACCCGTACAAAAAAGGAGGTATAGGCTAGTAATGTCTCATACGCTAAAGTCTGATTTATATTATTAAAAATAATAATTCTGATTTCGTTTTATAATTTATTTATAACACTGGTATCACTGGCTCGAAAACACCCAAGTGAATAAGTTGCGGGCCGCTTGACGTGAGATGGCGGTACTCGTTTCACTAACATTCGAGTTTGAATAGGTACTCACGTAATTTAAAAATACATAATACTGTTTCATTTCACAAATTTGTTCGATTTTAATTTAACGCTCAAATCTATGTTAAAAAATCAGTACCTATTCCAGGACCCTACTTTGAGATGTCCTGAAATTTTACTTTAAAAGTGTGAGTAAAAATCAGACTGTGCTACTCACAAGTATTCTCTCGCTTGTCACTCAGTGCGTCACTTTTGTTACAAACTAGATAGAGAGTGACAACCAAGTGAGAAACGAGTCACAGGAAACTTGCGCTAGTCCGTCAAATATCATACTTCATGTTTTCGTTTAACGTATTGCTTTTAGTTACAATTTATTTATTACCTGTGGTTTTTTCTGCCGACAAAGCATAGCTAGGCTTGCGATGACCACAAACAAAGTGATGAAGCCGGCCGCACCTATGGCAGCTATCTTCCATAGATTAATACCGTCTGCAACAAAAGTTCAATTTATTCTCAAGGTCAAAAAAAAAGCCTGACGCTGGCAATCGTCCGATCGCCATTTCCCGCGTCACCAAAACAGACATGTCTTATGCCCGGTTCCTATATTCAAGAAACGAATCGTTGTCCTTACCTACGTCTCGTTAAAATTTGACATTTGCTACGTACAAAATGTGTCAAATCTTATCGAGACTAAGGGCCGGGCATTAATGTCTTAACGTCGTAATGTCAGCCATATTATTAAATTTAAAATGGTTCTTCAACGAACATAAATACTGAATTATGCTGTCGCCAGTGTGATGCTATGTGACACTACGAGCTGTCAAAATGGTTTCAACGGATTTTTCTATCTCTAACTCTTTCGCACTCGTATTCGTGCTGTAAGCGGTTGCGCTCTTGCTTGGACACTGTGTCTATTACGCCACTTTATTAATGTCTATGGCTTAACTTTAGGTCGCTTTCATTGGTGACAGCTCCATTTAAATTGATACTAAACTGTAAACAGTCTGTCACGCGATAAGGCCTTATAAAACTTTACCCCCCTTACTTTTTATTTTTTATTTTAATTAACCCATTATCGCCCAAAATTAAACTGAATATGTTTTTTTGTCTTTATTGCAACAATAGTAACCAATAACCTACGAACTAATCAAATTTATTAAAAAAAACCAAAATGAAATGAGAACCTTTTTGTGCTATAACTAGCTTTATTAACATCTAATTCGATTTTCTTAATGCATAATTCATGTGGCATATAAATTAAGAGACATCTATGACCATAATAAGCAATGATATCAATTGAGACCAGAAAACCACTGAAATCTCACTTTTATTAGCTGTACCCGTGCGAGTACAGTGGGCGATAAAGGGTTAATGGCTATCACTCCTGTTAAGGTGTATTTCGCCAATGTCAAGTTATTTATAGACACTCCCATGGACTTATTAGAGCAATAAGTCCATGGATATCACATGCGAAGACAATTGTTCGGTAAAAGAGATTTTTCTTCAATGGACTAAACAGAAGCACATGGGGAGCTCCACGCGCTTCTGTCAAGTCCGACCCCCTTACTTATAAACGTGAAATACACCTGATGGTCGTGGTTTCACCTGATGGTTCCAACGGAAGACCAGCGCTGACTTTAATGCCAGCATTACGCTGAGTTGGGACCATTTCGTGGCTACTTTCTTCTTGTATTTGTTAATCTGTTCTTTGTTATGCATGTCACGAATAAATGATTTTCTTTCTTTCTTTCTTTCTTTTAAATAAGCTTGGATAAGTTTATGCCGTGCTTTGTCACTTTCTGATAGATGCAAATATCACAATTACAGATAAGGACAAAGCATGGGATAAACTATTCCAAGCTTATTCCACGTTTATCAGTAAAGGGGGTACAAGTGGAAGTCGACAATACAGTACGAGTAGCACAAGTTGTATTTTCTCGCTTGTCCCTCAGTGCGTTACAGACGTTGTCACAGTCACGTTGTATTTTCTCTATGGTTACAGACTATAATGGGATATTCTTTTGTGGCAACACTGAAACGGTAATGAAACAATGCGCGTCCCTTCGTTTTTTGAGTGAACAGCAACCCTTACGCGAGCTTAACCTGTGTGCGAAATCACATGGTGTCAAACGACGCGCTGGCCTAGTGGGTAGTGACCCTGCCTACGAAGCTAACGGTCCTGGGTTCAAATCCCGGTAAGGGCAGATATTAGTGTGTTGAGCGCGAATATTTGTTCCTGAGTCATGGATGTTTTCTATATATTTCTCTATATAAGTATTTATATCGTTGTCTAGTACCCATAATACAAGCCTAGAGCTTAGTTTGGGACTAGGTCAATTGGTGTGACATTGACCCTTGATATTTATTTATTATTTATTTATTTATACCGTTTTACCGTTTTAGAAGCGAAAGAAATTTGTCAAGATCGTAGCAAGTGGAAAGAAGTGGTCTCTGCCTACCCCTCTGGGAAACAGGCGTGATTTAATGTGTGTGTGTGTGTACCGTTTTACAATCTGTGATTTGAAGTAAAGTAAGTTGTTGAGCCCTGGGGGTCGATATAGACCACTTTGGGGATCACAGGCTTAGATGACTCCAACTACGCAACGGATTTTAATGCAGTTTTCATCAATAGATAGAGGAGAGTTTTTATGATAGTAATTTCTTGTCGGAAGGGGCCGCCCTAGGCGTACTTTTTCGAGTCAAATCGGAGAAATATAGGAAAAGGGCCGAATCTTAAGTACCCGAAACCGACGTGCGTGCATGACTCGATGTATGAATGTGGAAGAAGCGAAAGAAATTTGTCAAGTTCGTAGCAAGTGGAAAGAAGTGGTCTCTGCCTACCCCTCTGGGAAACAGGCGTGATTTAAGACTGCGCCGAGCGTCCAGTGGCGCCCTCATTACTTTTATTGTGTTTTCTAATAAACTAAAGTATTTTCTTGAAATTGGACGAAATGTGTTTGTACTACAAATGAAAACACAACTTATAGGGTATATCATATAGTTTAATAACAATTCACCTTCGAGTTATTAACTTAACGAAAAAAAGTGGCCACCTTTTCCCGTTAAGCTGACTACTCAAAGGGTAATTGTTATTAAAGTTTGTTACGTATCCCATAAATTGTGTTTATACTTGCGCTACAAAAACGTTTTGTTTGGTTCCAAGGAAATTCGTTAGTTAATTAGAAAACCCAATAACAGTAATGAGGGCGCCACTGGACGCTCGGCGCAGTCTTAATGTGTGTATGTATGTATTTCTGGTTTAAGTAAAACTCACATAAACCGAAACGAAGCGAAGTATTCGTGTGGATGCCTTGAGCGAACTTGTGTGTCTGAATATGTAAAGTTAGCATCGAAAGTGGCTAAGCAGAATGTCATGCTCAAAATGATCTAGACACGACGTATTCTCTTGACAATAGAGTCGAGTGCAGATCATTTTGACCTCTTCGGTTGCATAGCTACTTCTGCTGCTCACTGTACCTACCTACTAGTATCTCAAAAAACAACATTTTAGTCGCCGGAACTAAATAAGCCTACTTAGTTGGGATAGTTTTCCTTTTAATTTCGTTATTTATTATGCGCTTTCAATAAAGATATTTTTCAGATTTTTAGTACTTAAGTATTTGTAGTTTTGGCTGTAGAAGGGGGGGACACTTGACTCTAACAAAAATTACCGCTTTAACGCTTAATATTTCATAAACAGATCCTTAATATTTTTAAAATACCTATCCAACAACACCCCACGTTACGTGTAGGAGAGGTACACATTTTTTTTTTACTTTTTATTTTACCACTTTGTTATCATGACTAATATTAATATGCATATTCATGCCAAATTACAGTTTTCTAGCTCTAAGGGTCTCTGAGCTAGGCTGCGGACGGCCGGACGGACGGACATGGCGAAACTATAAGGGTTGACTACGGAACCCTAAAAAAAATGTAACCGCATGTCATTTAAGACCTGTCTAGTGACATTCATCATCATCATCATGGTGGCCTTTCGGTGATCCAATCTTGGATGTAGGCTTCTTCCCTCTTCCACTCTTAGCGATCTTGTGTCCGTCTCTTCCAGTCCCGACCTCCGTGCCGTCCAATGTGCTCCATCCAGCGTTGTGGTGGTCTGCCGCACCCTCTAGTATCGGCTCTGGGTCTCCATTCAAGGACTCGTCTTGTCCAGAGGCTCTCGTCCATTCCCGCAATGTGTCCCGCCCATGTCCACTTTTTCTTTGCCATAACAGCAATGACGTCATCCTTTGGTCTTACTTCGGATTTCGTTACGTTTCCGGTCTCGGAGGGTGATCCCGAGCATTATTGCTGTCTGACATTACAGGTTAAAATATATTTACACTAAACAAGTTTTCGCCGACGGCAAAAAATACCCCTTAAGTAGTAAGTAGCTAATTAGGTACTTATCAAATTGAAGTTTCATCATCCCAATAGTCTCGTAAAATTGCTGTGACAAACAAACAGACAGAGATATATGGACGGACGTTTAATAAATCGCTGACGAGTTCTCAGGCGAGTTGCTTAACACGTTCAAGGACTATCCTGACGTATTGTGATAGTTTGAGTCCACGTATAATATTTAAAAAAAAAAGCTATTACGCACTTAAGTAACGTAATGGTAAAAAAAAGGCCCGCGGGTATTATTTTGGATTTACGGTCGATTTTTCTAGCATGTTAGGACACTATTTACGAGCAAGTGTGATGAAAAATTATTTTACCTATGCCCTTAAATAGTTTTCACGAGATTTCACGGGCAAATTATTTTCAATCAGTTTTTTGGCCCTTTTCTCCATTATTGTATTCGGCGTAAGTTGCAATTCATTTTCATTTGACGACATCTTAAAATTAACAATGATTATCCACCCACAATGTATTCCGCGGCATCTTTGCGGTGCCCATCAGGGTTCATAATGAGCTATTCTAGTGTTAACTTCTAAGCTAGTAAGTAAGATCTATGTAAAACATTATGATTGCAATAAATGATTGAGTATCGAGAGACGCAAACTGAGACCCTCGTGAAATAGCACTACGGCTGTGGCGGTGTTTTTAATTACACCAAAAACGGAACTCCGTCCACGGCCGGCCTTATCCCATAGCATTTATAGGAAGCACGGACTCTGTGCCGTTTTAGGTTTTAACATAAGCCGCTAGTGTCACAGCAAAAAAGCTCTAGGGCAACCTCAACCTCATGCACTACCCTAAAAGGGGAACGACGCGTGTTATTGCACATCACGGCTGTGGACGAGCTGCCACAATAGGTAAGTTTTTTTTTCACTTCTCATGCTCAAAAAGTTTGTCAAATAAGACTTATCAAGCGAGACTCAAGTGATACATGTACAACCGAGGGAAAATATAATATATATATTTTCACTAGGGAAAATATGAAATTGAAAATAGAATGATTTACATTTACAAAACATCTTAATTTGACCAATCAAAATACTTCACCAAATTAAATCCACCAATCACAATACACATCGACTGTCAGTCGGAACATTAGGTTCTTTTTGGTACGTACAATCGTTAACTAATTCAAATCTTTAAAAAAAAAAATGTATTTGATATCAACCAACCATAATAAAGCTATATTAAAATCGACCAATCAGGTAACAGAATTCATTTCTCAAAACATTAGGTGTTTTTTAGTACCTATTTTACAATTGCTAAAATATCATAAATCGTTTGAGCTACGCTTTAAAGCGCTAAATAAGTACTCACTCGGTCAGCGCCGTTTAGTCTATATTTTGTATCTGTGTCAAAGTAGTTAAAATAAAAAACACGCCGCCAAAGTAAAACAATATTTTGCCGCGGAATACATTGTGGGTGGATAATCATTGTTAATTTTAAGATGTCGTCAAATGAAAATGAATTGCAACTTACGCCGAATACAATAATGGAGAAAAGGGCCAAAAAACTGATTGAAAATAATTTGCCCGTGAAATCTCGTGAAAACTATTTAAGGGCATAGGTAAAATAATTTTTCATCACACTTGCTCGTAAATAGTGTCCTAACATGCTAGAAAAATCGACCGTAAATCCAAAATAATACCCGCGGGCCTTTTTTTTACCATTACGTTACTTAAGTGCGTAATAGCTTTTTTTTTTTAATATTATACGTGGACTCAAACTATCACAATACGTCAGGACCCCAATTCTTGTGCCATTCGATATGAAGTTTCATTCGAGATGAAATGTCAGTTGAATACTATTTCCTAACAATCTCGCATAATAAACTATTGATCTCATATGTCACTAGAATCGGACTCCGAACACGTTTGACATTATCTGTGGTAAGCCACAGACAATGATGTAGTCTGCCGCTAATAAGTTAAAAATATGATCTTTTGTCTGATTTTATTTCATTTCCTCGCAATTGTGATGAAAAACATTGTATGTTACACGGGTGGTAAAGGAAATACAATGCTCGAGTCATTAAAGCCCTCAGCCTACGGCTTCGGGCTTCTAACAGACTCTCGTTTGTAATTCTTTCTTTACCACCCTTAATACACAATGTACTATTACACAATGGAAAAATGAAAAGCAAGTTGATTCTAACAGTGAAGGTGTGTTTTTGTATAATTCTTTTATTTTCTCACAATCGAAGTGAAAAGTAGAGTGTATAACTCGCGTCTATAAGCCATATTAGGTATCCCTCGCACAATTTTATAACCATCTCGTGGTACTATGGCTTATTTTTGACCCTAGTTATACAATCTACTATTGTACGACATTACATACATATTTATTCCGTCATAAAGTGGCACAATGTTTGAAACAACGTTAAATGTGACAGTTCGTCCATGGCCGTAGAAAATGTTGTATGGAATTTATTTGTGCCATATCATGCAATTTCGAGGATGGTGCTGTGTCCGCGAACTTGTTAAGAGAAACTACCACGGATGAAAGATTTACCTGTTTTTACTGGTTCGGCTGGACCAGTTGTTGTTGACTCTACCGGTGGAGCCACTGTCGGTTTATCTGTATCTGCACAAACAAATATATTTTTCACTTCTCATGCTCTTAAAATGTTACTTTAGTCTCTGCACATCGGGACTAAAACTCTTTATTGATCTCTAGGGACTAAAGTAATTGTGTTTTGATTTATTTTGGTAACTCCTAAACAGCCAATAACGGTGTTTGTGAATGGAGGATTATCGCCATTTTCAGTGATTGTGTATGGACCATTTTTTGAGCGTGGAAATAACCTCAAAATGTTAACTGAGAAAAAATATAAAAATAACGATTTAATTTCGTGAAACACGATTAATGATTACGAACATGAATCTATTTAATTATATTAAGGATTATTAATTTTATTATGCATGGTCCAATTAGATATAAAATACTTTTCAAGTTTGAATCTGTTGGCTAAATATGCAAGCATTTAAAGCGTCACTTATCAACAAAAAAAACCGCGAAACAATTTTGTAAGAAACTTTGTTATAATCAATATGGTAATTTTGTATGTGTAGAACTTCGTTTATTCCTCGCATTCCAAGTGAAAAGTAGAGTGTTTAACGCGAGACTAAACAACCATAATGACACTCGATTTATAGCCACCCGCGCTCCGCTTGTGTGGCTAAACATCTCGTGTCATTATGGCTTGTTTTAGTCCCTTGTTGAACAATCTACAATTTCATGTCTCATACTCTCAAAGTAGGCCATTGTTTATCTAAGAAGCGGATGAAAGTTACAATGTCCACGCTAGGGAAGAAAAGTAATTTGCATGTTTAAATAAAGTACCAGGAACGCATCGGTAATCAGGAGGAGCGTAGCGCAACTTAGATCGCAGGCGGTGCGGCGCTCCGACGTTGGATGGGCGCACACGTCACAGCAATGTACTTTTAATATTTATGCACTCCTAGTATTTGACGTTATATATTTTTGTCAAAAATGTTATAACCTTTTTTTTACTTTCCTCGTCATCGAAATAAAAAGTAGAGTGTTTAACTCGAGTGAAAGTGATCAATTGCACATATCACACCTAATGGCTCCTCTTCACAATCGGCGATCACAGACGATTACGGGCGAGCACGATTGTGTAGAGGGCGTACTCGGCTGTACTCGGCTGTACTTGCCGATCATCGTCTATGATCGCCTGCGACCCGTCGGTTGTCGGTTTTTCGGGCACGCATCAAAGGGAATCGTGGCGTGGTGCGTCGAGCTGCCCACACGATCGCCGATCATTCATTCGACGTCGAACAGTGGAAGGAAGTACACGTGTGTGTTTAAGATAAAAAAAAATAAACAATATGTCTACCGGGTGGTCTAATGAAGAGACGTTCGTTGGAGTACGTTGACGTAGTGGTTGTATACCGCCATTAAATAAATGGGCAACAGCAGCAACACATTCCACGTCCAATTCCATGTCCATCTTGTTCGCTAGCCGTTCGACAACTGCGACGACGATCGTGTGGATGCTTGTACACGATGATCGTGCCGATTATAGACGATCACGCGATCAACGATCATCGCCGATAGTGTAGTACGACCATAAAGCCACGCACAAGCACCCAAACGCATGACAGCATGTATGAACATAATTAACTGTGGCGACATAGCGACATCTAACGCCAAACATGTACCACCAACTCGCCAGCGCCAACAGCGCCACAACGTCAGACAGCGGAACTAAAGTGTTCTACATCGCGCTAGCGAAATTTCTTCAGTCAGTTGATATTATGTAGCACTTCTTACTTCATCCCAATGGACTTCGGTCCCCAGGTATAACACCCGCCTGGACAGAGATCTCTCTATTGTCCTCTCATAGTACATTGGTGACCCCGACGTGATCTGAACACGCAACCTTCTGATCTACATTAACTATCATCTTGTTCTTGTTATTTTTGTGTCATAATGTTTTGCTTCATTGTTGTAATGTTTTGCTTGTTGTTGTTCTGTTGTTCCTCGGGGTTGTGGCAGAATACCAGTGTTTGGCTCATGATGAGCAAAGTTATACGCTGAGCCATTATCCTTTTGCCCTGCTGCAGCGCACACATTCTTTTGGCAATTTGTGTGTAACAATGTTAGTGTCACTCTGCTTATTTTTATTTTATTTAGTCAATTGTATGTGTGTTGTGTAGTACGCAAATAAACGTTTTATCTATCTATCTATCTACCTAAAAATCACGACTTGTAACGTTACATAAGTAGTCTGTGATCGTAACGATGTTTGCTATGGCAATAAAATTAAGTCATACTTCACAAAATGCGAATAAAGCGTTATGATATGGGTAACCTATCGCAACCTCGAAATTTTTTTGACCGAATTTCATTTCACCGAAAACGTTTCGCTTTTTATCGTTTCTCCGATGGCACGTGTCGTCAATTTCTTACTTCACTATTTTACATTACGTAAACATATCTTTAGTCCGAGTAACTTTTCACCTTATAGTCACTTGCCCTATGTATTGTTACGTATGTTATTCATAGCCTATTTTTCATTACACCAATGCTACAAATAGCTTAGGGATCGTTACGTATTTTGTTTCGTAACCAAATTTTCACTTCATCAATGCTACATATAGATTTCACTAAGTTACGTCAAATATTCATTTTCGCCCAAAAATATTACTTGTAATTAGTTTAAGTAGAAAGACGAATTAGGGCAGAACCGGTTCGGATAGGTTAGGTTAGAAGGCCAAGGCGGGAGCTCTGCTCCCGCCTTGGCCTTCGAGGTTATTTTTTTTTCTGCCCAGAAAATATCAAACATAACATAGTCGATTTAATAATAGGTAAACTATTAATAAAACAATCCATTACATTGGGCAAAGGATACTAAGGTAAAATCAGAAATGGGAAATAGATAAATTGACAAACCATTACATTGGACAACTGTTTATACGCCGAAACCAGTAATAGGGAATAGATAATTTATCAAATCAGTAAAAAATCAAAACAAGTAATGACTAAATGAATATATTCGAACTGATCTTTCGGGTAAACGTAAAAAAAACCAAACCATAATTGTCGAATAATATTTGTCGAACCAAAATTCGGACAAACATTTTTCGGGGTTCAGATAGGTAACCTTATGATATGATATCGATAATTTTTTATAACGTTATGACAGTGCTAAGTTGTAGTTAAGACTGCACCGAGCAAACGTCGAGCGTCCAGTGGCGCCCTCATTACTATTATTGCATTTTCTAATTAACTAAATAATTTCCTTGCAATCAGACGATACGTTTTTGTAGCGCAAGTAAAAACACAATTCATGGGATACGTAACAAACTTTAATAATAATGGTCATACTAGCGTACTTATATTCTGAGGAGCCTTTAATATGTGACAGTTGCACAATAAGTAGTTATTATGTAACTGGTACATAATGGACTTAATTATGTCCCGTTGCACACATAACTTTTTCTACAACCTTAAAAAGAAAAGTACAAACTTTGTCGTAATTAGTTAAGTTACTTTTGGCAGTTTCTAAAAAACCTATGGTTTCATACGTCATATCGTTGATTTATATTCTTTTTCTACTCCTGTACTTTTATTAGTCTTTTACATAGTCACGAACACTATTATAAGAACATAGATAATATGACTTCAGAAAAGTCTATAACTCTATTCCCCATAACAGCTCTCGGTGTCGTAAAGTCGTCCTAACGATACGCCACAGATTACTAAGTGTAGCCTGTTAATCATATTTTAACGATTGTGAAATAGGGACTATAAAACACCTAAAGTTTTGAGAAATGATTTCAGTTATCTGATTGGTCGATTTTAAAATAGCTGTATTCTGATTGGTTGATACGAATTACAAAGTTTTTTTAAAAGATTTAAATTAGTTAAAGAGAAACACGTACCTAAAAGAACCTATCGTTCCGTTTGACAGTCGATGTGTATTGTGATTGGTGGATTTAATTTAGTGAAGTATTCTGATTGGTCAAATTAAAATGTTTTGGAATTGTAAATAATTCTTTTTTCCATTCCGTCAATTTAAAAACAAAGTAAACCATAGACACATATTTTGTCATTTTCTTGTTTCCCGCTCGTTTGTTGTTCTTTACTTCGTTCGTTCGTTTGTAAGTTTTTTCGCTTAATTTTGCATTTCATTTGAAACCTAGTCGTAGAAAAAGTATTGTATGCAACGGTGTATAACTAAGTCAAAAAACACTCGTGGCGCTTTCCTTTACGATGTTCGCCTTCGGCTCACATCGTAACTCACGCCACTCATATATTTTGACCTCTCTTATACAACTATTGCATAAACTACTATTATCGTTTGTTTGTGATTATTAAATATAGATAATGGACTTCGTTAGGCTTAATTATGATTTTTTGGAGTTATTGAGATAAGTTTTTAATACTTCGATCATTAAAGTATAAAAAATGTCAATTTTATTCACCAAACGCCACTTCTGGTGCCGTCATATTGCCATATTGCAAACAGCAAAACCAATTAAATATATTGATCTTTCCTTAATTATTACTTATTTAAAACCTCCCGTTATTGTAATTAATACGAGTAAATTAAATATTTGCCGTATTTGTACACAAATAAATTGTTTTAAAGACAGTTTTTGAGGATTCACAGTTGTTGGTAATATAAAAATTGAGATGTCAGTTTATCACCAAACACTTACATTGTTCAACCGCGTAACCATACCATGGTTATAACAATTGTATTGTATTGTTATGGCTTTTCTTTTGTACAATAAAGTGTTTACATACATACATACATACTATAATAATAATAATAAACTGTTATTACCATGGCAACGCTCATTCATTAGATAACTGTTTTCACGCTTCAGTTACTTAACGAATTAAACAAAAAAATAATTCACGCTTCAATTGAGAAAGTAACACTATACTGTAGTAGGTAATTTATGACCTCGTAATCCAATAAATGACATTATTAACAAATGCAGATGCACAAACGACAGTAAAGTTCCCACTTGTTCATGTTCTAATATTGCAAAAAAAGGCTCTTAGGCATGTCGAAAAGGCAAAACCTCTAGAACATTGCCGTCCACTTTTTGTGAAGCACGGCATACTAACCGTGATATCACTTTACATATATTTAGTTTGCATTTTTGTTTATAAAAATAAATCCAGTTTTGCATGCAATACTAACAACAGACCACGTAGGTTATGTAAATATAATTTTGACATTCAGTTACCAGAATCTAAAAATTATGTGAATTATAAAAGAAGCCTTGAATATAATGGTATAAAAATGTATAACTTTTTAAACGAGGACATAAAGCAATGTAATAATATAAATGACTTTTCTAGGAAATTAAAATCCTACTTGATTACTCGACCATTTTATAAGATACATGAATATTTTGATAAATTGTATGAATAAATAATAGTAGCTTTTAAGTTAGATTAAGATTTTGCATGCCAAATGTGGCAGAGCATACCTTCATGTACTGAAACCCTACTGACATGTATATTATATTTAAAACACCTGTGTATGTTCTTGCAAATAAATAATTAATTAATTAATTAATAACTTGCACTTCAGATTCCAAAAAAAAAATTAAGACTGCGCCGAGTGTACGCCGGATGTACAGTGGCGCCCTCATTACTATTATTGTGTTTTCTAATAAACTAAAGTATTTTCTTGAAATTGGACGAAATGTTTTTGTACTACAAATGAAAACACAACTTATAGGGTATATCACATAGTTTAATAACAATTCACCTTCGAGTTATCAACTTAAAAGTGGCCACCTTTTCCCGTTAAGCTGATTACTCAAAGGGTAATTGCTATTAAAGTTTGTTACGTATCCCATATTTTTTTTTCTTGCACTACAAAAAAAATCGTCTGATTCCATGGAAATTCTTTAGTTAATTAGAAAACACAGTTATAGTAATGAGGGCGCCACTGGACGCTCGACGTTTGCTCGGTGCAGTCTTAACTTACTTGAACGACAGTACTTGGCAGATAAGAAGTCAATCCTGACACATTGCACGACCATAAAGTTTCTGACTATTGACATTGTTGACAGCAGTAAAACAATGCTAAACTTATTAGTGGCGTGTGAGTGAAGGAACGTGACAGCACAGTGTTCGCGTGAACATTCGCTCGCGCGGCAAATGTTCGAT
>OZ014467.1:3570323-3729545 GCA_963966035.1 Acleris laterana | reverse complement strand
CTTATCGACTCGTCTGTTACACAGTTTAAAAAGGTAACATGTGCTTGCAACGCGTAAATGAATTTATTTGAAAACTGGTCAACCTTTTCATTCCGCGACTGTACAATAAAGGGCCGAGTTCACCAACCGGTTTAACAGACGGTTAAGTATTAATCAGCTGTTAGTTAATACATTTTACAACCGTCAAACCGCTAACCGTCCGTTTCATTGTTGGAGAACACTGCACTAAGGCGGCAATTATTATGATAACAGTAAAAACAAGTTTCTTTAGTAAAATATTTAATTTATCCTTTATCACAACAAAAACCAAACATTCAAATCAAACATCTTCTTAATTAACAATTTATTTACAATTTTACACTCACTGTCGATCTCGTATTGAATTTTCAACATGCCTTCCCTCCCGGCGCATGCAAGTTTCGTATCTCCTTAAAATTTATCTTTCACGGGGCCAATAATACTTAGTATCGTTAATAATGCCCGCCCATACGTTCAGGGACCAACGATATTGATGACCGTTTCCTTATTCCAATGGGGATTGTCTGTTGACCAACAATGGACATTTCTGCGATTTCACATACCATTGCGGCAAAATGTGCTTTCATCTGTCCAGATAACACTTTTTAGAAAATCTGGATTTTGGCGATGTTGTTCCAAAAACCATTCACAATAAGCTTTACGTATTGGGAAATCCCTCGGTAATAACCCGTGTACCTTTTGCGGTTTGAATGCCCACGGCTTCCACCTGCGTATTGCCGGTAATCGGTCGATCATCTCTAATTCGTTGAACTGCATTTACTATTACACGAGAGTTACGTGGATGCCTACGATTCGGAAACCTTTCTCGGTAAAGTCGGAGTGCTTGGGCTCCGTTTCCTTGTGTTTCTCTGTACAACAACACCATATCAGTCAATTCTGCTGAAGTGAACACTTGATTTGGCATTTTTAAATTTATTACCTACTTAATTGTTAAACTGAATAAAATTTCTTTGACAGCAAGATTTTTGATTGACAAATTTTAATTTTTAAACAAATTCTAAGTGAAGAGAAGAGGTTGTTAAATTACGAGGTTGTAAATTAGTTTCATACCAAAAAAGGTGAAAAACAAAGATAAACCTCTTTATGGCACATTTGACAATGAGTTTGTAAGCGGAATAGAAAATTATCTTTTAAAGTCCCCCGTACCAAGAAAATTTTGCCCTCGTACCATGAGATAGCGATAATACCGCCATGTCCGATACACTGATTTAACGATTAAACTTTGAGGATCAATAAATTATCTAAATTCAAGTTAATTGAAAATGTTACAAAACAAAAGTAGCTCAGTTAAGCGACTAGAATCGAACCTTGCATTTAAAGCCCCATGGTCAGAGGCACCCTGTATATTTACTTTCTTCACTTTCGACATGGCGACAAATATTTTCCCAGTCCTCAGCAGTAATAGTATTAATTCTTTCAGTTGCTAAATTCAATACAATAAAAACCGCCCGATAATATTTAGAATTTCATACTGACATTATTTTTAAATTTTCTTCTTAAATATAATTATTTTCTTACAAACTTATTTTTATGCTGATAGTGCGGGAAAAGGGAAATTTCAAATATAGAATGCCTATAAACCACAGACCACTTACCCTATAGACTCCGCTTCGGAACAGTTTGTCTAGTATCTCATTAAGCCAAAATGGCGGGGCGCGGGGGGCGGAAAGTGCACCGTGATTGGCTAGTTCAAAGTCAACGAATAATCAAGTGTGCGCGTCGTGGTGCGCGCCAATAGAACCATGGCAACCAATTAGTGTTCTGTGAGCATAAGCATGGCTTACGGGGGCGCCTTTGTATGCGGAGTCTATAGGGTAAGTGGTCTGTGCTATAAACACACAATACCACTACGTATGCAATTCCACGCTCTCGCTAATTCATCTACATATATGTATGGCTTTTAGGGAGAGGGTTTAGTCCGTGGTGCCCTTTTAATATAACAACGATAAAACTTTAAATAACATATCCTGCGTAGTTTAGGAGGATAACGCGTCAACTCGGACTGGTTACAAGAGCAAATAAATGAAATATAAAAAGTAAGTATTACGTATACTATATGTACCTATATAAATTATGACGATGCAAAACCACCACATAAGTTTCGTTAAGTTTTCCTGCATGAATCGCGTTACTCATGTTCGAACGTAAAATAGTTATTTGTTCAACAAGAGAGCAAAGTTGGTTTTTGCTGCGAGTGATGATTTTGAATCCCGAGTAAGCGAAGGATTCTATTATTGAATCACGAGCGTAGCGAGTGATTCTAGGTTAGAATCCTGAGCGTAGCGAGGGATTCAAAGATACGAGACGTAAAAAACTTTGGCTATGGCGGACAAATTAACCAAAATTACATCGTCATTTACATTAAATTACTTTTTTTTTAAGTACAATAATCCCGCTAGGTATTTTTGAAATGCGTTCTGAAACTGCCCCCGCGGTTTATGTCACGAAATTAAAGATTGTTAAAACGATAACAAAATTATGTAGATACATGATAAACTTCTTATTTTTCATTAATTTTGTCTACAAAACATTAAATAAAAAAAATGATTGTACCTACTGTATAACATAGTTATAATAAACACATTTCAAACTTTAACAGATGGTTTTATTTGCAATTTTACGGTTATGTGTGCATCCGAACGTGCGTTTCTTTTTGGGCCTACTATGTGTGGAATTTGAAAATCGAACTTCGAATCAAGTTGTTTCTATCTCTCGCTTTTTTCCTATCGAAGTGAAAGTGACAGAACCAAGTGAAGTTCAATTTTTTCGAATGTCGTGAGTAGCCCCAGCACTGATCACGGCATTTAAAAAAAATAATTAAAAAGCTACTTTGCCTCTCGCTCGCAGCAAAATTGAATTATGCTCACTGTTTTTAAGCAGCAAAACCTGCTTGTTTGAGCTGCTGAGGTGAAAAATATATTTACCTCAACATAGGTAGTTGATATGCTTTGTTTTTAATATATTAGGTCCTTACCTATGAAATTGGCGTTTTTTTACGTGTTTTTTTTTTTTAACATTAATACACTGTTACAAAGGTTTTAGGTACAAATAATATGGTTGCCCGGTGTGGTAGCCGGATTAGAATAGTGCCACTCCGTATCTTTCCGTGGATGTCGTAAAAGCCGACTAAGGTAATAACCAGTGATCGTTATCAACGTCCACTTTTGGTAGCAAAGGGTATGGTTGGCAGAAAAAACAAACACATTTGGTTGTTTACTTTTGATCTTAACCATAAAATAAATACTTACCTTCTAAAGATTACACCTCTAGATATAAATCCTTACGGTGCAAAACCTATTCCGCCCTAATATATTTTTAAAACAGTGTACGTCAAATGACATAAAATGTCATCAAAATATAACTGTAGTTGAAAATCTAATTACACTACGCGACGTGTTTATCTAAATAAACCAATGCATATCGTATCGTATATATGCCGGAAGGTGTGAATAAAAATAGTGTGCAATATTTTAAAGACTTAAATTTCCTTCCTGTGACTGCTGTTAACGTAGAAAGGTCATTTAGCTATTGAAAATGGATTTTCTCCAATCGACGTGAGCGACTGACAGCCAAATCTGTTGAACAAATTTTAGTCATTTATTCACTATAATTTGGATTTGTTGTTATAAATATGTATATAAATCTCATAATTTGTAAAATTATAATGTTTAATATACTTCGTTATTTGTTTTTTTTGTCAACCATACTTTGCTACCATTACAGGACGTTGATAACGATCACTGGTAATAAAGGCGTGTAGTACTGTTAGGCGATGGGCTTGCAACCTGTCACTAATACACTGGTAAACATCTTAGCCTAGTGTGCAAAATGTGGTTACAGAATTATCAAAAAGTTTTTATAGTTGTTAGAAATTCTGTAGCTCTGCCTACCCCACTCTGGGAATAAAGGCGTGAGTTTATGTATGTATGTGTAATATGGTTAAATTTCTTACTTAATGTTTAAAATTAAACTATGAACTCAACTCTTTAATGTGCTGCGAGTTCAAATGTTTCAATTACTTCGAGTTTTATCAAGCTAACTATTTTCAAAGTACCTAAATAAGATTATGTATAACATAGCTTAGAAGTGTCCGATATTCCTAACAGAATTTTGTATGGTTTGCATTTGACGTTGCTAAATAATCGTTAAAAACCACCGTTTTCATAAAATTCTCCATATAAAACGAGCTGTCTGTGGCCAGTTACAACCAGGTGTCTTTTGTATACAAACCTTGTCCTAATAATTAATTAAGAACACAAAAAAAAGGTGCAATAAGTTTACTTGCAGTTATTATGCCTTTTATTATTTGGGTCAAATCAAAAATCAAAATCAATACCACACACGGGCAATATATACCTACCACGCAAATTGGCCACACACGGGCTCTTTTACAGGTCGGTAATGAGAATCTACCAGCGCTTCGGACAAGACCATCATTGCGGAGAAGCGCCGCAAGAAACTCCAGCAGAAGGTCACGAAATAATGCTATCGAAAAGTATACTTCCCTCATTAGAAAAAAAGGGCGTATGTCTCACAGAACCGCGAATGTATTAGTGACCTTATTTCTTAATACACGGGGTTCAATTTGCTTTGACTATAAAACTGCACATACGTCCTTTTTATTTAGAAGGGCAGTATTGCACCTTGCTTGACACACAGGTAGTGTGACACGTTTATATTGGGTGCATACAGTTTGATTTTTATATCTAAGGCCAATCATTTCAACTCGTGTTATGCGCGTAAATAAATAACCTCGTTTAACTTAGGTGTATTAACCCGATTGCATTAAACCACAGACCACTTACCCTATAGACTCCGCTTCGGAACAGTTTGTCTAGTATCTCATTAAGCCAAAATGGCGGGGCGCGGGGGGCGGAAAGTGCACCGTGATTGGCTAGTTCAAAGTCAACGAATAATCAAGTGTGCGCGTCGTGGTGCGCGCCAATAGAACCATGGCAACCAATTAGTGTTCTGTGAGCATAAGCATGGCTTACGGGGGCGCCTTTGTATGCGGAGTCTATAGGGTAAGTGGTCTGTGCATTAAACTAACGAAATTGGCCCGCCCTCGTAATTATCCTTTTACCGTATCAGCTAGTATGAATCCCGATGACGTTTACAAAATTTACCTATTGGACGACAATTGGACACGTTGAGTAACCAGGGTAGTGATTCTCTCAACAACGACGGTCGGACGGACGAACGAGTGAATCTCCAAGCGGCGAGTTTAAGTAGTCCCGTCAGTGCGAACAGAACATATTTTAGCGCGTGCATTTTCAATTTAGCAGCATGTTTTCTGCCGATGGATCGAACGTATAAGGCTGCTTTATTAAGACTGCGCCGAGCGTACGCCGGATGTACAGTGGCGCCCTCATTACTTTGAATGTGTTTTCTAATAAACTAAATTATTTTCTTGAAATTGGACGAAATGTTTTTGTACTACAAATGAAAACACAACTTAAAGGGTATATCATATAGTTTAATAAAAAATCACCTTCGTGTTATTAACTTAACGGAAAAAAGTGGCCACCTTTTCCCGTTAAGCTGACTACTCAAAGGGTAATTGTTATTAAAGTTTGTTACGTATCCCATAAATTGTGTTTTTACTTGCACTACAAAAACATTTCGTCTGATTCCAAGGAAATTCTTTAGTTAATTAGAAAACACAATAATAGTAATGAGGGCGCCACTGGACGCTCGGCGTTTGCTCGGCGCATTCTTAAAGCCATTTTTAATAGAATAACTTGTCTGGTTATAACCTCTAGGGTTTTACTCTCTCAATTATTAAATAGTGAAACACGATTAATGATTAAATCGTGTTTCGCTGAATTAAATCGTTATTTTTATATGTTTGCACAGTTGTCATTTTGAGGTTATTTCCACGCTCAAAAAATTATCCATACACAATCACCGAAAACGGCGATAATCCTTCATTCACAAACACCGTGATTGGCTATTTAGGAGATACAAAAAAAATATTACTTTAGTCCCTAGAGATTAATAAAGAGTTTTAGTCCCGATGTGCAGAGACTAAAGTAACATTTTAACAGCATGACGTGATGTGAAAAATAAACATTATAGATAAGCCATTTTTTTAACTTAGACACAAGTACACTTAAGTACATTAAGTTGTTGGCTTCTGGACACAATAGATTATACGAATATTTGTACTTATCCCAAAAAAAATATTTTTGTGAGGACTAATCAGCGTTGTTCTTCAGTAAGACAGAGTTGCAGAATATAAATATCAGTAAGCGTTAGGAAACCTTTATCCTCGAACCGTTACGAAGAGATTGATACGCATGCAATGTACTGTACGTAAACACCTATTACAGTAGAACACAATTGATATGGCGTGTCGTGAATCTTCGTTCGCGCAGACACCAACAACAATTCCGATGATTTTCGAAAGCACGATTAAAACCACGATCAAACTTGTTCGTAATACTTATAAGGTGCAAATTAAATTGCATTATTTTTTTCCATCTCACTCACGCACATTTGACGGCTGACCGCATGACACGCGGGCGCGCGTCAACATGGCGTCACTATAACCAATAATAGCACAGAATACAAGCACGCAACGCGTGGATCATGCTGATTGGTTCCCGCGCTTCGAAAAATTGTCATCTGCGCAGGTACATAGGTAAGCTATATCAGTTGTGTTTTAGTGTACGGTCTTTTAAATTTGTTGTACCTGTAACGATGATTGGTTCCAACTGCGCGCTTGATGTTGTTGTAGTGCTTGGTTTCGTAGTCAAAGTTGTCCATGGAGCCTTGGTTGTCCATGGACGCCTGGGTGTCCATGGACGCCTGCTTGTCCCCCGAGGCCAGGTTCTACTTGGTTTCTTCGTAGTAACTACTCTTCTTGGAGGGTTTGGTCTCTTTGTAGTTTGTCCTCGTGGATTATTTGTAGCTTTAGGTGTTGTTGCTGGAAAACAGAACCCGTTACCCAGATTTAACCCTTTTTTTCGCAATGTTGAGCCAGTTCAACAAGTTAAAGGTTCACTTTTTTATATTTTTTTGTAACTATTTTTCTATGCTCTTTATGAAACTAAATAGGTTTGAACACACGTCATTTTCCAATTTTGCGAAAAAAAGGGTTAAATACGATGTCGTAAATGATATTGGTGTTAGGCTGGCCTTACACTCGTAAGGTTTACTAACGTAACTAGGGACGCGGCTATCTGTTAGAATGAGAAAAGCTATTTCTATCTTATTCTAACAATTAGCTGCGTTCCTACTTACGTAAGTAAACGTACCGAGTGTAAGGCCGGCCTTAGTACATAATAATCTGAAAGATTGTCAATTAAAAACTGGCCAAAGTCGAAGTAGGGTTCCGAAGTCGTTACTACAAACAAATTAGACCTCGCGACCAACTTAACTTGGCCGTTGGAAAACTGTCATGCCCATACATCGATATAGGTCGCGGTCAGTTTACCAACACCGCAAATAAGTCTCCGGAAGGTAAATATCACAGACCACTTACCCTATAGACTCCGCATACAAAGGCACCCCCGTAAGCCATGCTTATGCTCACAGAACACTAATTGGTTGCCATGGTTCTATTGGCGCGCACCACGACGCGCACACTTGATTATTCGTTGACTTTGAAATAGCCAATCACGGTGCACTTTCCGCCCCCCGCGCCCCGCCATTTTGGCTTAATGAGATACTAGACAAACTGTTCCGAAGCGGAGTCTATAGGGTAAGTGGTCTGTGGTAAATATAAACAATTAAACTGTTTGTAACTCAAGAACCAATGAAGTCTACTTAGTCGCGATAGGTTTCCTATTAAATTCATTAGGTATTATGTGGTTTTATTTAAGACATGTTTCTTTGATAAGTCTCTGACTAGGGTTTGCAATTCGAATATTCGATTATTCGAATTATTCGCCATAAATTTTATTCGAATTCGACAATATTCGTTATTCGAATAAAACGAATATTTCGAATAGTGCAGAAATTTGTCTGTAATTATTTACCTTAGCAAAACGCCAGGACACTCGAAGCACTGACTGCATTCAACTTTACCAAGTGTTACTTACTCCAAAACGGTTACAGATATTAACATAATTTCGTAGAGGTAAATAAAGTGTAAAAGACACAGATACATTATATATTTATTGAGTTAATTATTTCTATATCAGTCATCAGCTTGTTAAATACATATTTCAGAAGTTTTTCGACTACTTAAAACGTCGACTTACCTGGGTAGCGGTTTATAACTCTGGGTTTACCTGAAAATTTGCTTAAAATAATATAAATAGGTATTTAAATCAATCCAGTCTGAATTCTTCTTCTACTAGCGTACTATAAACCGCTAATATTGATATCGTTAACGGTATCATAATACCACCTATATTGTAACCGAAGCGTGAAAACAATTTTATGGCGTTGCCATGGTAATAAAAAGAAAAAAGGAATAAAAAGAAAATAACATTTAATCACTACACACACAAGACACATAGAATAAAATATAACAGAAGACAGCAATAAACAAGTAGTGAAGTGTCTTCGCGGCAGTGAACCGGGCACTGGCTCAGCATAATGCTGAGGTGTTAGACACCTGCAGCGCTGATTTACAGCCAGCTCCGAGTGTGACAGACGGACGGTACGCTAAACGAAAAAAGTGTAATTTAAAATGAACATATTTATACTATAAAACAAATACTTATAGTCAGTGGCAAAATAAATACAAAAACTACATGCAAATACCTTACATAAACATAATATTTAAAGTAGAAATACGTACGTAGCCAGTATACAATACAGCATCGACAATTTGGCACAATTAACAAAAACAAAAGATAACGAAACTATAATTTTTATTTATCATTATAGCAGTTCTATAATAATAGGGCTATTAGGGCATTAAAACAATTACCCTTTGAGTAGTCAGCTTAACGGGAAAAGGTGGCCACGTTTTTTCCGTTAAGTTGATAACTCGAAGTTGAATTGTTATTAAACAATGTGATATACCCTATAAGTGGTGTTTTCATTTGTAGTACAAAAACCTACCGACCAATTTCAAGAAAATTCTTTAGTTTATTGGAAAACACAATAATAGTAAGGAGGGCGCCACTGTACATCCGGCGTACGCTCGGCGCAGTCTTAACTAATTTGCTTATCATGAGCAAAATATTGGTAGGTAATCTACAACCCCGAGAAACGACGAGGGATGTCTGTCTGGTTTTGCGAGACCGGCGACTGGCTTATAGCCTAACGCACTCGCTATCGTAATCGACTTCAAAGCAGACAAGCTTTCGGAGTGTCGAAATGAAAGCGATTGCGATTGCGAGCGCGTTAGGCAATAGGCAATAGGTCCATTGCCGTGGGTTGCCAATGTAGGAAGAAACGATGTTATTTAGAAAATTAAAGATATTGCCACTACCATTAAATTACTAGCATAGAGGCATTCCATCTTAGTCCTTAGGGTTGGCAACGCATTTGCAGTCTTAGGATTGCATTGCAGTCTTGTGAATGCGAATGTCTATGGGTCACAGTTTCCACTTACCATCAGGTGGCCTGTGTGCTCGTTTGTCTTCTCTATGCCATAAAAAAAAAAAAAAAACCATGTTTGTACATTCGAGACGTGTGTGTTTTTGTCAAGTCGCACCCTGAATACTTTAAGAAACGTAGTGAAGTCATACAGAGGCCGACAAGAACACATATCATGTCTCTTTTGTACAAACCGCCTTGTCGCAAAGACATGTATAAAAGAAATATAGTTAATATGAGCATTGAAGTTTTTAATCATTTACCGTTAGATTTAAGAAGGTTGTCAGTAAATATATTTAAAGCAAAGTAACAAAATGGTTAATGGAGAAATGTTTTTACAGCGTCAAGGAATACTTGAGCGACAGGCACTCTTACTCGTAGTTATAAGTTTTCAATGTTGACTAAAATGTAAATATATAGTTGGTAATAATAAGTAAGTTAGATTGCGCGACCAGATATTTGTACGCTTGCTTTGCATGCTGAATACAAGAACAATAATGACAATATTTATAAGACCATACTTATATTTTACTGTATTCTGACAAATAAATGAATTTGAATTTGAATTTGAACGGAAATGGAGAGATCATGAAGCTTATAATGTATAGAGTAAACCGCTAACAAACAATCGAAGTTAGGAAAAGTGACCTTGAATTACGTCAGGTATCTTTTGAATTTCTCCAGGAAGGAAGAGAAGAAACAATGACACATTGCATCTCCTTTCTTCATTCCTAAGAATACAGATGCAAAATTACGTGACGCATTTCAAGTTTATATTTTCTATCTAGCCACATATCAACATAGCGTGGTTGTCAGCGACATCTAGCCATTGTAAACAATACGAACTCCTAACGCCCTAACATCAGCATCATCTAGATAGACAATTAATAACTAATTCATTTTGAAGGAACTAACAAAATTATCATTGGTTTCACCGACCGAGAATACCGAGATGTGTCGATAATGTTACAAAACAAACTTTGTACAGTAGAGCACCACTTATATGGCGTGTCGTGTCGTGAATCTTCGTTCGCGCAGACAAGAACAACGATTCCGATGATTTCCGAAAGCACGATTAAAACCCACGATGAGACTTATACGTAATAGTTATAAGGTGCAAATTAAATTGCATATTTTTTTTCCATCTCACTCACGCACGTTTGACAGCTGATCGAATGACACGCGGACGCGCGTCAACATGGCGTCACTAATAACCAATAACAGCACAGAATACAACCACGCAACGCGTGAATCATGCTGATTGGTTCCCGCGCTTCGAAAAATTGTCATCTGCGCAGGTACATAGGTAAGCCATATCAGTTGTGTTTTACTGTAATGTTATAGGAGAGTTGAGAGAATATTATAACCAATCGTACGCTGGTTTCACTATTCATACTTACGAGTGTACACGCCCAAAACACCCTTCGAAATTCGAATAATTTAGGTACTTACGTGACGTCAAAATCGTCGTTTGTACTGTCGTGGGCGTCGTCGTTTGTACTGTCGTTGGCGTCGTCGTTTGCACTGTCGTGGGCGTCGTCGTTTGCACTGTCGTGGGCGTCGTCGTTTGCACTGTCGTGGGCGTCGTCGTGTGTACTGTCGTAGGCGTCGTCGTTGGTCGCTCTGAAAAAGGACAGCAATATAGCGACAATAACCATTACTTTATCAGGGCTAACAGGCTATTGGTTGCTTTACTAAAAATGTTTTAACTGAAGTAATATTGGGTTGGGTCCCGTTGGCCTTACTTGCATTTAGCCTTGGCGAGCAAAATGGCTCAGTAGTTCACTGACCAAGCATGCAAAATGACTTGGTTATATAATGCCATGGATGGTTACAAAATTGTCTTAGTTTCAGGAACACTTACCTACTTTGCAAAGCGTCTTGGTTGTGAAATGCACAAGTAGGCAGAATGACTTGAAGTACTATGGAGGTGATAGTAAAATAATGTATTGCCATTATATAACCAGGACAAAATTGCTACTTGGAATTTTTTTATACTTTAAGATTTAACTACATAGTTTATACATTAAAGACATTCTACTCTTTTTTTTTTTTTTTTTTTATGGCATAGAGAAGACAAACGAGCACACAGGCCACCTGATGGTAAGTAGAAACTTTGACCCATAGACATTCGCATTCACAAGACTGCAAAGCAATCCTAAGACTGCAAATGCGTTGCCAACCCTGAGGACTAAGTTGGAATGCCTCTATGCTAGTCATTTCACCGGCTGTCTTATCCCCAAACCGGAACACAACAATGCGAACACTCCTGTTGCACTCTATTGGCCATGAAGATTATCCAGACCATTTACCTATTAAAACAAGTCATTACATCTATACAATGCCTTATAGCATTGAGGACGTTTTACAGACCAAAGCATTTTGCTACCCGGACAAAATACAAATAAGGTGCTCTGCTCCCCAAGGCTAAATGCAAGTAAGGCCAACGGGACCCCACCCGTAATATTGTGGGACGTCGACTTCTGTTGGACTGAATGGTTACCATTTGAAAATAAGTTATTTTTTGCAGACATAATGGTGTTATAAAAGGCGAGAGTGAGGTCCTGTTTCTAGGTGTTTTGGCCCCAGGGCTCTGCCCTCCTAGGAAATAAGAGCGTATGTCTCAGAACCGCGTATGTATTAGTGACCTTATTTCTTAAGGTAGAGGGTAAAATTTACGACTATCTAATTACGTTTGCGTCCTTTTTAGTTAGGATAGCAGAGCTGCAGAACTAACGTAACCTAAAACTACGTCTCTTATTTTTGTTGTATGTTTGGAATATTATACCACATGAACATAACATTGAACGAGCATTATAGATTTTGACCGTAACAGATTCTGACTTTGGAGCCACCTGACCTATATGACATTTATGGTAAATAAAATGAGAGAATATGAACGTATAGCATTTGATTTTAGCTCAGCTGAGTATACCTTTGAAGATTCTTACCCGCAGTGTCAAAAAGCAACGTAACTCGCTTTAAGTAGACGTCTATGCCGTCATTTTGAAGTACGCAGGTCAAGGTAGCGCCGCTGATGACCGGTATTGCTGTATAAACGAAGGATTCCATGATCTCTGGCGGAGAGTTCACAACTAAAACGTAAAGAAACTTTAAGAACATGTGGTTGCCGGGTTAGAATAGTGCCACTCCATGTCTTCCCGTGGATTTCGTAAGAGGCGACTAAGGGAATAAAGGCTTGTAGTACTGTTAGGCGATACCCGACTGCCAAACACCCTGTATAAATACTAGGTATTATAATAGTAGTTTATGTGACTGTACATAATGAAGGGCATTAAACACGAGTGTGGGTTTAATTCACAGACCATTGATTTTCTAAAAACTTACAGGCAAATTTGAAAATGATTCTGCCATATCTAGGGTCCGCGGTGCAATCCACATTCAACTCTTCATTATTCTTGTATCTATAATCGTAGTAGGTGGCTTTTTCATATGTTGCTGTAGCTGTGAGAGCGCTGGTAAATCCCGTAAACCGGATTTTGTCAGCGTCTGAAAAAGTAATGATGTAAAATACAAAACAACATTAGAAACATAGATACAAAAAATAAGACACAGAAACAGTTCTGAAACGGTCCCAGCTCAGCATTCGCTAGCCGTAAAGCTATAATGTATAAATGGACTATCTAACACTAAAATAATTTTTCAAATCGGACCAGTAGTTCCTGAGTTTAGCGCGTTCACAAACAAACAAACAAACAAACTCTTCAGGGTTATAATATATTTAAATACCTGAACGCGGGTGGTCATAACGAGATACCGCAGTAGTTGTTGCTTGTGGTGATCCGCCATCGTGGGGGTCTAGTTGTTGGGTAGCAACGGGTGCACTAGGTTCCCTTGACGGGGCTTGAGTTACTTCTGTGGACAAAAGGGTGTAAAATAGTTTAGTTTGTAACGAGGTGTATCTACCTTTTCTTTTATATTTCACCTCGTTCAGTTAAAATGATTCTGGCATTCACCTAAATGGCTATTATTAATCAAAATTCTAAATTTGAGTTCATTCAAAATCTACGTTCGCCTGGACACAACGACTGATCAGTTGCTCACGAGTTTCCAAGCTATGAACAAGTTCCAATCGTAATTAAAATGTTATGAATCAAGTCAAAAGTTCCTTAATCTAAATAACCCTGTAAACCCTGTTTATGGCACTTATTGTAAGTTTATACCTTTTATATCTAAAACCATTTTAAATTCATCTTACCACAGTTTTATTTTATTCTAAGTTTTCCTTTGTTGTTGTCCTCAGGTGCCTTATTTCTTTATTATAACTACTAGAGGCCTTTTTAATAAATAACCCTGCCCTGGACTCCTGGTGTTTCCTATTACCATCCCCGTTCCTGTACCTGATCCAGGATCCCGCGACTTTACCTGATCCGGCATCCTGTGACATTGGCGCTCAACGTTCCCGAACCCCACCCAGATCCACCACCAGCGACGCCGAAAATATATATATATTTTTTTAAATAATTTTATACTTACTCCTATTGTAATAGTTAGATATAAATATTTTTTTTTTTTTCTAAATTCAAATTGGTTATAGTCAACCGATCCAAATTTCGATCATCCCTCTCGGCCTAACTACTTTTATTTAATAATATATATATATTTTTTTTTTTTACCACTCCCTAACCACCCCAGGTATATTATTTACAATAATAATTAATTTTAATTAAGTTGTATTACATTATTAGTAATCGCGTTATAGGGCCAACACTGATAAGTACACTTACAATAAATATTAAACACACTTTATCACAGACAATAACACATACAAGATTTCTTCGGAAATCTAAACATTTCCTCATCTCAACCTGAAGTGTTTTTAAAACTCCTCGGAGTCACTGACGGAAGAGTCTGGAAATAAATACGGGCAGTGCTGTTGGGGAATACCCTCAGTGTATCCCATTTCTTTCACCCGACATTTAAAACTTACCTTCTGTTACGAACTCATTTCACACTTCGCATAGTTTTTATATTGACCATAAATTACGTGTTCTGTCTGTCAATTCTTTTATCTTCACTTATGTCGATGTCTATAAAATAAACGTATTTTATTGAGTTAGCGATAATGTGTATTTATATCATTGGCGACGAGAATTAAAGGACAAAATGAACACCGAACAATTCGACAAATTCCTGCAATTGCAGGCAGTTCAACAAAAACAAATGTCTGACATTTTACAATTGTTACTAACGCAAAACAAAGCGGCTGAGACGACTTCCACACCGAACACGACAAACGGCACGGAGTCATCTAGTTCTACTAACAGAAACACCATTTACAACAGTTTCAAAGGTG
Source organism: Acleris laterana (assembly GCA_963966035.1). Lineage (NCBI taxonomy): Eukaryota > Metazoa > Arthropoda > Insecta > Lepidoptera > Tortricidae > Acleris > Acleris laterana. The sequence goes on along the minus strand of OZ014467.1, from coordinate 3,714,691 downwards.
ATAAATTCAATTCTAGTGACACGTCGATCGAAAACTTTATAGACTATTTTGAAACGAAATGCGGACTTTGGGGAGAAGACGCGCGAGGAATCAAGAAAGACCTTCTGTTCGCCTGCATCACGCCTGAAACGTTTCACGATATAAAAGTTGCCCTAACACCGCATTTTGAAACCAGCACGTACGAAGACATCCGAGCAAAGCTTCTCGACCTGCACAGAGTCAAGCGCACACGATACAGAGCACTTACCGACTTTTGGAACTGCATACGCACTGACAACGAATCCATGGAGCTCTACGCTAACAGACTTAAAGAAATAAGTAAAGATTGCGGCTACAACGACAACCTGTTAGAGCGGCAGCTACGTGACCGCTTTGCCACCGGCCTCAACCATCAACAGTTACAGATCGACCTGAAACAAAAATGGCCCGACTTACAAGAACTTCAAGACGGGAAATGGAAAGAAATCACTTTTGCTCAGATATTCAGCGTTGCACAGTCACGAGAACGCGCAGAAGGCGATGAGGACACATACGTCAAGGTGAACAAGATCAAAAGAAACACAAGTTTCCGTCAAAACCCATCTCCACGCAGACTACGGACACATCAATGTTTCAGATGCGGTCAACCCGAAAGACATCCACTACATCAATGCGCGGCCAAAACTCATACATGTAAAGAGTGCAATATTCAGGGTCATTTCGAAGACTGCTGCATCAAGTCAGGCAAGGCACGCCTACCTGATCGAATCTATAACGGATCAAAAACTCTTACAAAAAGGAACAAGTTACACAAGCTGAAAAATAACGGCAGCTGCAACGACTCTTCACGAACATCCGACTCAGACGACAACGATGAAGACTCAGATACCGTTTGTCAAATTAATTGTACAAAGGGCAAAGACAGCAAAAGAATCGATGTTTTAATCAATGACGTTCAATGCACGTTAGACTGGGACCCCGGCTCAGTTTACTCTATTATCAGCACCAAGTTCTGGAGACGCATCGGGGCACCCCCTCTCACGAAGGCCCCAGGCTTACACGCTTACGGTAACATCAGACTAAAACCAAAGGGCCTTACAGACGTAACAGTACAAATGCAAGGGGAAGAAAAATTATTACCTGTCGTCGTTATGAAGTCAGCCGATCCAATGTTGTTTGGCTTGCAGTGGAGTGAGATGTTCAACATGGATTTTCCAAAACCAGTCTACTCTATTAAAAACATTCGACACGAACCTGACAACCTGAAACAGATCTTGGACAAACACAGTGCCCTTTTCGACGGTAAGCTGGGAAAAGTCAAAAATTACCAAGTAAACATACACATCAAACCGCAAGCTGACCCGAAACACATCCCAGCAAGATCAATTAAGTTTTCAATGAAGAAAAACATAGAAGTTGAACTAGAACGCCTAGTTGAAGAAGGCATCATTACTCAAGTGGACCCAAACGTCACACCGGTTCAATGGGCAACACCAACAGTCAACGTACTTAAATCCAACGGTCAGATCAGAATATGTGGTGACTTCCGCAGCACGCTCAATCCTGTACTGATAACACACGCACATCCAATTCCGTTATTTGACCAGTTACGCCGGAACCTCGCAAATGGAGAGAAGTTTTCTAAAATCGACTTAAAGGACGCTTACCTTCAATTCGAAATAAGTCCTGAATCGAAACAATTTCTTACAATTTCGACACACAAGGGTTACTATGCATACAATCGAATGCCATTTGGGATTTCGACAGCTCCGTCAATATTTCAGCATTACCTTGATAAGCTTCTAGAAGGGATACCGAACGTGGCAGTCTATTTCGACGACATTGCCATTACAGGGAAAGATGACAAAAGCCACCTCGAAACTTTACGTATCGTTTTCCAAAGACTAGCACAAGCCGGATTAAAAGTAAACTTGAAGAAATGCACCTTCTTAAAACCTGAAGTCGAATACCTTGGACACACGATTGATAAAAATGGAGTACGTCCCACAAAATCGAAGATAGATGCAATTGCCAAAGCTTCCCCTCCAACCAACGCCAAGGAGCTACGGTCATTCCTAGGTTTAGTCAACTTTTACGAGCGCTTTATACCACATTTACACAGTGTCTGTGCTGACCTCCACGCACTTACTGGAAAGCGGTTGAAATGGCGTTGGACTGACACGGAAATTAAGGCTTTTGAACAAGCAAAGTCCTTGATTGTACGCTCTAAACCTCTTGTAGCTTTCGATGACAATCGTCCGCTGTTCCTAGCCTGTGATGCATCAGAAAAAGGCGTTGGCGCAGTACTTTTCCACAAGAGGAACAATATTGAACAACCAATCGCCTTTGCATCAAGAAAACTTCGACCTGCAGAATCTAAATACTCTGTCATAGACCGCGAAGCTCTTGCAATTTTTTTTGGAGTCAGAAAATTCGACCAATATCTGCGTGGTATCAAATTCACTCTAGTTACTGATCATAAGCCTCTCATACACATCCTGGGGATTCAGCGTAACTTACCTAAACTCGTCAATAACCGCTTAGTGCGTTGGGCTTTGATAATAGGAAGTTACGATTACGACATAGTTTATACAAAAGGAGGTAACAACTTGATTGCCGACTATTTATCAAGAATGCCCAATTCAGAAGAGCAACCCTCCAAAGCTGAACTCGCAGTTCACAAGATTGTATCACGCCTACAGTCAGATAGACTAGCCGATCTTGCGTTGTCAGAGGAGATATTAAGAGACGAAACAAAAAAGGATTTCATACTCAGACTCGTATCCCAGTTTATTAAAACAGGCTGGCGTGAACAACAATACTCAAATTATATTAAACCATACGCTCGCAAACGTGGTGAACTATCGCTAGAAAACCAGATTGTCATGTGGCAAGGTCGAATTATTATCCCTGACACTCTAAGAAACACGACCTTGAAGTACCTGCACTGTGGACACCCAGGCATCTCAGCAATGAGAGCGCTGGCACGTTTTTACGTATGGTGGCCAACCATTGAGGAAGATATTGACACACACGTGAAAACTTGCCGTAAGTGCCAGGAGAACCGACCTAATAACCCGGAAATGCCTATCTTCTCTTGGTCTATGCCAGACAAACCCTGGGAGAGGATTCACGTCGATTTTGCTGGACCTTTTGAAGGTTTATATTGGTTAGTCCTGGCAGACTCTTTTTCTAAATGGATTGAAGTCAAACCGATGAGCAAAATTACGACCACAAAGTTGTGTGATGAACTGGACACGATTTTTACTACCTTTGGACTGCCTGAGTTTATAGTCTCCGATAATGGCCCACAGTTTACCTCTCAGGAGTTCCAGAGCTACTGCAAAGACAAGGGAATCAAACACATCAAATCGTCACCCTACCATCCACGGACAAATGGGCTAGCAGAACGTCTCGTAAGGACGTTCAAAACGCGGATGTCTTCAAGCACAGAATGCCTGAAAAAACGGCTAGAACACTTCCTTTTCGCGTATCGTATCACTCCCCACAGTACCACTGGCAAGGCCCCGGGCCAGCTGATGTTTGGGCGTCAGATAGCTTGCGTCCTTGACAATGTCCGACCCAGCGCCAAAAGGGCATTACAACACAGGCAAATACAAGCGAACGTAAACTCAGAAGATCAGGCGCCGAATTATAGACCCGGCGATGCTGTGTATGTACGAGCCAGGGACCAATCGCGATGGGAACCCGCCACAGTGTCACGACAAACACATCGATATTCGTATGTCATTAACACTCCGATGGGTGTGGAAAGGAGATATCATGCAGACCACATAAGGCCCCGACTAGCTGGTATCGACGGAGGTGCATCTGGACAGACGTTTCCTGCTCACCTTAGTCCAGTCGCATTTTCGACACCAATACTAGAAGCTACGCAAACACCGATAGTTCCTCAAGTATTAGAAGCTGTTCCAGAGGCTGCTGCTTCACGACCACCGTTAGTAGCTGTCCCAGGGGTTGCTGCAACACGATCACCGCAGAACGCACCCAACATACCAGCTACACCTTTGGTGCCCCGTCGCAGCAAGCGTACCATTAGACCACCCCGACGCCTAATAGACGAGATGGAAAACTAAGTTTTCAAAGGGTGGACGAATGTTACGAACTCATTTCACACTTCGCATAGTTTTTATATTGACCATAAATTACGTGTTCTGTCTGTCAATTCTTTTATCTTCACTTATGTCGATGTCTATAAAATAAACGTATTTTATTGAGTTAGCGATAATGTGTATTTATATCACCTTCCAAATTATATTTAAAACCAAAATAAACGCAAATTTATATATAATATTTAATAAGAACAATAATATCACTATTATAACTTATTTAAACATTAATACCACTAAATCCACTTTATCACTTTTACTATTTAACCACTTTTACCACTTTCCAACTTTCTAATAGTGATTTTATAATGAATCCAATTCTTCTAAATAAGCCTGAACTCATCTATGAGCTCAAGCTTCGTGGAGTCCAATATCCAAATACAGCACAAGCCGATGACTTGCGACAATTGCTCACTCCTCTGATTAATACGAGTAATTCTTGTTCAGATCAAGCGAGTCCATATCCCCTTGAGCAAGACTTCGAGGACATCAAGAAATGCCTCACTCTTGTCACTTCTCGCATTCTCCTATCCGCGACTAGCACAGCTCATAACGATAAAATACAAGTAAACGTATTTGAACCATTTAACAGCCCGAATTAATCGTTTGCAAATAAATACGGAACATTCTACCGAAATTTTATTGACATACAAAGACATTTGTGAGCAGTTGATAGAATGTCAAAGAAAAATAAATTTTTCACAAACGTCAACCACCACATCTACTTACGAATCTGCGACCTCTTTACTTACTCCGCCTACAGATTTCGACCTACTTGCGCATAAATTATCTAACCTAGCCGAAAATAAACCAACCGATTTAAAAAGGTTTAATTTCAAAGGAGACGGCTGTCCACACGATTTTATACGGAGAGTGGAAGAGTTCGCAATCGCTCGTAATATAGACCACAAACGATTACATAATTATTTATATGATTTATTATCGGGCACAGCTTTAGATTGGTATAGAGCCAAAAAATTAAACCTGACAGATTGGCAAAGTTTTAAAAAACAATTTCTTGAAGATTTTGAACTCCATGACCATGACTATAATCTCTTGCAAACAATAAACTCTCGAAAACAAAATAATAAAGAGAGAGTCATAATGTATTTCTCCTCCATGGAAGCACTCTTTTCAAAATTACATGAACCATTATCAGAAACAACAAAAATAGCAATTTTACGTAGAAATATCAACCCGATTTATAGTTCCAAATTATTACCCACTGATTTAATATCAGTAGTTGACCAATTATTTAAATCTTGCAAATGGTACGAAAGTTGCAATCCCACACTTACTTACCATAGTCATGTCAATGACCAACAATCATTCAGAACAATTAACAACCCAAGAAGCCATACACATTCCAGTATGCCCCAGATTCCCCCATTCCCATAATACATCAACGGTTAATGCCGAAACTCCTTCCCAAAATCCAACGATTCGTTACACCTGTCCACGTTGTCGGACAAACGCTCATTTGTTGGAAAATTGTACTAATAAAAATATAGTTTGTTTTCGCTGCGGCAAACAAAATGTAACTTATTCCAAATGTACCAACTGTCATAAACATTTAAAAAACGAGTAAAGGAGAAAAATAACATTAATAAAACTAATACTACAGAATGGAATCAATGGTTAGACACAATTAAAATATTTTTCACATCTTATAAATCGACATCAATACTCTTTACCAAAAATCCTAATGACGAACGTCCCTATGTTAACGTACAGTCCAAAAACTTAATTCTATGTGGCCTGCTAGATAGTGGTAGCGCTATAACTATTCTAGGCAACAATTGCCATAAAGAATTAATACCCCACGGTTTCAGTCTCAACACAAAATATACAATTACAGGATCGGTAGCAAATGGACAACCAATACGCTCCATTGGTACCATTGAAATACCAATAGTCTTCAAAGAGAAGGTAGCTATTATTACCGCTCATGTTATACCCTCTATTAATCAACCCTTGATTTTAGGAATCGACTTTTGGAAAATGTTCAATCTAGCCCCAGATATTCTTCAGACGTTAACGTCTTTTTCAAATAAACATATCAATACTTTAGTCATAGATACCCCCTCTAAGCAAGTCACACATTATGACACACTTACAGACACTCAACGTCTAATTTCGGATACTATTATCCAACAATTTAAAAATATTTCAACGGAATCCCAACCATTAGGAAAAACACATTTAATAGAACACCATATCGATACTGGCGAACACCAGCCGATCAGACAACGCTGCTACCGTCTTTCACCAGAAAAACAAAAAGCTTTATGCAACGAAGTTGATGTTATGCTAAAGCTTAATGTAATTCAACCCTGTGAAAGCCCATGGCTAAACCCCGTATTAATAACTCCTAAAAAAGATGGCACATGGCGCTTTTGCATAGATAGTCGCAAATTAAATTCAATAACGCGTAAAGATGCCTACAAGCTTCCTTTCATTTCAGATATTATTGACAAACTCAAAAATGCCAAATTCCTATCATCAATTGATATAGCAAAGGCTTTTTGGAAAATACCTTTACGTCCATCAGATAGACCTAAGACTGCCTTCTATGTACCCGGTCGTGGTATGTTCATGTTTCGTGTAATGCCTTTCGGCCTCACAAACGCCCCCGCAACCCAACAACGCTTCATGGACACTCTTTTTCCTTCTGAAAACCTAGATAACTCCGTATTTACTTACCTCGATGATATAATTATCATTAGTAACACTTTCGATGAACACATTGCATTATTAAACAAGGTTCAACAAAAGCTCGCTCAAGCAAATATTACAATTAACTTCCCCAAGTGTTCATTCTTTAAGAAAGAGTTAAAATACTTAGGCTATATAGTTAATGAATTTGGCTTACAAACTGACCCTGATAAGGTTAAAGCCATCCTCGATATTCCCATTCCCACTAATCCCCGAGAAGTAAAAAAATTTTTAGGAACAGCAAGCTGGTACAGACGATTTATCCCTGAATTTAGTACAAAAGTTGCACCCCTCACTAAACTCACATCCACTTCTAAGAAAGCTCCCCAATTCAAATGGACTACAGAATCTGATAAAGCTTTCAAAACCATTAAAGAGGCTCTTGTGACCACTCCCATACTTACATGCCCAGACTTCACCAAGCCTTTCGCAGTCCATTGTGACGCTTCCAGTTACGGAATCGGTGCTATGTTGACCCAGGAAATTAATGGCGTTGAAAAACCCATAGCTTACATGAGCAAATCCCTAACTGGTCCACAAAAAAATTATTCAATCACCGAAAGAGAACTATTAAGCGTAATATTATCCCTAGAGCATTGGCGCTGTTACCTAGATAACGGCCAAAAATTCACCATTTATACAGACCATTCAGCATTACAATGGTTCCTCCATCTCGACAATCCTAGTGGACGTCTAGCTCGTTGGAGCATCCGTCTCTCAGCATTCAACTTTGAAATTAAACATAAACGCGGCAAAGATCATTTAATCCCAGACGCTTTGTCACGTTCTCTACCTATTAGTATTATTAATTACAACAGTTCCCATACAAGTGATGACTGGTATAATAATATTTACTCCAAGTGTAGCACTAACCCGAATACTACTCCAGATTACATTATAAATAATAATAAACTTTATAGACATTCACGAGCAACTTCATTACTCCACTCCGATTATAATTGGAAAGAAGTAATACCGCAGGAATATAGAATCCCTCTCATCATAGAAAACCATTCTATCCCTACTTGCGCACATTTTGGAATTTTTAAAACATACCAAAGACTAAAATTAAAATATTATTGGCCTGGTATGTACAAAGATGTTTCTAATTTTGTTGCAAAATGCGAAACTTGTTTAGCATACAAACACCAAAATCAACTCAAGATTGGTCTCATGGGGAAACCAAAACATTGTGTCCGTCCTTTTCAATGCATATCGATAGATTTAATTGGTCCCTTACCCACAACCCTAAAACATAACAAATATATTTTTGTAATAACATGTTGTTTTACAAAGTACTGCCTTCTTTTTGCAATCAAACGTGCAACCTCCTCCGCTATAGTACATATTTTAGAAAACTTAGTTTTTCTCGTCTACGGTATACCACAAACTATCATTCTTGATAATGGTCCACAGTTCACAAGTCAAGAAACGACTGACTTATTACGTTATTATCAAATACCCAAAGTTCAGTATATTCCATTATATTGCCCTCAAGTTAATCCCGTAGAAAGATATAACAAAGTTATAATCACAGCTGTGTCTTCTTTCATAGAAGATGACCACAGGACATGGGATATTAATTTACACAAAATACAGTTCGCAATGAATACAGCAGTAAATGAAACCACCAAATATACTCCAGCATTCCTTGTATTCGGCCGCGAATTAGTCACATGTGGATCGGTGTACAACACTACTGACCTCACAGATGACATTATCTTCGCACCAAGAGACGAATACGCAGAAAATTTAGGACTTCTTCACCCAATTTTCTCCGAAGTGCAAACTCGTCTTTGGAAAGCACACCAAATTAACACATCTTCTTACAATAAACATCACCAATATTACGAATTTAAAGAAGGAGATATCGTCTGGAAACACAATTATTCACTTAGCAATGCAAATAAATATTATTCCGCAAAACTCGCCCCAAAGTTTATAAAATGTAAAATAACTAAACAAATAACACCACTTATATATGACTTATCAGATATGTCCATCAAACCTATAGGACGTTGGCATATTAGGGATCTAAAACCTTTTCCTAAAATACATAACTAACATTATCTTTTTACCCAACACACGGACATAACTCGTTATTTTTCTCCTATTTCTTATCTCGTTTCTTAATTAATTTTGTACATATATATAAATACTTAATAATAATATCGTAAATTTAATTTTAAAATATTAAGATCATAACTCGCCTCATTAGTACTTTTTGCATAATAATCACATTACAAATTCTTCAACTTATAACATTATATTATATATAACATAATACCATAATATGTTATAATATAATTAAACATTATTTTCATAGTTCTCTAACTATTCAACGTTCTATTTATCAATTGTGTTATGTAGTAATTCTACAACACGTCTTATCAAATATACTTTGATTATAATATACGTGAAGTATGTATTAACATACCACATCATTTAATATGTAGTACTCCTACATATTAATCTGTATATATGTTTTAGGTTAAGCATTCATCATTTAATTAATATACCAGCGGGTGGTTACTGTAACAAGCCTTAATACCAACTGGGAACAACTTTATGAGTATCTTCTTTATAACCAAAGTCAATACTCTAATGAAAGATATTTTGGTTATACTTACGTATTATGGTTAACCAAAATAATGAAAGATTGATGTATAAATGATAGATGTATGTGTGAACTAGTTTCGTTTCCCGTGTAAATACTCATCCCATTTCAAAATGATCATTCCTCATCTTACATTAATATTTAGGAAAAATCCATCCGGACTAATAATAGTCCCTCAGGATTTTCCCTTCCAGGGCAGCCCCGGTATTGTAACGAGGTGTATCTACCTTTTCTTTTATATTTCACCTCGTTCAGTTAAAATGATTCTGGCATTCACCTAAATGGCTATTATTAATCAAAATTCTAAATTTGAGTTCATTCAAAATCTACGTTCGCCTGGACACAACGACTGATCAGTTGCTCACGAGTTTCCAAGCTATGAACAAGTTCCAATCGTAATTAAAATGTTATGAATCAAGTCAAAAGTTCCTTCATCTAAATAACCCTGTTAACCCTGTTTATGGCACTTATTGTAAGTTTATACCTTTTATATCTAAGACCATTTTAAATTCATCTTACCACAGTTTTATTTTATTCTAAGTTTTCCTTTGTTGTTGTCCTCAGGTGCCTTATTTCTTTATTATAACTACTAGAGGCCTTTTTAATAAATAACCCTGCCCTGGACTCCTGGTGTTTCCTATTACCATCCCCGTTCCTGTACCTGATCCAGGATCCCGCGACTTTACCTGATCCGGCATCCTGTGACAAGTTGCTCATTTATGACGTAACTATAGTAACGTGCTGGCCGCCCGCCTTTGCCTGTCTGTTCCCGAAGGTGGCACTTTTTTTTTACAAAGCTCGCTGACTATAATAACTCTAAGTGACTGCGCCGAGCGTACGCCGGATGTACAGTGGCGCCCTCATTACTTTTATTGTGTTTTCTAGTAAACTTAAGTATTTTCTTGAAATTGGTCGGTAGGGTTTTGTACTAAAAATGAAAACACAACTTATAAGGTAGGTATATCACATAGTTTAATAACAATTCACCTTCGAGTTATCAACTTAACGGAAAAAAGTGGCCACCTTTTCCCGTTAAGCTGACTACTCAAAGGGTAATTGTTATTAAAGTTTGTTACGTATCCCATAAAATGTGTTTTTACATGCGCTACAAAAACGCATCGTCTGTTTGCAAGGTAATTATTTAGTTAATTAGAAAACACAATAATAGTAATGAGGGCGCCACTGGACGCTCGACGTTTGCTCGCCGCAGTCTTAAATAAACCCAACAGCAGTTTGAATAATATCGTCTCAATATAATGTTAGATATCACGTTGCTATTTTGTGTCTCGCACGCATTTAAAAATGTAATTTTTTAAAATATAAATAATTAAAAATACAATAACTAAAAATTAAAGTCCCAGAGACACCCGCGACGCTACGACAAATCTAACAACACCTCGCTTGTCGAAAACGGACCATCCATCCAAATAAGAATATACATACACACACAAATAAATACGAACATACAGGTCCAAAACAAACTCTGGATAAAAATGACCATTGATATTCAAGGCACTTGTTGAAAGGAAAATTCAATCAAGGGTAATTTACACACACACACACACACACACACACACACACACACACACACACACACACACACACACACACACACACACACACACACACACACACACACAACTTCCAACTTTATTCCAATGGACTTCGGTCCCCAGGCAAGTTTTATACTTGCTTGTAGACAGATCTCTCTATAATTACGAGTATACAATACGAACTTACCATATTTATCGAAGTAGAGTTTTATGTGGTCGCCTGCTATGTCACATAAAAAGTACAAATAATTTAGTTCCGTTCCGTTAGCTTGAAGCTGATACTGGCGGTATGGCGGGATGATATCCGAACATTGATTTGACGTCGAATCTGAAATATGAATAACAGTTTTTACATAATTATCAGTGAATTTTTAGGGTTTGATTCAGAAAATCAGAACTTTATTAGGATAAGGTGGTCGGCCTTTGCATACCTGGCCTTTGTATGACTGGAAAGAATACGCAAAATATATTTCTCACTCTTCGCACTCATTATAAGGTCGGCTAAATAATGGTCTTGGACTGACCATTGGTGACTTTACCCTATATAATTAGGTTTTCTATCTGTCTCTTCAAAATTATAGACTCTTTCACAAAGAACAATAGAACAAGTACTTGTTCTTATAGGGGCTAATCAGAAAACACGCCCTCTGGAGGGACAGAACTCTTAATAATGATAAATAAGAAGTTGGACTTGGGCTCAAATAATGTAAAACAATTAATTAAACATCAAGATAATTAATACATTGTTTTTTTTACATCTAGTGATTTCTCTCACTTGGAAAACAAATGAACACCAGCGAAGAAAGCACCTTAACGTCCGTAACACAATTCCTTAAATTTTCACAGCAGCGTATATATTTAGAAAATTAAAATGATGATTAAAATATTAAAAATTACTCTTCGACGCCATTTAGTGGCATACGATGATATTATTCTACAATAATACAAGACTTAGGTAGAATTAATTATAAATCGAGATATAAAATTTTATATGGTATTTAATGCAAGTAAATACGATTGTTGCATTAAATGCTTTTTCAAATGATATAGGGTAGTCACCAGTGGTCAGCCAGAGACCCGTAGTCGGCCTCTGCCTATACTTTGTAATTTTGTATGAGTGGGAGGAGTACGAAAGATATATTTCCCATTCTTCGCCCTCATTATAAGGTCGACTACTGGTCTCTGGCTGACGACTGGTGACTTTACCCTATTTACTAAAAAATCAAATGAAACAATAAAACCATAAAACATGAGTTTTTTCCTAAGGTGTCGAAATAACCTAATTCCGCCGTGAACATTGTATGCTCAATTAACTCATTTAATTTAAACGCTTACTACAAGACATGAAGGTTTTTGCTTCACTCCCGCTGGTCTCGCAGCGGATGTTGAGGAGTTCCCCAGGTTTGTAGGAGTAAAAATGGTCACCGTTGTCGGATACACTGAGGTGAGCGGGGTCCAAGCCTGAGAACATGAGTGTCCCTGAAACATCAGCGTAATTGTGGTTATCATTCTTGGAACAGTGCGTTCCCACCACAACAAAATATACATACATACATACATATATTTAATCACACCTGTTTCCCAGAGGGGTAGGCAGATACCACTTCTTTCCACTTGCTACGATCTTGACAAATATCTTTCGCTTCTTCCACATTCATACATCGAGTTTGCACGCACGTCGGTTTCGGGTAAGTACTTAAGATTCGGCCCTTTTCCAGTATTTCTCCGATTTGACTCAAAAAAGTACGCCTAGGGCATCCCCTTCCGACCCGTCCACTCACTTTCGATCTGTATATCTCTTTCGTCAATCTTCTTTCATCCATCCTTTCCAAATGACCGAACTCTAATGTGTCCCTAGATAAATGTATACTAGTGTCCTGCCTTTCGGCCAGATAAGAGGTTTACCACACTAACAGTTCTCAGCTTCAGATTCATGGACATGGGTCAGATTCGCGCATGCTTTATTCACACTTTGTCACGCGACAAACGCAACCGTGATGCTAGGCCACGTGTCATTAACCAGTGACGCGATTGGTTTAAAAACCAAATGAATAGAAACGCTAGTTAGCGTAGTACATCTTGGCAGGGGCATCTGACGCGTTACACCAGCGATGCAACCCCAACAGCATGCTGAAAGTGTTATCATACTAAACGCGCAGGCTATTCATGGACTTTTGCGTGTCGTAAGTCCACACGCTGCAGACGTAGAATGTCTAATAGTAAGCCATAAGAAAGTGACTTAACATCACGTGAGCACTTAGCAAATACCGGACCAACATTATGCTCCACCGCCAGGGCTGAATGTCTGATTGGAGTTAACATAATGGTCAATTAAAAGCTTGTAATAGGCACTTACGCGCTTGCAAGTAGAGTTTTATTGAATGAATTTTGCCATCATTTTCATCCACGTAATAACAAAGCAAGTACGACGAGTTTAAATTCCTCGTAGCCTGGATCTCAAACCGTGATTGATGTATCGGTGTATAAATGTCTGACGTCGAATCTGAAACAAGATTAACACTCATGAGCCACACAAATCTAAGGTGAATTCCTCACGATGATCGTCATCATCATCATTGTCACTTTTTCCTTCTTGTGTGAGATGATAACTGACGAATTGCAATATTGTATTATCTGCAAATTAGTTTGAAAGGGGACATTTACACCCTAAGAGAAAACGCCGTTGGTAACGACACTCACCAATATCATAAAAAGATAAAATAAAGATAAAAGATGTTTATTCAGTAAGTAGGCCGCACGGGCACTTTTACACGTCAAAAATCTACCAGCGCTTCGTAAGATGTCATGAATATGTCGGGTCACTTCATAAAATTCGTACTATACTGTGGCGCCACCCCTATTGTAATATTATGTCAAGTCAACAGGATTAGAAAGTCAGAGCGAGTGCAGGACACGCGTAGTGAGTCCGCGCCCGACCGCCACTCGTACCAGTAATCGCGTAAGCCGTGTCCTACGCATTTAATACGCTGTAACACATTGTAATACGCTGTTTTTGTACAATACTGCTACAACTCAAAAAAATATGATGTTTTAAAGAAAACTCTACTTAAGTAGACAGTGTTCTGAATTTAAATGCAACAGCAACTCATTTTGAGATGCTGCATTCTTGCATAAAAGCAGATATTCTAAGGCCCGTATTAATAAACTCATCTTGGCTGAGACGCCCGTCACAAGATACGTCAAAGTAAACGTCAAACCATAGAACACGGTCATTTTTGACGCATCTCGAGACGAGCATTAGAGTTGAGATTAGTTTATTAATACGACCCTAAGTCAGTAATAAATAGTTCAACTTCATTCTACGAGTTTACCTTCTCTCATCTCTCCGCAACCCTACTCAGTAATTATTAACTGTGCACGACAATTAAAATACTTTTACTTCCACTAGTCTATAGTGGTAACCGAAGAGCTGAGATATTTCTGTAATTTAACCTGTGGCGACATAGCGACATCTAACGGCAAACATGTACCACCAACTCGCCAGCGCCAACAACGCCACAGCGTCAGACAGCGGAACTAAAGTGGTCTACATCGCGCAAGCGAAATTTCTTCAGTCAGTTTATATATGTAGCACTTCCAACTTCATCCCAATGAACTTCAGTGCCCAGGCATAACACCCGCCTGGAGAGAGATCTCTCTATTGTCCTCTCTTACTACAAACCTTCAGAACTATAGAAAAATACAAGCTTGTGCTATATTACACTTTAAATAACTTACTATGAAATTTTAATGTAATATTTCGACTTGCGCCATGCTCGCAGCTGATACTGAGGTGCTCTCCTATGTTGTAGGTGTAGAAATAGTGATCTCGAGTTGTTGTCGTGAGGCGGGAGGGGTCCACGCCGGAATATCTGAACGTTTCTGAAACATCAGTTTAGTCATGGTTTAGGTAATTTAAAACGCATTTACCACCAGAGTGTTTAAATTCAAAGATCGATTGTAAAATGTCATAGTAGTAATATGCCTAAGTCTCAAAATGACCAGTTAGAACAACTTCAACATCTTACAAGGAAGGGTACACCCAACTGTCCGGCTCCGATTTGATTTATTTAGATATATAGAGAGTAGTCAAAAATAACGGACACGTATTGTTTTTTAGCTGCCTAAACTCAACCTGTTAGGAGAAAATGGCCTTCAAAGTACTGAAAAGTGACTAAACCCTCTAACTTCTATAGAGAGTTTTTTTTTCTAATTTATTACTGGTTTGATTATAAGTGTGAGAACATGAAAAAATAATGAGTACGTATTTTTTTATATCGGCCCTAACTAATATTTTCTTAAAAAAAAGCAACGATGAAAAATCTAAACCTATGAACGGTTTTTTTTAAGAAAATATGAAACTCAACGTTTGGGCAGCTAAAAAAAATACGTGTCCGTTATTTTAGACTACTTTATAACATCACTACATAGTATAAAACAAAGTCGCTTCCCGCTGTCTGTCCCTATGTATGCTTAGATCTTTAAAACTACGCAACGGATTTTGATGCGGTTTTTTTAGTAGATAGAGTGATTCAAGAGGAAGGTTTTTAAGTATAATAAATTTTGTTTTATGTACGTGTGTTATAGAAAACTCAAATAAACCGAAGCGAAGCGAGGGCGGGTCGCTAGTATTATATCAAAATGAATCAAATCGGAGTCGGACAGTTGGGTACCCTTCCTTGTTAGAAAGGTCATACGTCAAAGTTTGAGAATGACCAGGTAGTAAAACACCATCATAATTTAAAGTCAAAGTCTTGAAATGTCAAGCTGCCTAGTTCGTTGAATACCCAGGGTAGTAAGCTTGACGTTGACCTTGCGTTGTACGAAATTGACATTGTAAGACATTGACGTTGTACAACCTTGACGTTGTATGACCTTGACGTTGTATGACCTTGACGTTGTAAGACCTTGACGTTGTATGACCTTGACGTTGTAAGACCTTGACATTCCACAACAAGGACATTTCAAGATTTTGACGTAGTCCTATCTGGACATAATTTAAGCACTTGACATTTCAAGACGTTGACTTTAAACCGCGGAGCGGTTTGGAACGTGTAGGTATTTCTATGTCTATGTATCAGAGTGTCTGTTTGTAGCATCGTAGCTCCCAAACGGATGAACAGATTTGGATGCAGTTTTTTTTTATTTGGAAGCAGGTTTTCTAGTGGCGGTTTTGAAGATTTCATGAAAATTTACTAAGCCGTTTCTATCAGCTCTTAAAGTATGTGGCGCCGTTAAATCGGGGGCTTTTAACCCCTTAAAACCTCTATATCTCAAAAGCGGCTGAGCCGATTTTGATAAAACATGCAACACCGCCAAAAAACCTGCTTTCAAATAAAAATAACCGCATCCAAATCGGCTCTGACTTACACTTCAAACGTTGGGGGTTAAAAAAGGTAAGTTGACGTCTTTACGACACTGAGCGAATTATGCACCAGCCTGCAGTGAACCAACAATTTCCAATTCATAATAGGTAGTATAAGCAGGTTTAAGAAGTTCAACTCAGCAATATGGAATTAGAGTAACATGCAATTTACGTGATAAATACTCACCTAGTACGCGAATGTACAAATAGCACAGTGCATTGTATGTCGATCCTTGTCTAACTGCAGTCGGGTGAGTGGGAGGATTTGGCTCCATCATATACTCGCAAGTCCAAGGAACATTCAAAGAAGTCAAATTAGTCGCATTCTGTAAAACGAAAATGATTCAGAAATGAGAAAAAAAACATTACCAAAGAAACCGCCTTGGAAAAAGTTTAAAAAAGTTCTACGTACATACATACATACCTACATTAAATCACGCCTGTTGCCCAGAGGGGTATGCAGATACCACTTCTTTCCATTTACTACGATCTAGACAAATTTCTTTCGCTTCTTCCACATTCATACATCGAGTCATGCACGCACCTCAGTTTCGGGTACTTAAGATTCAGCCCTTTTCCAGTATTTCTCCGATTTGACTCGAAAAAGTACGCCTAGGGCGGCCCCTTCCGACCCGTCCACTCACTTTCACTCTGTATATCTCTTTCGTCAATCTTCTTTCATCCATCCTTTCCAAATGACCGAACCATCGAAGCATGCCCTTTTCATTAGTCACTACATCTTCAAGTTCAAGTTCTACGTAAGAATAACTAAAGTCGGCTTTTGGTTTTAAATATTATATTTCACCATTTAAATGTGCTTCGTCATAGTCGCTTAACTATACTATTCGAGGTATTTGATCGCCACCCTCGAAATAGGTACAGTCAGCATCGAAAGTAGGTAAGCAGAATAACATGCTCAAAATGATCTAGACATGACGTATTTTCTTGACAATAGAGTCGAGTGCAGATCATTTTGACCTCTTCGGATGCCTAACTACTTCTGCTGCTCACTGTACCATTGAGGAGTTCCTTTGGCGGTCTGTGGTCTTCATCATCAGTTCTTTATAATAATAATAATATCAAGGGACTATGTCACACCAATTGACCTAGTCCCAAACTAAGCTCTAGCTTGTACTATGGGTACTAGACATCGGTATAAATACTTATATAGAGACATATATACTTAAATACATAGAAAACATCCATGACTCAGGAACAAATATTTGCGCTCATCACACAAATATCTGCCCTTACCGGGATTTGAACCCAGGACCTCTAGCTTCGTAGGCAGGGTCACTACCAACTAGGCTATCGCATACATACATTTAAATCACGCCTGTTTCCCAGAGGGGTAGGCAGTGACCACACAAGACTACGTTTAATGCAGCGTTCTCAAGTTAGATTACGAGGGGTATAGCATCGAGGATCCTAAATCCACAGTAAAATTATGTGGATTTAGCCGTCTTCGAATACAACTTACATGTTTTACTTGAATTATTGTTTTATATTTTACTTTGTCTCCTTCTTGGATGTAGAGTGACAAATGATTCTCTATAAAATATGAATTGGGATTGTTCATATTTTTACAATTACTCCAATTCGAAAACCATTTCGAGGAATAGGGTTTTAAAACCGTTCTGCATTATTACGTTTTTTAAATATTTATCTATTTTGGATATTTCGGCAAAAGTATATTTAACCTTTGTTTGACTTTCGTTTTCGGCTTGAAGCCCTCCTAGGTGTACCTATCTTACGGGTTAGGCGATAACAGCTTGAAATAGTACTGTATAATGTGTTAATACACTATTACGATCACTTTTTTTCATTGGATATCATTTAATTGTTGTAATTTATTAGAAAAGGCCATCCCAAATTTAAAATAATCATGTCATCCATAAAATGTCTGCTAAATAAATAAAGATAAGTATTTAAACAAAACTATGGGGTCAAATACAAAATTTATGAAATAAGTGTCTTAAATTTTTTTATTCTTTCGAATGAGAAAGTATAAACCGTGAGTTTTTTTTTGGTAAAAAAAAGATAAAAGATATTTATTATTCAGTAAGTAGGCCGCACGTGCACTTTTACACGTCAAGAATCTACCAGCGCTTCCCAAGAGGAGACACTGCTGAGAAGAAACGCCGCAAGAAACTCAGCAGTCAGTCGTTTTTTAACCATATTTAATACTACAATGATACTACTTAGTCTAGAATTATAATTATAAAGCTATAAATATTAACTTAAATATACTTAATATCAAATAGCATGCGTAGTTCAGCAGGAAAACATGTCGAAAATATTACGAGAGAGACAAAGGGAGAAAAAAAACAACCCAATTCTACGTTACTTACTGCATAAAACCGATTTGTGCTTGGGTCGTAACGACCTCCGTAGATTGGCGTGTGGCCCAGGTGGTCTAGGCAACTGTAAAGATAAAAGATAAAAAGATAAAAGACATTTATTCAGTAAGAGAGATATAAGGAAGGGTTATTAAATTTTTTTTTTTTTTTTTTTTTTATGGCATAGATAAGACAAACGAGCACACAGGCCGCCTGATGGTAAGTGGAAACTGTGACCCATAGACATTCACATTCACAAGACTGCAATGCAATCCTAAGACTGCAAATGCGTTGCCAACCCTGAGGACTAAGATGGAATGCCTCTATGCTAGTCATTTCACCGGCTGTCTTATCCCCAAACCGGAACACAACAATGCGAACACAAATTTGTCAGCTCAGCCATTTTGACGTGAAAAGGTAACAAACATAGAAACATCATTTGACGTAACCGTAGTTTGTATTTGTTCCTGAGTCATGGATGATTTCTATGTATTTGAGTATGTATTTCTCTATATACTCGTAAGTTTGTTTAACATTGTGTAGTACCCATAGTGCAAGCCTAGAGTTTGGTTTATGTTTTTGTTTCTTCTGGGACACACCGTAGAAACAATATAAACTACTAGCGTCCCGGTAGTGGCTTCGCCCCGCAATTTTTTTTCCTTTTTAGGGTTCCGTAGTCAAGCTAGGAACCCTTATAGTTTCGCCATGTCTGTCCGTCCGTCCGTTCGCGGCCAAGCTCTGAGAACACGACGCTCACAAAACGTTGAACATTTTTTTTTTAGTTAACTCCCCTACACGTAACGTGGGGTTGTATTGTTTTTTTTCGTCTTCCCCGTATTGTGGGGTGTCGTTGGATAGGTATTTTAAAAATATTGCATGTTTGTTGTAAGTAAAAATTTTTCGATTAAGGGAGGGAAGTTTATGAAACATTAAGTTTTAAAGCGCAAATTTTTGTAATGAAATACTAAAAATCCGAAAAATATCTTAAATGAAAGCGTATACAACGAGTTTAAAAGGAAAACTATCACGACTACGTAGACTTAATTCATTCCTAAGATACAGGCGACTAAAGTGTTTAAACCTAGTAAAAATCGTCAAACACAACCAAAGTAACTTTAAATAGAAAATTAGTTGATAAACTAATAATTTTCTATTTAAAGTTATTGAGTAGTAAGTGTTCTATATAAGTAAAATTGGACTATTATTGTAGGCCAGGACCATAGTTGTGTAGTTTTACGGTACGTACCTACTTCTGCTGCAGACTGTACCATTTGACGACGCGCTGGCCTAGTTGGTAGTGACCCTGCCTACGAAGCTAGTGGTCCTGGGTTCAAATCCCGGTAAGGGCAGATATTAGTGTGATGAGCACGAATGTTTGTTCCTGAGTCATGGATGTTTTATATATATTTAAGTATATATTTCTCTATGTAAGTATTTATATCGTTGTCTAGTACCCATAATACAAGCCTTGAGCTTAGTTTGGGACTAGGTCAAATTGGTGTGACATTGTCCCCTGATATTTATTTATTTATTTATTACGTAACAGTCTAATATACTCCGTGTACGTACCGCATGTAAATTACTCGGCTGGGTACTTCGGTCTCTATGTTCACATCGTCCCCTTCCATCAAATCCACCTGCTGCCAGGTACATGATGGTGCCCCATTGATCAACTGAATTTTGAATCTTACAGTTTCGGTGTCTGAAACAAAAAGATTGCATCTAATTAAAAAAAAAAACAAAATTCATAATATTACATACACATACATACACACATACATAAACTCACGCCTTTATTCCCAGAGTGGGGTAGGCAGAGCTACAGAATTACCAACAACTCTAAAAACTTGTTGATAATTCTGTAACCACATTTTGCACACTTAGGCTAAGATGTTTACCAGTGTATTAGTGACAGGTTGCAAGCCCATCGCCTAACAATACTATACGCCTTTATTCCCTTAGCCGTCTCTTACGACATCCACGGGAAGATATGGAGTGGCACTATTTCTAACCCGGCAACCACACGGAATTCATAATATTTATTCAGTAAATAGGCCATATGGGGGCTCTTTTACACGTCGGTAATATAGGGTGAGTCTACCAGCGCTTCGGACAAGAGCATCATTGCGGAGAAGAAGCGCCGCAAGAAACTCCAGCAGAAGGTCATTTTTTCGATCATAAAAACATAATAGTACTTAAAACTAAGTTACATTAAGTAAAGAAAGTTACGTTAGGTAATAAAGTAATAAATAAGATTGTGGTTGACATTACAGCCGAAAGACGGCCACTGCGGGACATAGGCCCTTGCTGGACCGGCCCTAGTGGCAAGCCTTGGGGGAGACCTATGTCCAGACGAAGACGGGCCATTCTACTTTTCAGTGTACACTTTTGCTATCGTCCGATAAAAAGTGTACCAAATTATGAATCCGCGAATATTTAAGTTTAACGGTTCTCAAAAATCAACTCTTAAATTACTCAATTATTGATGAAGAATGTTGGTAACTCAGTGGTAAATTGCACTTTTTCCATAGAAAAGGCGGGGACATCAACGTCCACTGCGTTACTCACTTTATAGTTATTGCAAATAACTTTTTATGAATTTAGTTAATTGTAAATATAAGCTTATTTACGTCCCTTTTCGAGTTTCAAGTTAGAAAACGCAGCACTTTACCGATTTTTGAAATAATAATGGTTTAGTGAGAACGTGGCTAAAAATTATGTACACCGAAAAGTAGAATGGCTCAGATACATCATCTGAGATGGTAATGGTGATCAAAAATTACATTACATAGATACAAAAAGAACAAGACACATAGAAAATGCGAAACGGTCCCAACTCAACTTTCGCTAGCCGTAAAGCCAGCACTGGTCTTCCGTTGGAGCCGCTTGGTGAAGAGACGGAGACACACTTAACACAAAACAACGTGAAAAGAAAAACAACATGAATCAAGTAACAATCACAGAACCATCAAATTTGCACTACAGGTATTATGATATAGTTATGCAATTCTGTTTACGCTGAGAGAAAAGGACAGAGCTATATAACTGCCATAGCTCTGTCCCTTACACTCACCGTAAAATGAACTGCATTGTTATGTCATAATAACCCTGGCCCATGCCAAGATGAACTACGCTAACTAGCGATTCTATTCGTTTCGTTTTTAAACCAATCGCGTCACTGGAAGATGCCGTGATAGGAGGTCACGTGATCTACCAGTGACGCGATAGTTGGGAACATCAAGAAAACAAAAAACTATAATCTATGGGAGGTTAAGGCAATGTAAACAAAGCAATAGGTTACAATAGAACACAACCGATATGGCGTGTCGTGAATCTTCGTTCGCGCAAACACGAAGATTCCGAAGATTTCCGAAAGCACGATTAAAACCCACGATCAGACTTGTGCGTAATAGTTATAAGGTGCAAATTAAATTGCATCTATTTTTTCCATCTCACTCACGCACGTTTGACGGCTGACTGAATGACACGCGGGCGCGCGTCAACATGGCGTCACTAATAACCAATAATAGCACAGAATATAACCACGCTACGCTGATTGGTTCCCGCGCTTCGAAAAAATGTCATCTGCGCAGGTACATCGGTAAGCAATATCGGTTGTGTTTTACTGTACCTGGTACAGTCACGAGATTTAATTTGGTACCCACCTTAGGTCCAAAGTTTTTCTGACATTCAACAACAATAAGGTTGAGTTTCGTAAAAGTTACAAATTACTTGACATCTGTAATGACATTGACGACTTCAAGCATATTCTTGGAATGGGTCCCAAATTAACGCTCGTGACCGTATGTAACAATAGATACTAACAATATGAACAAAATTGTAGACTGAAGTAATAAACTAAAAGTGTAATTGAATCTCAGACAACTTGCTGGTGGTTACTTCGAGTTTTAGATGATACCTATATTTGACGGTAACCTATCGCAACCTCGAAATTTTTTTGACCGAATTTCATTTCACCGAAAACGTTTCGCTTTTTATCGTTTCTCCGATGGCACGTGTCGTCAATTTCTTACTTCACTATTTTACATTACGTAAACATATCTTTAGTCCGAGTAACTTTTCACCTTATAGTCACTTGCCCTATGTATTGTTACGTATGTTATTTCATAGCCTATTTTCCATTACACCAATGCTACAAATAGCTTAGGGATCGTTACGTATTTTGTTTCGTAACCAAATTTTCACTTCATCAATGCTACATATAGATTTCACTAAGTTACGTCAAATATTCATTTTCGCCCAAAAAATATTATTTGTAATTAGTTTTAGTAGAAAGACGAATTAGGGCAGAACCGGTTCGGATAGGTTAGGTTATTTTTTTTTCTGCCCAGAAAATATCAAACATAACATAGTCGATTTAATAATAGGTAAACTATTAATAAAACAATCCATTACATTGGGCAAAGGATACTAAGGTAAAATCAGAAATGGGAAATAGATAAATTGACAAATCATTACATTGGACAACTGTTTATACGCCGAAACCAGTAATAGGGAATAGATAATTTATCAAATCAGTAAAAAATCAAAACAAGTAATGACTAAATGAATATATTCGAACTGATCTTTCGGGTAAACGTAAAAAAAAACAAACCATAATTGTCGAATAATATTTGTCGAACCAAAATTCGGACAAACATTTTTCGGGGTTCAGATAGGTAACCATATTTGACAACGCGTTGGCTTAGTTGGTAGTGACCCTGGCTACGAAACTAGCGGTCCCGGGTTCGAATCCCGGTGAGGACAGATAATTTTGTGTGATGTGCGCGAATATTGGTATTTAAGTATATATTTCTCTATATAAGTATTTATATCGTTGCCTAGGTACCCCTAGTACAAGTCTAGAGCTTAGTTTGGGACTAGGTCAATTGGTGTTACAGGTGTTAATTACCCGTTTTAGTTCAATTTAATGTCAACTGAGACAAAATTAATTGAATTTCGGAAATTATATGTCAAATTCAATTCATATTATTATGTAACCCATTTTATGAGGATAAACGCAAGCGATTCTAACTAAGTATGTGGTTACCTACCATTGTATGTGTGAGGAAATGACTGTATGTTAGCAACTTTGAAATACTTCCACTGTAGAGGTAACTTTTCTAAAATAGGTATAAATTTAGTATTAGAGCAAAATGCTCAGGAACTAAGTACTTAGTCACAGATAGCTCCTAGGAAACGAACATTGTATACCTATCTTCAAACTGAAAACTCAATGATTTAACAGATAATGCTTGTTATTATCAATAACTGGAACTGACTAATCTAGAATAACCACACCTTTCTTTTCAATGTATGTGCCTCTATGTGACAACAATAAATGATTGATTGATTGAAATGATTGATTTGCACTGCACATTGCATGTAATTGACTAATTTAATAACTTATAAAAAAACCTTAAGTAGTTTCGGAGCTGACACCTCTGAATCGGCCAAACCGATTGTCATACAATCGAGCTAACTGCCACACTCAGAGACGTCCATTAAATTTAATGCTTGTTTAGTGACGTTATGTCTTATTCTATTACTATAGCAAAGAAAATTAGTGAGTGCGGCAGTAAGGGTCATTCCGATAGTCATTTTTAAAACACCGCGTCCTCTTTGGTGTACATTCAAGGGCAATAATATGTATACACTTTAGTACCTTGTCACTTTAACCACTGTGACAGTTCATATATGGCAGTTCAAATATGACGACAATTAGACAAGGTACTAAAGTGTATACATATTTTTGCCCTTGACTGTGCCTATCACCAGACCTAGGAATATACGGGGCAAAATTAAATGACAGCTAGGGATTGCCCATATCGATAAACTCAATTATCGATGCTTTTCCCATATATTAGTGATCGCTCCAAGTTTAGTTTGTAAAAATAAAATTTGATTGAAAGTATGCAATGAAACAAAATAGTAAAATAATTCTGGTTATTCTTTTTTTAAAAGGATTTTTTAACCTTCACTCATCATCATCATATATTTTTTCCGTATTGTGAATTTCAGAATGACTGTCCCATTTACGATTGTTAAAATAAAAGCTAGAATTTGTTAGGAGTAACAACAATATGACGATGAAGAGTGGTTATAAATCGTTTAAAAAAAAAGAATGACCAGAATTATGTTGCTATTTGGTTTAATTTGCATACTTTAAAAAATAAACTATTTTTACAATCTAAACTTGGAGCGATCACTAGTATATGGGAAAAGCATCGATAATTAAGTTTATCGATATAGGCAATCCCTAGCTGTCATTTAGTTTTGCCCCGTATATTCCTAGGTCTGCCTATCACTGGCGTACTACGCTTACGGTTAATAGAGAATGTCGTACGGTCTCATATTATGGGGACACAGCCCCGATATCGATAAAATCTTCATCCTGCAAAAGAAATGCGTTAGGATATTAGCTAATATCGCTATTTTGCGGGTGGTAGGACCTTGTGCAGGGTCCGTCCGGATCGCTACCACCGTCTTATCCATTAACCTACCGCCAAACAGCAGTGTTCGCATTGTTGTGTTCCGGTTTGGGGATAAGACAGCCGGTGAAATGACTAGCATAGAGGCATTCCATCTTAGTCCTCAGGGTTGGCAACGCATTTGCAGTCTTAGGATTGCTCTGCAGTCTTGTGAATGCGAATGTCTATGGGTCACAGTTTCCGCTTACCATCAGGTGGCCTGTGTGCTCGTTTGCCATCTCTATGCCATAAAAAAAAAAAAAAAAACCTAGATCAAATGGAATCTTGCCGGCCCATTTTATCAAACATTAAATGCTCACCCTAAGTTCAATGCACATATTTGAATCAAGCAGGTTTATAAGAAAACACTCGAATCTATACACGCCGGTAACAGAAATGAGAAGAAATGATAGGAATCTTAATAAACCAAAAATACCCTTTTCTAGACTAAAAATAGTAATATCCAGCCCTCATCACAACATGATTAAAATATACAATCACCTGCCAAATTAAATTAAAAATATAGACCGGCCAAATATGTTTACTAAACAATTAAAATTATTCTTAATTAACATAATGTTTCTATAACCTAAACGACTTTTTTAATGTGAACTATTAATAATGTAGATTAAGAATGTTAATGTTTAATGTTTATTTGGGCAAAAACTGTACAAGTAAAGAAAAAATTATAACTAAATAACTTACATAACACATTGACCAGTGAAGTTGCCACAATTAACTAATACAAGTAATAAGTAGAATATATTTTTAATGATTACTGCAATAAGTGTACCTCATACATCTTATTGCTAAAATTGTGTTAATGTGCAATAACTTAATATAAGGATATTTAAATAGTTAGCCCTCTCGTGTTGCTGCGCCCGCGCAGGGCGTCACATGCATACCTGTCTGTAGTGGTTCCCTATTGGATGGCATAAAACTATTTGTCATATTATTGTTACGCATAATTGCTTTTAGCCGAATTAGCGATGGGCATACTCGTCTTTACGCATAAAATTTAAAAACATAAGTAAATACAGAAAGCATATTCGTCATGAAGACTAACGTCAAATAGCATAAATACGAAAAGTCATAATAATAAATTAGCATCACTACAAAGCGCATAACAGTATTTGTCCTAAAAAGTAGTCATGGGCAAATGGCAAGTTTTGTGTTAATATATATTTAGGAAGTAAGGCGAGGTCGACGGAGGTCCGCTTGGCGGACCTCCTATTTTTGCGTTGCTTGGGCGCTTCGCGCCTGGATATCATACTAACCTAACCTAACCTAATGTACCTAACGTGATCTTACGTAACCTCATATTTTGTTGTTCATTTTGTAGGTTCATTCATTTAGGGAACTAAAATTATGGTTAATGACATAAAATATATAACAAATAATGAATAGCCCAAACAATAATATGCATAATGTGTATTAGTCTAATATAAATTATTCTAAAAGCTTAATATGCCAAAAAAGTAGTAGGCCAAAGTATTGCTATGCGACAGTACTATTATGCCAATACAAATTATGCCAAATGAATTATGCGAAACAATAATAGTCTAAAAAAAAATGCGATTGATGGGGATCCCGTCTGTAGTTCCATCTAATGTAAACGAAATGTGACACGCAATAATAGATTTTGAACTTGAATTATCACAGACAGACACAAAAACACACAGACACGCACATTAAAATGATAACACTCGTCGAGGGTTAAAAATAGATCGATTCGTCAATAATTTCAATACACTTTCAACAGCACAATAATACCACTAACAATGAATTTATTAAGTAAGAAACTGATACGTACCGGAGCTAACCAGTTTTGAAGAAAAAACCAATAAGATCACTAGTGTTAGCATTGTCTACAATATTGCCATGCTCTGACAGCAGGCGGTCACTATGTGTGTGTTTCTCCTCAACACCGTGATGACTAAACGTTATCCTATAGCCTCAATTAATTAAACAATTATCCTGTTTCCCTTCTACTGTACGAATAGTTTCATGGGTAACATTTATTTATTTATTTCGTTACCAATAGCAATTTATTTCAATGTATTAAAATAAGAATAGTGCCACTCCATGTCTTCCCGTGGATGTCGTAAGAGGCGACTAAGGGAATAAAGGCTTGTAGTACTGTTAGGCGATGGGCTTGCAACCTGTCACTAATACACTGGTAAACATCTTAGCCTGATGCAAAATGTGGTTACAGAATTAACAACAGGTTTTTAGAGTAGTTGGTAATCCTGTAGCTCTGCCCACCCCACTCTGGGAATGAAGGCGTTAAGGTATGTATTAGAGATGCGCCGAATATTCGTTTCGTATTTGGTATTCGGTATTCGGCATCTTTTTCAGTATTTGTATTCGGCCGAATTATTCGGTTTTGGTGCCGAATATATTCGGTTCGCGTATTACTATTTTCTTGGCTACACGACACGGTATAGAAGGAAAATAATGTCTTACCAGAAATAAACAGGAACAATTCTTTGGTGGGTTATATCTGGGTAGTGATTCTGTAAACAACGCCGGTCGTGCGGACTGTCGAGTGATATCCAAGCGGCGAGATTAAGTAGTCCCGTCAGTGCGAACAAAACACATTGTAGCGCGTGCATTTTCAATTTAGCAGCACGATGGGTCGAACGTATAAGGCTGCTTAGCTTAATTGAAAATGCACGCGCTACAATGTGTTTTGTTCGCTCTGACGGGACTACTTAATCTCGCCGCTTGGATATCACTCGACTGTCCGCACGACCGGCGTTGTTTACAGAATCACTACCCTGGATATTTTTATACCAATTTAAAAATTGTTTTTTCTCAACGGTTTTTTATTGAAGATGTGAAAACAATTTCATGAATATAACCTATAGGTACATTGCGTTGTTGGCCTTTGAGGAAACAAGAAGGTAATTAATTAGTGTATCAGACGCGCGGTGACCGTGTTACACGGTGTAAATCGCTCGGAAAAACGCCTGTCATTTTCAAAATGTAACCCTGTTCCTTACGGCAGAGACTTCCTTTTGATGATGATAAAAAACATTATTAGGTATTTTAAAGATTTATTATTTCATAATTTATATGCATACAGCGACATTTTTATTAATGAATGACATTATTGATATCTTTATAAGAAAAATCACTTTCGCCAATCAAAAATAATGACTGTTTTTTTCAAATTTTCTCTTGTGAGTCCATAACATAATTCAAGTATGAGAATGTATTTATCTGATGTGACGATATTTGGTTTAAGAGTAGGTTATACTATAACCTACCATCTATAAATATATTTATCGAGAAAATGGTTCAGCTTTATATACTAGGTATTGTGTAAACGTATGGTTGCCGGGTTAGAATAGTGCCACTCCATGTCTTCCCGTGGATGTCGTAAGAGACGGCTAAGGCGTATAGTGCTGTTAGGCGATGGGCTTGCAACCTGTCACTTCACTTATACACTGGTAAACATCTTAGCCTAAGTGTGCAAAGTGTGGTTACAGAATTATCAACAAGTTTTTAGAGTTGTTGGTAATATTGTAGCTCTGCCTACCCCACTCTGGGAATAAAGGCGTGAGTTTATGTATGTATGTGTATGTGTAAACGTGTTTATAAATAAATAATATCGTAACATCATAAGGAAGTCTCTGCTGTACAAGACAGGGTTATGTTTTCAAAATGACGGGCGTTTTTCCGATCCTTGCAGTTATTGGTGGGGTTCTTACGAATACACTTCGAACATACGGGATCTTTTGTGTACTTACCCCTCCACGTCAAAGAAGGAAAAATAAGTGTTTACTAAGTTATATCACACGATATTGAAAAAATAATAATTGCATAGAGAAACAATGTGTTACGTCCCTTTTGCGGTCTAATGACGCATAGTATGTATTGCCCTTGTTCTTAACCACGTCCCACTGTGGAACGAAAATGGCCTCTCCATAGAAATAGGGACTTAATTTTCTAAGTGCCTATTTTTTAAATTGAAATCGAATCTACTCCTCATAATTAGGTAAAAAAATGAATATGGGTCAATTTGGCTGGAAAACCGCCGAGTAATATTTTTTTTTATAAAATTTTGTATGGAGCGTATATGAAAAAACGGAATATCTCAGAAAGTGCACAATTTCCCGTAATATCCTTCCGCAGGAATTTAGTACCAATTATTTATGATTTTTCGGCGTTCTCAAAATTTCCCGGGCAGGTGCACTTTTTTAAAAAAAAATCAGAAACGTTTTATATAGGGAAAACTTGGTTTTTAGAAGGTATTTAAGTTTGCAAGACACGTTTAATCGTGGGATAAAATTAAATAATGGCTTTAGATGAGATGGATGTTCAAAAATGAGGTCATTGGAATAATGACATATCTCACTTTTTGGCCCTTTATCTCCCTGCCCCCTAATGAGCACAATCGGTGCTCATTAAGTGTATGATTAAAAGTAAAAATTAACTAAATCACTCTTAATTATTCTTAATGAGTTGGCATTAAGTAAAAAAATAAATTAAATATTATCTTATTATCATTAAGGATGATAATTACCCAGATTTCAATGGGTTCTCATTAGTAATATGCAATAAATAGGTTGCAGTTCAATTTTATTGTTTATTCCTTCTGGAACATTTCAACTGCAAGCAATGGAGGGTTTAACGACCAACTTAGATTTGTACGTGATTTTGAGAAATCAGGAACCTTCTTTTAACTACAAAGCCTTGATGGAAGAAGTGGTTACTAAAATCAATGGACAACTATCTGAAGAAGACTATGATACCCTCAAGGAATTTTGCCAAAGATTTTCAAGAGCTGCTTTGGAAAGATGGCAGAAGTGCCGAAGAGATACGAAAAAGTTTAGAAGTACTTATGAACATTGGCTTATGGAAAATGTTGATTGGCCAAGCTTTGTAGTTTGGCGATCCGATTCACCCACCCAAGAATCAGGTGATTTAAACTATGAAGGATCGACCTCATCGGTTGGAACAATGACTACAACAAAACATAAGTCATTCGAAGATCTGGGAACCAAACAGAAGAAAAAAAGATCGAGTGACTTACAATCCGAAAACGCTGATGAATTGGCATATACTGCAGCAGAACGTTTTAAGCAGGATGACCGCGATGATATTGCGGCCGTAATTGAATATATGCTGAAAAACCCAGAAGTAGCATCTAAATTAAGAGAAGTGACAATCTCTACGAAGAAACCCGTAACATCTACGATATATACACCTGAAAAAGCACTAAGTCTTTTTATTTCACTCAAGTTGTCTAAATGGCAATATATGATCCTGCGAGAGAGTGCTATTAGAGAAGGTGCAGAAAATGTGTATCCGTCATACTACAGTGTACAAAAAGCTAAACTAGATTGCTATCCTCCGAGTGAATCAATAACTATTACGGATTCTTCAGCCAAAATTAAACTGCAAGAATTATTGAATATTATAGTGAACAGAATAATGGATAGTATACCGGAGCACGTAGAAGACAAACAGATGGTACTTATTTCTAAATGGGGGTTTGATGGTGCTTCGAGCCAAAGCAGGTACAAGCAAAAGATGAGTGACTCCGAGCAAGATGATTCTAGTGTTTTCATGACAACCCTGGTACCATTAAAATTAACTTCAGGAACTGATACAATATGGACGAATCCCAAGCCTTGTTCAGAGTTATATTGTCGTCCAATACAGTTCAAGTTCATTAAGAAAAACGAAGCCGTTGTGCTTGCTCAGAAAACGGAGATAGACAAGGAAATTGAAGATCTACTACCCACAGAACACAAAACCAACACAGTGAAGCATTAACTGAAGATGACGATGTTGGACGGCAAAATATGCACTTTTCTTTCAAAAGCCAGATCAAATGCAACTTGCAGTTTATGTTTGGCTAAACCAACGGAGATGAACCTTCTTGATAAAGTTCTTACAAAACCTGTGGATACTGGTATATACCAATATGGGTTATCATCTCTACATGCTCGCATCAATACGATGGAATGCCTTCTTCACATAGCATATCGCCAGGATTTTAAACAATGGGCTGCGAGAGGAAACGAGCTAAAAGAAAAAATGGCATCAAGGAAGAAAATCATTCAAAATCGTTTTAAGGAAGAAATGAATCTCTTGATAGATGTGGTCAAACAGGGGTCAGGGACAACTAATGATGGAAACACAGCCAGAAAGTTTTTTGAGGACCCCTGTAAAACAGCAAGCATTACAGGACTAGATGAGGGATTAATCAGGAGATTTGCAGTAATCTTGCAAGCAGTTACTTCAGGAGAGGTTATAGACGTCAACAAATATAAAGATTACGCCCACGATACAGTAAAAAAATATGTGGAATTATACAACTGGTATCATATGTCCGCAACGGTTCATAAATTACTGGTGCATGGAGCAGACATTATAGCCCATAACGAAGTTATACCGATCGGCAATCTCTCAGAAGAAGCGTCAGAGGCCCGGAATAAAGACTTTAGAAGGTTCAGGGAACACAACTCACAGAAAAAGAGTAGACAAGATTCAAATCATGACATTCTCAATATGTTACTTCTGTCATCGGATCCCAAACTTACCGCAATGAGGCCAACACTGAATAAAAGGAACAAACAAACCTTATTTATTGAGACCTTGGACCTTCTAATCAATTCCGAATCGCAAAATGATTCGGAATTGGATGCCGAAATAGGTGACGCAGAACAATAAAATTAAACTGCAACCTATTTATTGCACATTACTAATGAAATCTGGGTAATCATCATCCTTAATGATAATAAGATAATATTTAATTTATACTTTTACTTAATGCCAACTAATTAAGAATAATTAAGAGTGATTTAGTTAATTTTTACTTTTAATCATACACTTAATGAGCACCGATTGTGCTCATTAGGGGGCAGGGAGATAAAGGGCCAAAAAGTGAGAAATGTCATTATTCCAATGACCTCATTTTTGAACATCCATCTCATCTAAAGCCATTATTTAATTTTATCCCACTATTAAACGTGTCGTGCAAACTTAAATACCTCCTAAAAACCAAGTTTTCCCTATATAAAACGTTTTTGATTTTTAAAAAAAAAAGTGCACCTGCCCGGGAAATTTTGAGTACGCCGAAAAATCATAAATAATTGGTACTAAATTCCTGCGGAAGGATATTACGGGAAATTGTGCACTTTCTGAGATATTCCGTTTTTTCATATACGCTCCATACAAAATTTTAGTAAAAAAAATATTACTCGGCGGTTTTCCAGCCAAATTGACCCATATTCATTTTTTTACCTAATTATGAGGAGTAGATTCGATTTCAATTTAAAAAATAGGCACTTAGAAAATTAAGTCCCTATTTCTATGGAGAGGCCATTTTCGTTCCACAGTGCGTCCGCGTAAAGTTTTTCTATTTTTACTGTGCTAATTTAGGATATGGACTCTGTGTGCAAAATTATATTTGAATTGGTTCATCCGTTTTTGTGTAATTTAGAAACAAACACGGCAACATTTCATTTTATAACATTATTAGTAGAGTACAATAGTCGAATTTGCGGACCTTAACTGGCAGTGGGCGGGGCGGTTCCTCTATGCCAGGGGTCTTCAAACTTTTTGAGTCAAGGGCCACACTGCACTTAATATACATTCGTGCGGGCCAAGACTTTGGTTTCATGGCTGGTCATGGGGTAAGTATTGCCCGGTAATACATTAATTAGTATTAGTTAAGTAGTCTTAGGCCCGTATTAATAAACACATCTTGACTGAGAGGCCCGTCACTAGATACGTCAAAGTAAACGTCAAACCATAGAACACTGACATTTTTGACGCATCTCGAGACGAGCATTAGAGTTGAAATGAGATAAAATTGAGCCACCAATGTGCTAAGCGTACAGACCGCACGCTAGGTTCCTATCCTGCCCTGTCAGAACATGACAGAGACGCGTGAGATAGGTGAGAAACATACATTATTTAATTTTAACTTCATATTCGGTGTCCACTTATGCGAGAGGGGCTTGGAGAAAACGACTTGCCATATTATACTGCAGTTTGCTGCCTAAGGCCCTGTTGTTTGATCAGTAGTTAAACTAACTAATTGTTAAAATTCAAAAAAGGAATTGAAAATTTGACACATTTCCTTGAGATTCTTCCAAATTTTCGATTCCTTTTTCAAATTTTAACAATTAGTTAGTTTAACTACTGATCAAACAACAGGCCCTTAGCTGTGGAAAAGATTTGTCACGTTTTTTTTAAGATCCTAGAAGACATTGAAATTTTCTTTAAGGAAATAAACGTTCTCTTGCTGAGTTACGAAATTATGAATGGCTGTGGTATTAGTTCTTTCCGCGGGCCGGGTTCGAAGGGCTCGCGGGCCGGACTTGGCCCGTGGGCCGTAGTTTGGCGACCGCTGCTCTATGGAATCCGTAATAGTCATTTGTCCTAATGCATCATTTGTCCGAATTTTCGTTAATCCTAAAGCCATTTCCACTTAAGTTTTAAAACTTTTTAGTATTGTTATTATTATAAGTAATACAACCCTAATCTACCTAACCGAACCGTAGATATAATTGGAAAACTTAAAAAGTTGCCTGTCTCATCTGAAAACCAGTTTAGGGCAAATGAAAATTCGGACAAACGATGTTTTAGGACAAACGTTGTTAGAGATTCTGAGGAACACCCGGACGGGGCAGTTTGCCGTGGAACTGATGGCCGTTGAGACGGAAAAGTTCTAGAAAGACGGCCGAAGACCGGAAAGCGATGTGTTAGGGCCTTCCACAAGGTACACCAACGATCTGGTGAAGATCACGGCGTTTAGGTTCACTTTGTCCACATTATCGTTTTGTTCACATTCCTACTTCATCCACAATTCCACTTCGCCAACATTCCCATCTCATACATATTCCCATCACGTGACTTTTCGTATAGCGTGAATAACGTCATCCATCCTTTGGCAAGGGGCTCAGTGCTTTTACACTTAGCGTTTTATGTAATTTTCAGGTATCTTACCCCTTGGGTATTATTCTCTCAAAAACAACGGACGGGAGGACGAACGAGCGAAATCGCAGCGGCGAGTTCAGGTAGTCCCGTCAGAGCGAACAAAACACATTTTAGCGCGTGCAATTTCAATTAGGCAGGCATACGTTCGATCCATCGCCAGAAACCATGTTGCTAAATTGAAAATATGTTTTGTTTCCACTGACGGGACTACTTAAACTCGCCGCTTGGACGTTCACTCGTTCGTCCGTCCGACCGTCGTTGAAGAGAGAATCACTACTATCCTTTATCTGAATGCGTAATTATGGCTCGGTTGATGTACTTAACTGTTTATCCAAAATAACCAGCTCGAAAATGCGTCATGTATACGAGTCATAGGAAATACTTATGATGTTTTTTGGTTTTCCTCAACTTATTTTAGATGTGTATTTCGCAATAACAGGGGTTCTATTTCAACTCGGTAAAACCATATTGGCTTTAGGATGTTATCGTATTGTTTTTAACTTGACGTATAAATATATCGCTATCATAAGTATTAGTTGCACCTGAAGGCGAAGAGTATTTTTTTATCAATATTGACGTTAACCAACATTTTATTTTACCACTTTGTTATATTCGTATGTATATACATGCTAAATTAAAGCTTTCTAGTACTTATGGTCTCTGAGCTAGGCTGCGGACGGACGGATGGACGGACATTGCGAAACTATAAGGGTTCCTAGTTGACTAGGGAACCCTAAAAATGCAGAGCCATAGCGCTAAAAGCGACAACGGAGCATGAGTGCCCCTGATGCGCAAGAGTTTGGAATGCAGAGGCCCACAGCCTACTTTAATGCTTTCCCGTGGAGCAAATGTGATGAGCATTCTTGCAGGCGTTTTTCAGGTGACGTTCTGCTGTGCTGTGTTATATGACGTGAAACGATCTTAGAGCGGGATTGAAAAACGCCTGCTTAAAAGGTCACATCGATGTCAAGTTACAAAAAAGCGGCCAAGTGCGAGTCGGACTCGCGCATGTAGGGTTCCGTACCACTATACATCTAAATAAATGTATTTCTTTATTCTTTGAGTTGATTGAATGAAAGGTAAAATGCGGTTTACGATTTATAACATATAAAAAAAAAACTAATTATTAGATCTCGTTCAAACCAATTTTCGGTGGAAGTTTGCATGGTAATGTACATCATATATTATTTTTACATTTGTCATTCCCTTATTTTAGAAGTTACGGGGGGGGGGACACACATTTTTCCACTTTGGAAGCGTCTCACGCGCAAATTATTCAGTTTAGAAAAAAAAATAATTAGAAACCTCAATATCATTTTTGAAGACCTATCCATAGATGACACGTATGGGTTTGATCAAAAAAAAAAAATTGAGTTTCAGTTCTAAGTATGGGGAACCCCAAAAATGTATATATTTTTTTCTATTTTTGTATAAAAATCTTAAAGCGGTTCACCGAATACATCTACTTACAAAGTTTCCACAGTATAGCTCTTATAGTTACGGAAAAAAGTGGCTGTGACATACGGACGGACAGACGGACGGACGGACGGACGGACAGACATGACGAATCCATAAGGGTTCCGTTTTTTGCCATTCGGCTACGGAACCCTAAAAACTCACGCCTTTATTCCCAGAGTGGGATAGGCAGAGCTACAGAATTTCCAACAGCTCTAAAAACTTGTTGATAATTCTGTAACCACATTTTGCACATTTAGGCTAATTATAATAATAATTGATAATTGATAATTCTGGAGCTTAATGTTTTAGGCCGCTGTGCTAAAATGATCTTGGTTTTTTTTACCAATTGAACATTCAATATGGCGGCCGTGATGTTACTGATGTTTTTCGAAACACTCATCATGGGTATTGTTTCCAGACTTTTCGAGACTGTTTTCGAAAATGACATCAAGTTTGTCGGCCGAGATGTTTTTCGAAAAAGTCATCATGGGTTTCACTTCCAGACTCAGGTTTCGAGTCAAATATCAAACTAGAAATTCACAAGATGGGGATTCAATGTAATTTTTGCCCTCAATCGTTTTTTTAAATTATTTATGGGAATATAAATCAATAGTAGCAATCTGGCTAATCATAGCAAAACTCAAAGTCAAAGTCAAAGTCAAAGTCAAAGTGTTTATTTGTAAACATAGGTAAAACTAAAACAGTGGTGGAAAAAAACATGGTGAACACTATGTTTTGCCATTCGGCGTACAAAAAACATGATGAGAATTATAGTTTCTCGCACATACTATACTATACTACCCTACTATACTAAGTTATTCAATACAATGACATTATAATATTATGGCGAAAAAACAAAAAAATAAATATATATTATACTGTGTCAAAATTTTCCAGCATGAACTCCGAGACAGCATAGAAAACTTTTTGTACAAGGAAGTTAAACAATTTA
Source organism: Acleris laterana (assembly GCA_963966035.1). Taxonomy (NCBI): domain Eukaryota; kingdom Metazoa; phylum Arthropoda; class Insecta; order Lepidoptera; family Tortricidae; genus Acleris; species Acleris laterana. The sequence continues at coordinate 3,678,152 of OZ014467.1, read as the reverse complement.
GTTTTCATTCTAGTTGCTGGTAGATTTCTTAATGCCAATGGTATCTTATTATATATCTTAATTGCTAAACAGAATACACTTTTCCGCATAAGTGCAGTGTTGGAGAATGTTGTACAAAGATTTTGACTAAAACGGAAGTTTCTACTGGAGACATCACATATCTTCGTAAATAAAGAAGGATTAGTTTTAACAAACATTGCCGTTTCCAATATAAAAAGGCAAGGCACTGTAAGTATGTTAAGTGTTGAAATGCGGCTTACAGCTATCACTCTGCTTTAGACCACACATTGCTCTGACGCACATTTTTTGGACCCATATTATATTATTACAGTTTCTCTGTTTGCCGAATTCCCCCAAAAGATTACGCCATAACGTAGTGTTGACGCAACAAATCCATGGTAAGCCAGTAAAACTGTTTCAGTATTGGCTATTTTGGCCAGTTTGTGTAGAATGTATACATATTGACTTATTTTTTTACAAACTTGTTCCGTGTGAGGCTTCCATGATAAGTTGTTGTCAATTTGAACTCCTCAAAATTTAGTGACCGTAACAGATTCAACAATAAATCCTTGATAATTACAAATAATTGGCAATGGCAATTTACGTTGAAAGAAATGTACAAGTTTCGTCTTATCTAAATTTATTAACAATTTATTAATGTCCTGCCAATTAATTATATTTTGCATAGTTTCATTAATTTCATTTTCATACATATCAATATTATTACATTCAATTATAACAGTGCTATCATCAGCAAACAATATCATGGGGTATTTAATATAATTAGGTAAGTCATTTATGAAAAGTAAGAATAATAACGGTCCCAGGACACTGCCCTGTGGAACACCATGCACTACCCTTCGTTTCTCAGATCTGTACGAAATCTGTTGTTTAGTGCGTAAACATACCTGAGTCAGTTCAGTGTACTGTTCTCTGTCACTAAGATATGACTTAAATAAATCCAGTATATTTCCCCTTATTCCGTAGCCATTAAGCTTCCTTAAGTATTTTATGGTCTACGTAGTCAAAAGCCTTTGACAAGTCCATGAAAATTGCACAAACATGTTTTTTTTTGTCCATATTGCTTATTATGGGACGTATTAAATCGAAAATTGCCATATTAATAGTTTTTTGTTTTCTAAAGCCTTTCTGTTCAGTTGCAAGAAGATTGTGATCCTCAAGATAAGCGTAGAGGGACCCATAAAAAACTTTCTCAAATACTTTAGAGAACACAGTTGCAAGAGCAACAGGTCTATAATTTGTCAAATTTTCCTTGTTACCTTTTTTAAACAGTGGCTTTACTATGACAGTTATTAGTTTATCTGGATAAATTCCAAATTCAATACACAAATTTATTATGTGGCTAAGAGGAAGAGCAATAATATGAGCTACCGTTTTTATTACTTTAGTGCAGATGCCATCATATCCTACACTGTTTGTGTTCTTCAGAGACTTAATAATATTATAGATGTCGTAAGACGTCACAGGTCTCATATATAAAGATTGAGGACAGTTCACGTTAACATTCGTACCACATTGATCAGGTGTATTAATACTTTTCTTTTCCGTTAGGTCTATATAATAATTATTAAAGGCATTCGCTATTGTTATCGGGTTTGTTATAGTAGTTTCACCCTGTATTATTTTTAAAATGGGTTCTTTAGGATATTGATGTTTAGTACTGTTTATGACTTTCCAAGACGCTTTACATCTATTACTCGCTAATTTTATAGAATGACAATTTTGCGAACGCTGTGTTAGATTTATTATCTTTTTTAATGTGGCACTATATGATTTTAATCTTTTTTTATTTTCTAAAGTAGGACTTCGTCTATAAATCCATAAAAGCTGTCGTTTCTTTTTAGAGCCATTTTTAATTCCTCGTGAAATCCATTTTGTTTTTATTTTAGATTTAATTTTAATGATTTTCGTGGGAAAACATAAATTGTAAAAACAGGTAAAAGTTTCTAAGAAAGAATTAAATGCTAACCCTATCAGCATTATAGCAAATGTATGGAACCAACTTCAGACTGCTTGAAACTGCTACCTAACTTCGCCTACCGCATGTTTTTTTTAAATGTAACCTATTATCCTAAATGTAAGATTCATATTCCTCTGTTATTCTAAATTGATTAGACTAGATGAAGGTATGCCAAACAAATGTAAATGTTCGAAGCTTCGGCATAGTGTGGGCGAAGTTAGGAAACAAATCCCTAACTTCGCCTACTACTTTAAAGGCAATTTTAAGACAGTTAAGCTATGAAATTTAAAGCGTTAATTGCCTGTAATGATAGCCTAAGATATGTAAAATATTTTTTTAATCATGAAGATTCAAAATAACTTGAAACCTGGATGATTTTTTGCAAAAGGTGTCAAAACCCAGGCGAAGTAAGGGGTCTCGACGGTATTCATTCATGTATATTAAAACATTTATCGACTCGATGTTTTTTTAATATAATCCGCACGACATTTGATCTCGAGTGACTTCAGAATATGGACTTCATTAGTTTGTCTATAATTTTTAAAAAAACATTCGTCTTCACGGTGGATCGAATTGCCGCCATTATTGATGTCATTTGTTGGTTGGTTTTTCGTTACGAAAGTAGGATTGTGAAAAGTTGTTTGTTTGTTACAATTACAACTATTATAATAAATAATATGTTTCTGTATTTGTTCAAATGTATTTTTTATTGCTTTATTTTAATATTTAAGGTCAACCGGGGTAAAGGCGTCACAGTTTTTTTACATTTTTTTAAGACCTAAATTACGATATATGTATTTATTATATTGAAATACTCATTCGTTCTGTTATTTTTACAACTCTTTGGGAATTTAATTCGTGTGTTAAATTTTTCGCTGCACTATAACTAAAAGATATAATATAGGCATTTTTTTAAGAAACGAGATTTTAGACGCTATTGCCCCAGGTTGGGAAAATGCATCTTTTTAAAATAATTGTTAAAATATTGCAATTAGGCCTTCAAAACTTCATGACACGTTTCTGCAATACAGTTTTCTAGAAGGTTTTATAATTAGAAGGGCCCAAAAACAGCTATTAACAAGCTGAGACAGAAAATAATATAATTGGGGAAAATGCGTCTTCAATTTGTAGACGCATTTATCCAAACCTAAATACCAGATGTCGTAAACATTTTTCTTCGATTGAAAAGAGTGAGATAGAAAACTTATGAAAGAGATGTTATTTTCACCTTTTGACCGATTGCGGGTAAAATCAAATAGAGTTTTTCGATTTTATGTATGCATGTACTTATTCTGATATTAAAAGAGAGCGGACACGACTCAGAATTTGATTATAGGTACAAACAAGTTACCAAAATCATTTGTTACTATTTATTCATCATAATTAATTAATTTATGGTCTCTGCCTACCCCTCTGGGAAACAGGCGTGATTTAATGTATGTATGTAATCATCATAATTTTTAAATTAAAATTACCGTATCAAGGAAAAGGTTGTTCACCACTGGCATTGGGGCAAAAGCGTTACACTGACGCAATTACCCCAAAGGTACTGACGCATTTAGCCAAATTTGAAAAATAACCTCCAAACACTTTATATGGAATTAACTTTAAACATTAAGCATTTTAAATACAAATTGGAGTTCGTACGTGTGAGTTAACTAAAACTGGTCATGTTTTAATAAAAAATAATACCGAAATCTAAAGAAAAAACAGGATGTAAATGGATTTTGAACACTTACCTCACGCTCCGCGTTGGTCTGGATTGACAATAAATTTCAAAATGATCAACGACTCGAATACGATCTGTCAAAACGCCCTCTATGGTACGCGTTTTCCTCCAAGTAGTTCAAGTGTCTATCACTACATGGCGGGAGCAGTTGTAACTCACGTTGTTTAAAAAATAATTCGAATAATCGCAATAACCCCATAGTGGCTTTTACCCCGGTTGACCTTATAGTCTATAGATATTTTACAGGCAGCACTATAGCATTGCAGGACATTTCTCTACGGGTTCTGAACTCATCTAAGAGTACTTATAGATATGTGTGAAGATAAAGTAGTGTATGCAGCTGTACAAAATTAGGCCTTAAAACACACGTGTGATCATTATGCATCAATTGCATAATAAACTACTATTTTGTATTAACTAGTATTGTTATAATTAAGCTTAAATATTTATTTAAAAAAACATAATTTACAGAAAGTAAAATAAATAGGTAAGTATCTAAGTTTTTTTTTATTCATTGCGCTAACACGGGCGGCGTTATACTGACTAAGCGGTAAATGCATCATTTTTTGTATGTAAATACAACCACTGATAAAAGTTCCTTAATTTATTCTTAGTATATGTTCTTATTCTTTTACCCCTCAGTCGGAATAGCCCCGCCCGAACTTAGCCACGAATTACACAAAAAGCGACGTTAGACGAGGTTGTGGCGTGTGGCTAGCACACGTTGCCCGCGTCTTGTTTGTCGCTCGGATCTCCCTGTATAGCGAGCGATAAGCGAGAAAATACAACTTGTGCTACCCATGCAGATGGTGCCGCTTGATAACTTGCTCATGTGTAATACGAGCCTTATACGAGTATGTCCTATCATGACCAGGGTAGTGATTCTGTAAACAACGCCGGTCGTGCGGACTGTCGAGTGATATCCAAGCGGCGAGATTAAGTAGTCCCGTCAGTGCGAACAAAACACATTGTAGCGCGTGCATTTTCAATTAAGCAGCCTTATACGTTCGACCCATCGTGCTGCTAAATTGAAAATGCACGCGCTACAATGTGTTTTGTTCGCACTGACGGGACTACTTAATCTCGCCGCTTGGATTCACTCGACAGTCCGCACGACCGGCGTTGTTTACAGAATCACTACCCTGAGGTCGGACAAATGGGCGTCATTACTCGCAATAACATGGACATGACTCCAAAGATTTTAATTAAACAAATGAAATTATATTAATTGATTACTTACCCGAAAAATATGTTTGGTCGTTTGCCAGAGAGTAATAAATAAATATTACGAAGACGTGAGAAGTGGCTATTAATATTAATCTACTTAATTTTGCACCATTAACATTCGTGGATTGCGAAAGGAGCTTTTCATAAGTTTATTTTAACCGTGAAAAGGAATAAAGTAACCACGGAAAATATATAAAAAATACTGTTTATTTGCTTTAACAAATCTACACAATAACAAGTCTTTGTTGTATTTATTACCGTCTCGCAAAGGATCAAAGTTATTTTTCGGGTATGTAAGTAATCAATTAATGTAATTTAATTAGTTTAATTAAAGTATTTGGGCTTACAATCTGTCACAAATACAATGGTAAACATCTTAGCCTAAGTGTGCAAAATGTGGTTACAGAATTATCAACAAGTTTTTAGAATTGTTGGTACCTAATTCTGTAGCTCTGCCTACCCCACTCTGGGAATAAAGGCGTGAGGCTATGTATGTATGTATGTAAAGTATTTGGAGTCATGTCCACATTATTGCGAGTAATGACGTCCATTTCGCTCACTGAATGCAAAACAGACACATTTCAAAAAAAAATGTTCTTAAATTTGTATTTTAAAATGCAACACTGACTCATTTCGGATTGTGTCCGTTTTGTATTCAATGAATGATTTGTCCGACCTCTGATCATGACCTAAGTAGGGGTGTCATTGCTGGGGCTGCGGCGCGGGCCCGGCGCCCGCTGTCGCCGCGGCCTGCGGAGCCCGGCGCCGTGGCTGTACACCTCTGGGGACAGAGAATGGTGCGAAATGTTATACGAGTCAGGGTTCAAGTAAAGTTCAAAACATTTGAATTTGCTATCATATTTTCGTATCATACAATAACTACATACATTAAATCACGCCTGTTTCCCAATGGGGTATAGGCAGAGACCACTTCTTTCCATTTGCTACGATCTTGACAAATTTCTTTCGCTTCTTCCACATTCATACATCGAGTCATGCACGCACGTCGGTTTCGGGTACTTAAGATTCGGCCCATTTCCAGTATTTCTCCGATTTGACTCGAAAAAGTACGCCTAGGGCGGCCCCTTCCGACTTTTTGTATCATTGAACGAGAATAAACTCGTAACTCGTACAGTCTGTGAGCACTTAGAATATGCTTCGGTTTTCTACATATCTGTCACTCGCTCTTAATAAGATCGTATGAAAGTGAGTGAAAGATTAGTACAAATCCCAAGCATCTTCTAATGCCTCCTCTACATATCGGCGGAAGCGTCGGCAGATGGATCCGCAACCATATCTTCGGATAAATTGCGATCCGTCCACACATCTGCGAGTTATTCAGTCTGTGCTCAATCGTGAAAGACGTAACTCGTGCCGCAAAAAAAAATGGATATAGAAACTGTAGCGGCTGCTGCTATATACTTAATTAGCACCTATAATTACTACTTAAGAGTGCACCGCAGTAGAGTTATTAAAAAAAAATGGAGCAAAAGAAGGTGGTGGATGCTGTCTATACACAGGAACAGAACAAGGTAATTGAAAATATATTCGAAATAAATATTTTGGCAATATTCACTTATATACCTATTAATAACATTTATTTAATTTTGTTTAGGACGAGCATGGAAAAGCAGCTTGCAGAACTTTGCGCTGAACCATCTGGAGAATTTTCTAATTTTGTTCGGATGTCCTACAGCGATTTTGAATAAGTACCTTCTACAAAAAATATCTCCTATGGTTGCAAAACAAGATACCTATTGGAGGGATGCAGTTCCAGTAAAAGTGCGCTTAGCAGTAACATTGAGATATTTAGCTACAGGGGACAGCTATAGAAGTTTGCATTACCTATTTAAAATTTCAAGCCAACTTATATCGACTATTATCCCTGAAGTATGTTTGGCACTCAACATAGTGTTGAAGGATTTAGTGAAGGTAAGTAAACTTCATTATTTTATTACTTACCAATATTATTTATTATCGTTTCAACAACTTACGAGTACAAATTTAATGAGCTTATACAAAATCAGTGAGAATCAGGTATAAAATAAGCTTATAGATTATTAACGTTTCAACAAGTTACAAATGAGCTTATAAAAAAATTAGTGAGAATCAGGTATGAAATTAGCTCGTAGAAAATCGACACTTTTATCACATTTCCAAAGCTTTCATAACTTCCTCTACTTGTTTCTGGTTGAATAATTTCTTCTGATATAATGTTAATTCTTTCCGATTGTTGGTTATTTTGCGGCAGAGAATCGGGGGAGTTAATTACATAACTCGGTGACGGTGATTGTGATAAATATACAGTGTTGCTACTCGTAGGACGACTGAGTATAACATGTGCAGGAGAAGAAACAGAGTATGATTTGCCCTGCATCACTCGTTCCCGTTCATATCGACGACGTTTGTTCATCATAACACCATGAATTTCATACATTATTTCTTCTCTTTCAAGTTTACAAATCAAGGGATATCCCCTTGATTTGTTTTGCTAACATTTTACAAAATAAGTCGCATTCGTCTTCTTCTTTCGGATTTTCTTTGTTGACCAATACTTTATTCAATGTGGTTAAAGCAGTATTCATTTGTCTGCCCGCTTCCTGTAATTCAGGTGGGTTCATGGCACGACGTTTTGGAGTTGGAACAATTGGATTCTGCTGTGAGGAGTTAGAAGGGACGCCCTCCTCGTTTTGAACTTCCGAACGGACGTTCCCAGCTTGCCCGCTTGAACTGCTATTACTACTCTCTTCAACCAAATCTGGTTGTGTCTAGAAAAGAAATAAAAATATGATTAAGATAGTATCCGACATATTATAGGGATTCCCGATAGGGGAATCAAAGCGCGAAATATAAAATAAAAAATAATTATATAAAATATTTTTTTTTATTTTCAGATGCCTACAACTCCGCAAGAATGGCTTTCAAAGACAGGACATTTTAAGTTTATCCATTGTGTCGGCGCTTTGGATGGCAAGCATATCATGATTCTACCTCCGCCCCATACTGGAACCGAGTACTTCAATTATAAAGGCCATTTCAGTATACTTAGTACTTTTAGCACTAGTTGATAGCGACTATAGTTTTATGTTCGCAGATATAGGTTGCCCAGGACGGATTAGTGACGGTGGAGTTTACAATCAAAGTGCTTTAAAGCAAAAAATTGATACAGTTACAATCAATCTTCCATCAATCAAACACTATCCAGTTCCCGTGTAGTAGTTGAAAACGTTTTTGGGATTATGTCTAGCGTGTTCAGAATCTTAAAGAAACCTATACCGCTGGATGTCTCTAAAACATCTACGATTACAATGACATGTGTCTTGTTGCACAATTATTTAAGAAAAAGTAAGACATCTCGACACGTGTATACTCCCACAGGTTCACTGGATAGGTATGTCAATGGAGAATTAATCCAACCAGGATCTTGGAGAAATGAGGACAAGGGAACATGCTTTGAGTCACTGCAACATGTAGGTACCTCCTATAAGTGCAGTTCAAGTGAGATTAAATTTTATGAATTATATTTTTAACAACCATTAGTATAAAAAGTACTTCTGTGAAATAAATAATATTATGTAATAGAAATTATATTTTGTTTTACTTACTTGTTCGTCTTTTTCGATAGTATTCATGATGCTTGTAGATTCGTAAACATTCTTAAGAAATATTTCCATCGCATCGTAAAATATCCAGATGGGCTTAAATACATCCTCTACTCCAGCCCCAGACTTTATAGATGACAATTTCTTCTTTAAATTTAACTTAAATGTTGCCAAAAGATTATCTTTTTTCTTTTTCAACTCATGTATCGGAACACCTGTTGCATCAGCAATTCGTTTCCATGCATCATTAACCTGAAATAACGATAAAATAAGTTACTATTACTACATAAATTTCATTTTTGTGACAAGTTTTTATAGCCGACTGTACTTTTCTTTAAACATCCATCAATTGCTCACCGAGATGATTCTAAAGAGCCCATACTCCGTACGATTGCTTTATTTATTACAGAGTTCCTAGGGCCACCTTCCGGCACCATCATCAGACCACCCATGGTAAAATACTATTGTATTGTCATCTAAGTCAAGTATGTATGCAAAATTTCAGGTCAATTGGTTGAAAATCTGCTTGAAAATTGAGTTGCAAGACTCCACCCGAACAAACATACATACATTGCAAGTTAAATAAAAGCTTATGAATAACTAATAATAATTATAATCCAGTAACAGTTACAGCTCCGACAAACATTAAACAACGCGAAACAAAACTAAATTGTAGGTACCTAATGGCATACTTACAACATTTTTATTTTTATGGTACTTATTTTTTGGGTTCCATAAGCAGTTTTCTGTTTGATATAACTCAATAAACTTAAATGTTTCCTCAGTGGTCATATTGCAGGCAGCCATTTCGACGACAAAACTGAGCACGCACACGTCCACTCTCACTTAATTTCCGTCAAATACTGATACATCGGCAGACGTGTGGACAGGCGCGTTGCGTTCGCGCTGTCACCCTTTGATCTGTGTGTGTCGAAAAAACCGACACCAAACGGATGAGTGGCAGATGCATCGGCCGACGTTAAATACCTACCACAGACAAGCAAAAACCACCCTCTACACCTCGGCGGACGCATCCGCAGATACAATCTGCCGACGCATCCGTCGATATGTAGAGGAGGCATAAGAGTTATCGCACTGAATGTTGCACGCACACATGACGACAAACGCGCGAAATGATGTCAGTGACACTACACGCCTAGTGAAAATTTAAGACTGCACCGAGCAAACGTCGAGCGTCCAGTGGCGCCCTCATTACTTTTATTGTGTTTTCTAATAAATTAAAGTATTTTCTTGAAATTGGTCGGTAGGTTTTTGTACTATAAATAAAAACACAACTTATAGGGTATATCACATAGTTTAATAACAATTCACCTTCGAGTTATCAACTTAACGGAAAAAAGTGGCCACCTTTTCCCGTTAAGCTGACTACTCAAAGGGTAATTGTAATTAAACTTTGTTACGTATCCCATAAATTGTGTTTTTACTTGCACTACAAAAACGTATCGTCTGATTGTAAGTAAATTCTTTAGTTAATTAGAAAACACAATAATAGTAATGAGGGCGCCACTCACTGGACGCTCGACGTTTGCTCGGTGCATGACCTCTTGCACACTTTGAGATGACAAGGATCGGAAAAACGCCCGTCATTTTGAAAACATATCCCTGTTCCGTACAGCAGAGACTTCCTTATATCAATAAAAAAAAAATTAGATATTTTATAGATTTATTAATTATTATACCATAAATACCATAATGTATAGGTATGTAGTCACAATTGTAGCGACAATTTTTTTAATGATTGACACGGAATGGTTATCAGACAACACAAACACACACAAATATTTAGTCAACGATTAAATATGCCAAAAGGACGCTCTTACACTTTAAATGAACTTTATCGCGTCATAAATGGTTCCTAAAATTCACGTCGTTATGGAATCAAAAGTGAAAATTTTGAAGATAAAAAAATCGACATTATTTTTTGCTTGGCAAAAGTGTTTTTTTCCCAGAGCCATTCCGGTGTCATTCATTAATAAAATTGTCGCTGAATACATATTATAAATTATGGTATAATAAATCTATAAAATACCTAATAATATTTTTACTAACGTCAAAAGGAAATCTCTGCTGTGCGGAACAGGGTTATGTTTTCATAATGACGGGTGTTTTTCCGATCTTTGGAGACGAGGAGCTCCGTAGCCTTAACGTCCATATCGTCGGCTTAGTGCAAGAAGTCATTAACCCACAAAAAGTCAAGTCCGAGAAAAACGGGCCCAAAGTTTTGACTTAGTCAAATGAACATTATTGTTGTAGGTTCGGGTCTAGATTTAAAAATTAAACACAAGTGGTTAGCTTAATATATTTAGTATCAAAACCAATTAAAAACTTTGTACAATAATTCCAAATAACTCTTTTAAAAGCCTAAATATGTAGTTAGTGACTTTTTGCCTTTCTCGCTTTAAGGGAACTTACAATTAGTTATTTTTTATTTTAATCACAATTAAATCGAGAAACACAGTTTTAAACGAGAAATTTGGTTTCATCAGTCTTAATTATTACCTTAGAAACTTTATGAACATTATTTACTAATTAACAACGCATAAATAGTTTTAAAAACTCTACTTCACAGATATAAACTCAACAAAACCACAAAAATAACATAAAATTCTCAAAATGGCGTTATTTGTAACTCCAAACTAAAATAACTAAAAAATGTTTTTTTTTATAGAGGAACTTAATATTATATTATAATCCCAGACACTCATACAGCAAGCAAAACTTACTTACTGTTATAAAACATAAAAACTTCTAAAAGTATTAAAATAAAAAGATCAGCCTTTGATTTTGAACTAATACTGTAAGTACGAAAAAGAGTTAAAAAACCTAGTCATCCATCTTTTTTACTCTTCGTCTTCTAAATTTGAAGACATTTCTTCAGGTACATAATCACGACTTTCTTTGGCTGGCAAGTTCTGGTACCAGTGGTGAAGTTCCGCGGGTATAATTTTTTCATTGCACATTTTTAGTAAGTCCTTTTTTTAGCTTGAGTGATTGGCAGTTTTTGGTTGTAAGCTTTTCTCAAAATGTAAGTGTTATAATTGAAACCCTGTATGGTTTTTCAAGCTTACGTTTTCGCAGTTATTTTATTGGGGCCATAGATTGGGATGTATTACTTTTTAATACGTGAAATTCTTTATACTCAGATTTGAAATCGTATCTGTATAAAACAACATTCGGCCTTTTTTTCTCTAGTCGAAAAGATTTCCCTTCAAGCCATCGCAGTTTTTCTCCATTGACGTCAATCGATCGATTCTGCATCAAGTTATCTCTCAAGTCGTTTAGGTTCAAAATATCTGTGTGATCCATAACTATCGGTTCGTACGGTTTTTTCAGGGTTTAATTTTTCTTATTTTTTCTGTTTGATCTTGCTAATCGAATAACATTACAGAAGTCTATCATTGAGTAGGTACACTGGCATTAAATGCAATTGGTTCTCAATCGCACTGTGCATTCTATCTACCTCCATATGTGTATGACCAGGCTCTAAATATTTATATTCTAAAACCTCGTGATGAGTTGTCTGAACTAAATACAACTGCAGGCTTAAAAGGAATTGATTACGATTTTGGCCTCTACTACAGGTGTCAGTGAATATGGAAATTTCTTTTACAGTAGATGGGAGACGTTTTATCCATAGATACAAAGCCGTACCCACCTCATCGCTTCCTTTTTTGCCATCCAGCTCAGACCAGAGATAACAAAAGCCATCATTGGGAGTGCGAGCTTCATAAATGGTAGCATTGTACACATTCAATTTGCGCAGGTAATAAAGAATAGAAACAGTTCCATTTGGGATATGAAGTACCTTTTTGTAAATCTAAGGTTATTGAATTAAAGCTTTCATCTTCATTAGCACGAATTTTGTCCAATTCTTTGGCTTCTCGACTTTGTTCTTTTAGTGAAATGTGTAAGTCATATTTTTGTTTCGAAGATTCAAGATCGGGTCCGTTTGTATTTTTGATAATGTTATACTTATGACATGTTAGACATTGGTCTTTTTTTGGTTTGTGAAAATCCAAATTATATTCAGTTCCAAATACATTTCTGTACACGTTTATAGTAACAGAACTCCGAGACGCTTTTTTGCATTCCTCTGTATAAAGTTCGTACATTCTTGAAATAGATAGCGTGCCATCTAAATAGAGTTTTGTTTAATGATGTTTTTCGGCAATACTGCGATTCCATTGTAGGGAATGATTCGATGTGTTGTTTTATAAAATCTATATCGTCTTGTTTGGTTTTATTGTGAGCAACATGCTTACCACGTTGGTCTTCTCCTTCAAAAAGACCAGAACTGCCAACCTTGAAAAATGCATTGTTTATAGGGCCGTTTGAAATACAGAGGGTACTTTTAAAAAACTTTTCACATACCTTGATTTTACCTTCATCATTAGAAAAAAAATATGAACGTGACATGGTTCGTTTTCTAACTGCTTTTACGTAACACCTTTGTGGAGGATTTACTGATATGTTCGCGAGTATAAAATCCTTTTGACGACAGTTTTGTTTAAATTTTTTTGAGTGCTTTTGTTTCCAACTCATTATCGTCAATATCACTGATCTTATCAGTTAAAAAGTCAAAAACAAAACCTAGGTACCTAAACAAAATCTCGCCCTGAGGACAAAATTGGTATTTCGCAAATGAAATACTTACTTACCTACAACTTAACAGCATAAAGTAATTTGCACGTATCTTATTATAAATATATGACAAAGGTATACTTACGCTGTGATCTTCATTCTCCTTATTTAGAATCTTTTCTAACATCAAAGATCCTCGTCCTGCCTTAAATTTAATACTATTTCGCTTCATTTTGTAAGAAATCACTAACTTCTCGCGTAACGTCCATCCCCGGTCGCAGCCGCAACGGTATGACTTCGATCGCGGTGGCCGAACCCCCGTTACCGCGAGAGCAAGACGTACTCGTAGGTATAAATGAGTTGAAATATGAATTGTTGTGCAAGAATATTTCACTAAAGGTGTTCAAATTCATACAAGTTATTTGCCAAAAGTCACTAACCATAATTTAATCACGTGAATTACATGTCTTTGGACATAACAAAAATCGATAAATATCATTAATTACATTAAAAAATCATTCTGATTGCCATTAATGCTGTCTCCTAGTTTTTTTAAACTTTATAAAGTGCTTTAGTTATTTTATACTAAAGTAAAAGTGGTAATGTGCATCCAATGCTCATTTTGTTAAAAATCATTAAAGCATGATAATAACTTTTATTTTCGTCTTACGGTTTGCTAAAAGTAACTTTATGCATATAATGAATTCTAGCTCAAATACTTTCATAGCTTTATTCATATTGTTGTATTTTTTAAAGTTGATAAGTAACAAAAGTGAATATTTAAACAAAGTAAAAAGATAAAAAATAACAAATTTGTTTTGTTTAAAGTTAGTAATGGTCTAAAACCAATTTACATCAAATCAATAAGGCAAAAAGTTAAGTTAATGACTTAATGTCATGGCTGTAACATCGAAATTATTCAATGTAAAAAAAAATGGATCCGTGCGTTAGACAGAGTAAGTCGCGGCGAATCCGCCTGTGCTGGTACCTGTACTTAGTGATTTTATGCCATTAGTGACTTCTTGCACTAAGCCGACGATATAGTCCCAAAATGGCGTCTACTGCCCAGGTGCATACAAAATGGCTGCCCACTCCACCCGTTGCTAAGGATACGAGTCCTTATACCGAACTTGAAACGGCCTCTTACTGGTTGCAACTGCGCAAGGTCTACGAGTACATCCCAGTCACTATATTTACCTACTTACGATCAGAGGGCGGAATTGCTCATGGCAAAAATCAAACGTCAACAGAGTTGGAACGTTGAATTTTATCGACCATCGAATTAAACTGAAACTATATTTACCCAGCGTATCTTTTCGCAACAAAGATTCGTCCGGAAGTTTTTTCGATGAACAAGAACAAAATGTGTTTTTCAAAAATAAAACGGATATGTGTTTTTATTTTTTATCAAATCTAGATATAAACTATTAACGTTCTTTACCTCTTTAAACTCAGGTGAATGCGATTTGCGACTCGTTATGTGACTTTCAACGCAATATTTTTGTAGTTGCTTTAAGTGAACGTTACATTTAGAGCAGTATAATGTGAATAAGTTGCAAAAATTGTGGCAGAAATGACAGTTAAATGCCAAGCAATTTACTTTTAATCTAATCAAAGAGGTCAACTGGTTAACTAGCTAATCAAAGAGGTTAATGTTGAAATCAGAAATGTAAAAGGTGGCTCAACTTATCGATCGTAGAAAAAGTCGATAAAATTCAACGTTCCGACTCTATGACGTTTGATTTTGGCCATGAGCAATTCCGCCCTCTGCTGATGATCTATTTGAACCAAAATGAAGCATTTTAAGTATTTTTTTTAATTTTGCTATGCGCGCCGTCGGAATAACCTTTATAGCTCCTACTTACCTTCGTACTCGACTTCCGGGGGCAAATCCATCGGAGGACGAAACCTTACATTCTCAGCCATTTCATTTGGATTTACTGAAAATAACACAAAACGCAGAACGTTACTCTTACCGACTCCGAAATAAAGAGCGATAGGTTTAGGATTACACTGCTATCTGTGCTGATATGGTAGTAATATTCTTACTAGAGATTCAATGGATAGTTGTTTGGCCGGATACTGGATACCGAATATTCGGCCTGGTCACCGGCCGAATATCCGGTATCCGGCCGCCAAATATTCGGCCGGCCAAACGATACCTACATTTTAGTTTGATGGCGGGCGCGTCGTGCAGGTTTCAACCTGTTACGTATTGTAGGTTCGCGCGGACCGTTTTCTAGGCAAGAAACGAGTTTTATTAGGTCAGTGTACGGAATTATTTCGTATGCCTACAATACGCTACGATTAATTTTATGGATACTAATGCTGATCATAGGATATCTTAACGACTTTAAATGAGGCTTTTTGATAAGTTTAAATTGTACGTAAAGGTAATACTAATAAACTAACCATTTTTCAAAGTTAAATAGCAAACAGAAAAACCCTTCTCGGTATCCGGTCGGATAGTGCGCAACTATCCGGTATTCGGCCGGATAGTAAAATCATGGCCGGATAGGCCGGATACCGGATAGCAACCGGATATCCGTTGTATCTCTAATTCTTACATATTTTAAAGTTTCTAATTCGTTCAGAATGAACTAACAGCCCAATGAAACCCTGTCCCACCATAGAACGTGTTCTGATGTTTTGACTTATTATGTTACTTAGGTATTTAAAAAAGTTGCTAATTTGGTTGCATGCTATTTAAATATCATCCTTAACGGTGATAACTCTTCAGTTCTGTATTGTTATTGTTATCCTGACTTTTTATTTATATTAAAATTTGTGTACTTATATTTTTTGATGATTCCAATGTAATTTCTTGGAATTGTTATTATAACATGCAATGTATAATGTGACTTATTTTGGAAAATAAATATCATTCATTCATTCATTCATTCATTATTTAATAATGTCACTGTGACGCCGGTTTAAGGTGGGTCAGGGTTCCGTTGGACTGATAAGTAGTAACCTAAGAATAAAATAAGATAATATTTTTATTTGTAAATAGCAATAACACAATTACATACTTACTTACACCACTTCTTTCCACTTGCTATGATCTTGACAAATTTCTTTCGCTTCTTCCACATTCATACATCGAGTCATGCCCGCACGTCGGTTTCGGGTAGGTACTTAAGACTGCGCCGAGCGTACGCCGGACGTACAGTGGCGCCCACATTACTATTATTATGTTTTCTAATAAATTAAAGTATTTTCTTGAAATTGGTCGGTAGTTTTTTGTAATACAAATAAAAACACAACTTATAGGGTATATCACATAGTTTAATAACAAATTCACCTTCGAGTTATCAACAACAGAAAAAAGTGGCCACCTTTTCCCGTTAAGCTGACTACTCAAAGAGTAATTGTTATCAAAGTTTGTTACGTGTCCCATAAATTGTGTTTTTACTTGCGCTACAAAAATGTATCGTGTGATTGCAAGGAAATTCTTTAGTTAATTAGAAAACACTATAATAGTAATGAGGGCGCCACTGGACGCTCGACGTTTGCTCGGTGCAGTCTTAACAAACAACTAATTGTACTTAAGTCATATCTTTCTTTTAGCGGGTTATACTTCGAGAGGTTTTAAAGGCTTTTATCGGGGAATGGATTATCGGGTCCTTGTTGTGAAGTAATCGCTAAACCGAAACAGTTTGTTTGTGTTTGTTTGTGTTTTGTTTGTTTGTTTGTTTGTGTTTTGTTTGTTAGTTGTTTACCTTGTTTACTGCAGCGGCGGCGGATACCGATGATGCAGAGAATAAGCAGGAGTACCACGACAAGGTATGCCAGAGGACAGGATCAGAATGGCTTTGTTGAATACACCTGTTAAATATATATATTAGGTCCTTACCTATGAAATTGGCGTTTTATATGGAGAATTTTATGAAAACGGTGGTTTTCGTACATTTAATTTTGCGGATTATTTAGTAACGTTAAATGCAAACCAAAAAAAATTCTATATGACGGGGGTTCGTCAGGAAAATCTGCCGGGCCGGGTTTATCCATGATGGTTGAATCAAAATAAAACTTGAGTTCAATTAAGTTGGTTGTATTGATCACAATCACAAAACTAATTTTAACGAAAGTCTTAACTAGCGTCCGATGCAACCGGATTACAATTCCAAGAAAATAAGCCTTCAGGTATAACCCTTCAGGAAACGTGGCGTTTTCAGTACGAGGCTGAGGTTAACTAACGTCTGATCGCAACCGAGGTTCAAAATTGAATCCCAATATTGCCAATCCGTTGACGATAATAATTCTCAAGAAAAATCAAAGCGGAAGGTACTTGACCAACTTAACAAACTGACCAGTGTTGCCAGTACGCAACTCCAATTTAGGACGGTGTGTTATCTGAAAAAGGACCGTTTTGGGCACAAAGGGACAAAAATAAAAATTCAAAACTTCATTTATTTATATACATTTTTTAATTAATTATTAGGTAAAAATAAATCTTTGTTGGCTTATATCTTGGTTATTTTAAAGAAAATATGTTTTTTAAGACTGCGCCGAGCGTCCAGTGGCGCCCTCATTACTTTTATTGTGTTTTCTAATAAACTAAAGTATTTTCTTGAAATTGGACGAAATGTGTTTGTACTACAAATGAAAACACAACTTATAGGGTATATCATATAGTTTAATAACAATTCACCTTCGAGTTATTAACTTAACGAAAAAAAGTGGCCACCTTTTCCCGTTAAGCTGACTACTCAAAGGGTAATTGTTATTAAAGTTTGTTACGTATCCCAAAAATTGTGTTTATACTTGCGCTACAAACACATTTTGTTTGGTTCCAAGGAAATTCGTTAGTTAATTCGAAAACCCAATAACAGTAATGAGGGCGCCACTGGACGCTCGGCGCAGTCTTAACTGTTTGTGACATGAATCAGCTTTTATTGAAGCTGTGAAAAAATCATGAATATTCCCTATTACTCGTAACAAAGCAGCTTCATAGTTTGGAATATATATTTTTTTACACATATTTTATTTTTGCCTTAAGCATGCTGGGTTTGGGCTCGAATTTTTTGAGGCCCCCTGCGTTTGCCACCCCGACGCTCGTAGCCATTAGGGATACAACGGTCACTATTTTTTACGTAGTACTAGGTACGGTACCAAACAAACCAGACCAAAGATAGATAACACGACACGACTACAAATTAGATTTAAATAAATACATCAGTTTATAACAGCAATGATAAGGTTGGTTGGTACTCCTGTCAATCGTTACTAATTCGTATAGATCCGTTTCGACAGACAGCTTTAATTTAATACAGATACACTTTTATGCTATCAATATATTAAACTGAGCAGGTACTTAGATAGGTATGGTTTTGTTTTGGTGGTCACGAACTTTTTTGGGCGAAACCGTAAAGGGACGGTTACTGAAAAGGGCCGATTAAAGGACGGTGTGGTGATAAAAGGGACGGAAAACCGTCCCTTTTAGGCCGGTCTGGCAACACTGAAACTGACAAGTGACAGTCTACCAACCTAATAACAATTATTGCCAGCCTCGCACAGACTACGCCCAAGTTACCCACTTGACGTTTCCCTAGTTCACGAATCGATCACTTAGCGCTAGTGGTGCAGTGGCGCAGTAGCGCCGCCGCGCCGCGCGAGAATAGTTCCGCTAACAGTCACTAAAGGCGCTAGTGTTCCGGCGCGACGACATATATGTTATACATATCTTAATTAGGTACTTCAAAATAGTTACATACATACATACATTAAATCACGCCTGTTTCCCAGAGGGGTAGGCAGAGACCACTTCTTTCCACTTGCTACGATCTTGACAAATTTCTTTCGCTTCTTCCACATTCATACATCGAGTCATGCACGCACGTCGGTTTCGGGTACTTAAGATTCGGCCCTTAAAATAGTTAACTTCATAAAACTCTGTATAGGTACCTAAGTAATTAAAACATTTGAACTTGCAGCACGTGAAAAGAGCTGAGTTCACAACTTCAATTTTAAACATTAAGTAAGAACATAGTGTATTAATAAAAGTTAAAAATTAAAGGAATACATTCCGTACGATATAAAACACGTAAAAATATGCCAATCTCATAGAAAATCCTAATCCTTCTAATGTTATAAATGCGAAAGTTTGTTTGTGTACGTTTTTGGTGGTTTATCATCAAATTGTCATACTTATTTTACACTTATTTCGTCGAATTTCACTTCAAAGTCAACATTTCATGTATTTTCAATTCGAGAATTCAGTTCGTGGAATGGTCATTGCAAGTAATTTTAAATAGTTTATTTTTACTTGTCAGATAATTCATTAAATAGGTTGTTTTATAAAAAACATAAAAAATACTTCACGTAATATCATTTCAATAGACCGTGAGACGAAGTCGACGGAGCTCCACTTCGCGCAGCTCCTATTCCTATATACTTACTTGATTACTTGAAGCGGGTATTTTACTAGTAACGCTACCAGAAACATTACCAAAAAGCGGTAATATACGGTAATATTCAAATTTCGTATATACAGGGTGGGGCCTGTAACTAAAGCAAAAAATTAAAACGTAGATTCTACTCCTCAAACTAGACAACTTTTGTTTAGCAACTTTTTAAAATCATAAAGTTTTTAGATTGTTATTTTTTCAAACAAAGTAAATAGTATTTTCAATGTACTTAAAACTCCGTCTAATTGACATCGCCTGTCAGTCTAGTCACTCTACAGACATAATCAATTTCATAGTACATTGCGTGTTCGAATTAACTTAATAAAATTCAAACCGAAAGTTTTTTTTCAAAGTCGTCAAACAAACGTTGCGTGGTTTGAGGAGAAGAATGTACATTTTTTAATTTTTACTCTAGTTACAGGCCCCACCGTGTATAACGTATGTTTTTATACATGTTTATACTATTTTAGCACCAGACGGACCCTTTTAAACTAATAATGGTAAGATGGGTTCAGTAGTTTAGAATATTACCACTGTTACACTGATGAACTACTTATTAATAATTTCCGAGTATTTTACTAATGTTACCGGGAATATTACTCCCTCATATTTATACTTCATACATATCTATCACTTGAAAATAAAAGAACAATTACTTTTTAAAATTATATACAGTGTTACAATAATTACACTTGTAACTAGATGAAAAACAAACATGGGGTTCACTTAGTATGCAGAAAGTAACTTTGCGTGATTACACAAAAAGTTGACATGAAAAAAAAACTGGCAAGTAACTTTAAAAACATTCTAAGTTCATAATGAATCCATGTAAGAAACCACTGAAAAAATATTGAAAAGATACATCAAATTGATGAGTTTATGTAAAAGGAAAAATTGCAAAAATTCCGACTAAAATTATCAATATCTCCGAAAGTACTAAAAATCGCTGAACATACAGAGGGCCCAGACAAGATGACATGTACTATGCTAGCTATCGTTTATATTCGTTTCGTTTTTAAACCAATCGCGTCAATGGCACACCACGTGACTTTTCGTATCACGTCATCTACCAGTGACGCGATTGGTTTAAAAACTAAACGAATAGAAACGCTAACTGACGTAGTGCATCTTGTCTGGGCCCTCAGGTGTTATTGTGCGAAATGTGGTTACAGAATTGTCATCTTTTTTTTAGAGTGGTTTTGTTGGTAATTCTGTAGCTCTGCCTACACCACTCTGGGAATGAAGACGTGAAGGTATGTTTGTAGGTTCGATATCAGGTCTAGGGGTGCACTAAGAAAGTATTTTCCGAAAGTTGACCCCCAACGGAAAGAAATAAGGGGGGTCACGGGAAACGTATTGTACGTACATACAGTTGCAGGCGTCCTTTAGTATGCATATACTATAAACTCAAAAAAGAATATTCTTTTTTGGATTGTCTGTCACAAAAAAAAACACATTTATTAGCCTAAATTCTATGACCCGACTTTTAACTTACCAATTTCGCTATCATATGAAACTGTGAGATGGTCCACTGATACCATCGATAACAGGATTTTATCAGACCGCGCTGTTTCGCCATACTTCCAATAATAGTAGCCGATACTCTTCTCTAAGGTCATGTGGTATTCCTGGACACAATATATCCTCTTCAAGTGATATGATTCGTCTAAATCTAATGTAAGATTCACATTGCGTGTATTCAAATTTAAAACCATATTTTCTGCTGGAGCGTGGCTGAAGTTGTTTGAAGAGGGTACGTCTGAAAGTTTTAAATGTTAATTATAAAAAGTTTGAGGGTTTTGAATGGATCACCAAGGTTTTACAGGACGTCTATCTAGTGAGACCACGTTTCATATTAAGTTCTGATCTCTGGTTTACGAGACTTACCCTCTATGTACCAGTTGAAGCTGCGGCCGTCGACAGGCTGGGAGCCGCCACACTCGAAGCTCCGAGTCGTATTGACGTAGAAGGTAGCGACCTCTAACGCCGGTTCGACCGTGATATAAAAGTTTTCTGCAACAACAGTGCCCTCTTTAAACAAAAACATTTTCCACACTAGCAACATGCACTGCAGTACGAAAGTTCATAAATATGTACACACTGGCGACCCGCCCTAGCTTCGCTTCGGTTTGAATACGATATATAGCCTTCCTCGATAAACGGGCTATGTAACACTGAAAGATTTTTTCAAATCGGACTAGTAGTTCCTGAGATTAGAGCGTTCAAGCAAACAAACAAAGAATGTTTCGGGTTTAGACCATGCATTTTTGTCTGTTAGATAGTCCTCGACCCTATAATACGCTTTTGACATTGACGACTTTTTCAAGTAATTTTTAAGTGCTGGAAATGGTAACTTTAAAACTACGTCAGGTAATTTATTATAGAAATGAATGACTGTTGATTTCTAAGGTCTGATTTTTATTCCCACAGAAAAAATGTAAACAAAGGTGTTGCCGTAAACGAAAAACATTTGCAGTATTCTAAATATTTTTACTTTCCACAATAGGCTATTTGACAAGGTGAAAAAAAACGTAATAATAAATATATTCATATAAATTATGAGTTTTAAAATCGATTTAAGGTATTCTTACTTAAAAAAAATGGATCTTTTATCCAAAAAACCACGATAAAACTTGATAATTTTTTATCTGTAGCCATTTTATCGAAAACGGCGCCGAATCCATGATGACGTCAAGGGTCGGTAAATATCACAGATTATAGGATGTCTGTATATTCTATATGACAGTTGACGTTTGTTTGTTTTTCTGGCTTTGCTATGATTAGCCAATGTCAGTTTGTTTATGTATTGACTACTGACGTCACTGATTCCTGTGCGACGCCATCTTGCCCAAGAAAGCGTTTTGGCGGCATATTTTAATAGTGAATTTTTATTTCCTTTTTTTAGACGAAATACATAAAAGAATTTAAAATTACCACTTTTGGAGTACTCAATAAACACCAACAAATAATCTGAGATGGTTTTCAAAAACCTGTCAAATAGCCTATTATAAGAAATCGACTGTCTATAAAAAAACTATATATTGTAATTAAGAGTAAAGAATTTAATCTGTTGATGGAAAACTTACTTTATTGTGTTAATTTAAAACGTGAAAACCGTTTTTTTACGCATAATTTATTTATTGCACTGGTATCATTGACTCGATACACCCGTGTTAACAAGTTGACGGCTGCTTGAAAGATTTGAGACGTTACTTCACTCGCTTCGCTTCACGATTCGTGCTCCCGTCGTAATCGCTTTCCAGTTTCCATTTATGCGATTTTAATTTCAATTATATCTAAAATTTATTTTTATATCACGGTTCGAGCGAAATGATAACTTAATATTATATTTCTTGCCGACCCAAACTTTAAGATCCCCTGAAATGTCACTTTGACAGTGACGTAACTTTGTTTACATTTTTTCTGTGAGAATAAAAATCCGACCTTAGTTAACAACAATCTTCATCTCACATGCTCCGCGCGGAAGCACGTAAAGCCATCCCTTTTGATGCCTGAGGAGGAGCAGTATATGGCCTCCTGTGGCTATGTGGGTTCCTGGCTTAAAAAACTACAGTATTTTTTTTGTTACAAACTTACTCACCGTTTGGCAAATCCCGGCTATATTTAAGATGAATTTTCTCGCTGAATATTGGATCTGAGTCAAGGCCTTTCCTCCGTATGCAGTAAATCCAAGAGTCTTGGTCGGACGTTGTTAACGTCTTATTTAAGACCAATGACATCTCTGTCGTGCCCGAATCTCTTGAGAATTGTTTCATTATCAACAGCGAGGAATGTTTTCCTGAAAAAAAGAAGAAAACAATACTAAACAAGCGGGAAGAAGGAGGCCTAATCAGGTTGCATAACGATAAATTATACAAACATACATACATTAAATCACGTCTGTGTCCCAGAGGGGTAGGCAGAGACCACTTCTTTCCATTTGCTACGATCTTGACAAATTTCTTTCGCTTCTTCCACATTCTACATCGAGTCATGCATGCACGTCGGTTTCGGGTACTTAAGATTCGGCCCTTTTCCAGTATTTTTCCGAGTTGACTCGAAAAAGTACGCCTAGGGCGGCCCCTTCCGACCCGTCTACTCACTTTCGATCTGTATATCTCTTTCGTCAATCTTCTTTTATCCCTTTCCAAATGACCGAACCATCGAAGCATGCCCTTTTCTATCTTAGTCACTACATCTTCTTTTATTCCACATTTCTCTTCGACTTTTTCATCCCTTACTCTATCAATCAGTTTCACATCACATATACTACGCAAAGAGCGCATTTCAACTGCATTTACACGACTTTTATGCTTGTCCTGCCACACCCAACATTCACTACCATTCATCAGGGTAGGGGCCAGCACTCCATTGTGAACAGCCAGTCGGGCTTTTTGTGAAACGCCCTGTCTGCTCACAAAGGAGTACAGGGCCCCATCAGCTTTTGTATTTGTATTGATATTGAGTTATACCTTTACTTTGATACCAGGACAGCAGGTCGCGATGGCGTCCTTTCGAGTGGCAGGTGAACACGGCGAATGGGTTGCCGTCGTCGGCCAACGTCTGGGGAATCACACGGGGCTCGGGGAACGGCCAGGGTGGCGGTGGAGGTGGAGCTGACAACAATAATCAAAGCTACAAAAAAAAACCAGATTGCCTTGGTCCCTACGAAAGCTCTAGGCTTGTACCACAGACCACTTACCCTATAGACTCCGCATACAAAGGCGCCCCCGTAAGCCATGCTTATGCTCACAGAACACTAATTGGTTGCCATGGTTCTATTGGCGCGCACCACGACGCGCACACTTGATTATTCGTTGACTTTGAACTAGCCAATCACGGTGCACTTTCCGCCCCCCGCGCCCCGCCATTTTGGCTTAATGAGATACTAGACAAACTGTTCCGAAGCGGAGTCTATAGGGTAAGTGGTCTGTGGCTTGTACTATGGGTACCAGAGAACGATATAAATACGAACGAAAAAACTTAAATACTTAGAAAACCAATCACACAAATATGAGCCTTTAACGGGATTTGAACAAACCGCTAGCTTCGTAGGGTCACTACCAACTAGGGCAATGCGTCGACAAAAGACAAAAACAGTTATAGTACATTGTTGCCCAGGCGCGGAAAGTAAGGGTTTTCCTGACGAGGTGGTTAGCAGGCCGAGCAATAGCGAGGCCTGCTAAAATACGAGTCAGGAAATCCTCGTTTCCGCCGAGGCATACATAATGCTTTCCTCAAACATGTGAGGAAATAACACAAATGCATTTTTAAAAAGCAATTAATTTAATTTAATTCACATTAAGAGTTATGTTGGTCATGTTTGGGCAATTTGTAAATAAAAATAATTTCCAGGAGCCAGTTCAGGTTTTAATATAGGCGGCATCGTACCTATTTCGTCGCTTTCGTCGCTTGAGCTAATTTTTTCTAGTACTTAAGTATTTCGCACAACAATAGTTTCACATTTGGTTTCACATTATGCAGAATGAACGAATGTTACCGACTGTCAATTGATTTTAAATAGTAACCATAGACATCGTCTAATTGCAAGGAAATTCTTTAGTTCATAAGAAAACACAATAATGAGGGCGCCACTGCACGCTCGGCGTTTGCTCGGCGCAGTCTTAACTAGATACCTACGAAATAAATTACTAACGTCCAGCTTAGAAGCACAAAGTATTTTTCTTTAGCATTTTATATATCATTCAAATCGAATAATGTTATTCGACATAAGATACATAAATTATGAGAACCGACTTTTATTACTTACCATTTTTCATGTTATCTGGATCTGTGAGATGGTCCACTGATACCATTGATAAAAGGATTTCATTAGACCGCGCTTTTTCGCCATACTTCAAATAATGGTAGCCGATACTATTCTCTAAGGTCATGTGGTATTCCTGGACACAATATATCCTCTTCAAGTGATATGATTCATTTAAATCTAATGTAAGATTCACATTGCGTGTTTTTAAATTTGAACCCATGTTTTCAGCTGGAGCGTGGCTGAAGTTGTTTGAAGAGGGTACGTCTGAAAGTTTTAAATGTTAATTATAAAAAGTTTGTGGGTTTTGAATGGATCACCAAGGTTTTACAGGACGTCTATCTAGCGAGACCACGTTTCATATTAAGTTCTGATCTCTGGTTCACGAGACTTACCCTCTATGTACCAGTTGAAGCTGCGGCCGTCGACAGGCTGGGAGCCGCCACACTCGAAGCTCCGAGTCGTATTGACGTAGAAGGTAGCGACCTCTAACGCCGGTTCGATCGTGATATAAAGGTTCTCTGAAACAAGGTGTTCTCTTTAAAAATAATCATTATTTCACACAAGTAACATGCGCTGCAGGGTGTACAACTTCCCAAACGAAATTATCACTGTACGAAGTACCTACCATTATTTTTTAAATAAAACTTAAAAGGTGGCTTTCCGTCATCATTTTACTTAAGACCTAGGCTCTTGTCAATGGAGTGATTGCCACTTTTCTCTGTTCTTCGCCAGTTTTTTACCTCATGGCACTACAAGACATTGGCCTTTTGTCTTATTTGGCTAAAGTTAATAAGCCTAGATCTTCGTCTTCCTCTTTTTTCCTCGACTTTTCCTTCCAAAAGGTTAAAAAGAAACCGTCGTCCCGTATCAGGTGTGCCATCGTTTTACCGCTTTTACATTCTATAGTTTCTAAAATAGGTCTTCTCTCGTCTCTCATCTTCAAACCATCTTCACTCGTTGGTTTTCTTTTCCGTCCAGATAATCTTTTCCAATCTTAGCCAATACCACATCTCAAATGCTTCTAATCTTTCCCTATCTCTCTGCTTTAGTGCCCAGTCGGCCAAAAATGTGGTCTACCACGGCCTACGGTTGAAGTTCATTTGCACTTTATGATACAAAAAAGTTCGATTTTCCCTTAATGATATTATGATAGTAACAAGTGTCAACCTTAGCGATAATTAGATCACACAGAAAGTTTTGTCAAAACTGGTAGACCACTGACTTGGCCCACTGTACAACGCAATGTTCTACGACTGGAAGAAATTATAAAAACCCTAGTAATTTAGAGTTTTCCTCCGAAGTAGGAAGCGAGTTCCCCCCCCCCCCCCCCCACGCTGACTGACGAAACAGTCAGTTTGTCTGTGTCGCCCACAGACGGCAATTTGTGTATTCAAAATAGAGTACATTCCTGAAGTCCTTCTTGGAGACGTACGAAATTCAGAATATTCTCTTTTTATCCATTTCGTGGGTACCTGTTTGCAATCAAGGCGCCCGCATACAAACCCCCTCCCACGTACTTCGTGCATAAAGCCATCCCTTTTGACGCATGAGGCGTGGCAGTATAATGTGGCCTCTTAAGCCGCTATGGGCTCCTGGCTTAAGACTGCGCCGAGCGTACGCCGGATGTACAGTGGCGCCCTCATTACTATTATTGTGTTTTCTAATAAACTAAAGTAATTTCTTGAAATTGGACGAAATGTTTTTGTACTACAAATGAAAACACAACTTATAAGGTATATCATAGTTAATAACAATTTACCTTCGAGTTATTACCTTAACGAAAAAAAGTGGCCCCCTTTTCCCGTTAAGCTGACTACTCAAACGGTAATTGTTATTAAAGTTTGTTACGTATCCCATTAATTGTTTTTACTTACACTACAAAAACGTTTCGACTGATTCCAAGGAAATTCTTTAGTTATTTAGAAAACTTTATATTTGGTATCTAGATGATGGGACCTTAGGAGGTGATGTAAATACAGTACTTTCCGATCTTTCATCTTTAAAAAATAACTTTAAATCCATTGGTTTAGAGCTAAATTTTCATAAGTGTGAACTCTTCATCCAAAAACCTTCCGACGCTGACAATGACATAACACAAAAATTCAACGAAATTGCACCAAATATAAAAATAGTAGATAAAAGAACACTTTGCCTCCTGGGATCTCCTATGTTTGAAGAAAGTTTTTCAGATTATATTCAAAATTCTATTTCTAAATTTCAAAATCATTCCCATCGGCTTCTTGACATCAGTCGTCTGTCGCGCGGCGTTGCGTGCGCACGTATCACACTTACGACATAATGACGTCGACCGTTATGAAGTGTAAAAGTTGCAGTATTGTAATATGTGAAGTTCTTGCCTTTGTGCAAAATAAACTTTCATTGTTAGATGAAGAAAGTGTAGCAAAAATATGTGTATCTGGATTTACTAAAAAGGATATTAGTGAGGCAAAACATTTGCTATTTGATTCGGTTTCGTCGAAAAAACGTAAAGTGCTTAGAAAAGGAGATGGAAAATCTGAAAGAGACATTGAAGACATTATTGAGGTGTTCAAAAACATAGATCCGGACCAATGTCCGATATTTGTTGCGAAGGAGTTACATAAATTACCCCCAGTAACTTTTGACAGTATTGATGTCACGAGGCTCTTAAAAGATATTGTGCTGCTACAAAACGAAGTGAAATGTATAAAAGAAAACTATGCATCCGTTGATCAAGTTAGCAAAATGAGAACTGATCTGGAAAACTTGATGTCAGCATCGCTCATCAATAACTACGACTGTAACATAAACACTAAAAGAGGTGCTCAAAATAGGAATTATAATTATGACAGTGGGCCAATCGGCTTAACACACCTATCCCTAAGTGATTTGCATTTGAATCCATTGCAGTTATCGGCTGATCATGACTCATCATTGCAACGGTCATTGGCGCCAGTTAACGATCTTTACATTCCTAACAAGAACAAAGAGGGTAGTCTTGCAACGGCTATTACGGAGAATACATCGCTACCCGCGTTCGCTTTAGAGACGTCGCCCGGTCCCATCGATAATAAGAATGAAGAGAGCAGCGATAAGATTGCAAGTGTGTGCGAGCAAGATAAACAGGAATCTGTTGTTTCGACCTCACCCCGTACCACGATACAGTGCGGCCCAGAACGCCCTCATACCAAGAGCTTAGAAAAACATGTAAACAATGACTCATACAGGGATATACAAGAAATTAAGACTGTCTTGGACAGCAACAAGAAATTAATGTCGACAGTTTTACGTGAGCCGGGTGAGTGGAAAAATGAAAAACCTTCTAATGAATGGAAAACTGTGCAATATAGGAAGTTTAGAAACCGTTTTGTACCAAAGATTGGAAAGGCTCAATCGGCGAACCAATCAAATTTCAAGGCGGCGGATAACAAAATACAATTGTTAATTTCTTATGTGCACAAAGAAACAACCGAAAAAGATATAATGGACTATATCTATGAAAGGACACAAGTATCGGTTAAATTAGAAAAAATTAACATGAAAAAAGAAAAGAAGCATAACTCCTTTAAATTCTTAGTGCCGTATCACAAGCAATACCTTTTTTACGATGATAAGATGTGGCCAGATGGGATAGCTTTTAGGCGATTTGTGCCTTTAAATAGAAAAAATGTACAAGAAAAAACTTCTCAAGTTTCTTAATACCTTTCCTATGGATAATACACTTAAACTAGTCACATATAATTGTAAGTCAAACTAAAGGTCAATTGATGGAGTTAGAAAATTATGTAAAACGTCGGATATAATTGCACTGCAGGAGACATGGCTTTTAGCACATGACCTGACTTTTTTGGACGAGATAGACAAGGATTTCGCAAGCACTGTGACGACAGCAGTGGACCTGTCAGAGGGTATTCTGAAAGGTCGTCCCTATGGTGGGGTTGCTCTTCTATGGCGAAAAAGTTTATTCCAGACAATCTCGATAATAGATTGTCATAATCCGAGGCTGGCGGCTGTCAGAATAAAAACGTTAGATAGGTCGATCATAGTTTTTAGTGTTTACATGCCTACCAATGGAAGTGACAACTTGCCGGAATTCACAAGCTGTTTGAGTGCTATTAGTGCAATAATGAGTGAAAGTGACGTGGAATCAGTATTTGTGCTCGGGGACTATAACGCCCACCCCGGTGAGTTATTTTTTAAAGAATTATCACAGTTCTGTTCTGAACAAAGTTGGGTATGTGCTGATGTAATTAAACTGTGTAGTAGTACGGACACATATACTTACATCAGTGATGCTCATGGTAGCGCAAGGTGGTTGGATCATTGCATTGTGACTGGGGCAGCGTGGCAAACAGTCCTTGATGTATATATCGGTCATGACCTATATTGGTCTGACCACTTTCCGTTATACTTAAAATGTGACCTAAATGTTATACCTATGAAATCAATTGTTAACAACGAGCCATGTAACAGGGTTATCTGGGGTGAAAGATCTGATTCACAAATAAAACATTATAATGAGCTGTGCCATTCTAAACTTAAACACATAGATTTTCCATCCGATTTCCAGCAGTGTTGCCATAATTTTTGTAATGATGAGTCTCATAAAAGTGTTATTAGAGAAATGTATAGTAGTATTGTATCGGCATTAAGCTGGGCCGCTCGTGAAACTTGTCAAAGAAGAAAACACAACCCTCGTAATGTTGTAGGTTGGAATAGGCATGTCTCAGAGGCTCATAAGGAAGCTAGGTTTTGGTTTGAGGCATGGAATAGGTATGGCAGACCGAGTGGAGGCTTTGTTTACGAAAACATGGTTAGAAGTAAAAGGACCTTTAAAGGAAGGCTAAAGTGGTGCCAAAATCATCAGGAACAACTGAAGATGGACATTTTGGCCTCTAAACATTGTGAAGGTGATTTTAATAGCTTCTGGAAGCATACTAGAAAGATGAGTGGCAGACCAGCCTTGCCTGTTAGTGTTAACGACAGTACAGACCCTAAACAAATTGCTAATATGTTTTCAGAGCTTTTTAGGGTACATTCACCTCTCGGTACATCATTATGCGGTGTTAAGCCACATCATGTCCAGTTTGAACCACGTGTCTCCGCGGAAACGATCACAAGAATAATAAAAAGGATGACCAAGGGTAAATCTCCTGGATATGATGGGCTCAGCATTGAGCATTTGAAACACGCTGGACCGCATTTGCCACGAGTTTTGGCTTTGCTTCTTAATGTGTGCTTATGCCATTCTTATTTGCCACCAGAGATGCTGCGTACTATTATTGTACCAATTGTAAAAAACCTAACAGGCAACGTCTCGGATGGGTCCAACTACAGACCAATATCTCTGGCCACTGTCTTGGCTAAGATATTTGATAGTGTGCTTAACTCTCAGTTAGACACATATTTAAACTTGCACGATGCCCAATTCGGTTTCCGGGTGGGACTTTCTACAGAAAGTGCTATCTTGAGCCTTAAGCACACTGTCAGGTACTACACCGACAGGAAGACGCCGGTGTATGCGTGCTTTTTGGACCTGTCCAAGGCGTTTGACCTTGTTTCGTACGACATCCTCTGGACTAAGTTAGAAGACGCTGGTATGCCACCTGACCTGATTAACATCTTCAGGTTTTGGTATGGCAATCAGGTGAACCAGGTGAAATGGGCTGGAGAGCTGTCTGAGCCATACGGATTGGAGTGTGGAGTAAGGCAGGGAGGATTAACTTCCCCTAGCCTCTTTAATCTATATGTAAACGCGCTCATAGAGGAACTCAGTAGCACACATGCTGGTTGTCATATTGGTGGTATCTGTGTCAACAACATTAGCTATGCCGACGACATGGTGCTGCTGGCTCCATCTTTGGGCGCACTCAGACAGCTTTTGTCAGTGTGTGAAGCTTTCGCAAATACACATGGGTTAAGGTAGAATTGTAAAAAAAGTGAGCTCCTCATCTTTAAGGCCGGCAGCAAGTGTCCAAATGAAGTTCCGCCTGTGACTTTAAACGGGATTGCACTAAAGAGAGTGAAGCAGTTCAAGTACTTGGGACATTATGTTACCGAAGATCTTAGGGATGAAGCTGATATTGAGAGGGAACGCAGAGCATTGTCGATTAAAGCTAATATGTTGGCTCGTAGGTTTGCTAAGTGTTCAACCGCGGTAAAAATAACACTGTTTAATGCGTATTGCACATCTTTGTACGCGAGCAGCCTATGGGTCAAATATTCTCAGAGATCATACAGTGCTCTGCGGGTTCAATTTAATAATGGATTTAGGGCACTGTTGGGGTTGCCTCGCTACTGTAGTGCCTCGACTATGTTTGCTGAAGCTCGCACCGACGATTTCCATGCAATTCGTAGAAAAAAAGTTGCATCACTTTTGAGAAGAATGCGAGGCAGCTCCAATAGGATCCTTGAAATGATTTCAAGGAGGTTCGATTGTCCTATAGTCTTAAGTATGTGTAATTTAGTTAAGTCGAATTTAGAGTTTAAGTTTTGAAGTTGTTCCTCAGTACTAACATTAGACAGTAAGATAATAGTGTACACTAACCAATATGGGTCATGTTACCCGAAATAAATGTTTTGAATTTGAATTTGAATTAGTCCACATTTTGCACTTTTAATTATTAAATTCTGTCTTTTTGTCCCTAAATTTACTTATGTGCTTCGCTGCTGTCCGTTCAGGAAACATCAAGATCTTTTGTCGAAAATTGATACTTTGATCAAAAGTAACCTGCAATCCATTCTTAATATTCAGCTAAGCGAGCATTCCTGGACCCAAGGATCCCTCCCAATTCGGTACGGTGGTATAGGGATCCGCAAAATTTCTAGTATTGCTTTACCAGCTTTTCTTTCGTCGATCCATAGCTCTTCTAGTCTCATAGGAAAAATCCTTAGGGAATTCCCTTTAAACTATGAGACTTCAGGTTTGGAGGACGCAAAGAATGGGTGGTTAACTGCTTGCCCCGGTCAAAATTTTCCTGAAAACCCAAAATCGCAGAGGTGTTGGGATGACATAGTATGTAAATTGACTGTTGATTCCCTTCTTAGCCAATGCTGCGCAGCGGATCGTGCTAGAATTTTAGCAGTCGGTACAAGGGAGGCTGGATACTGGCTTCAAGCTCATCCCTCGCCAAGCACTGGTACTTTCCTAGACCCTAACACACTCCGACTTTCAGTTTGCCTTCGCCTTGTGGTCCCGGTCTGCGCTCCACATCGCTGCCCCTGCGGAAGTGACGTAGATCGGCTAGGACATCACGGACTTTCTTGCCAGAGAAGTGCTGGCCGCTTTTCCAGACACGCCGCACTCAACGACATCATTCGTCGGTCTCTTGCCTCAATAAAGGTCCCGGCTCTTTTAGAGCCGACAGGCATTTCTAGAAATGATGGCAAGAGACCTGACGGAATGACCTTGGTCCCGTGGAATATGGGACGGGTGCTAGTGTGGGATGCAACCTGTGTAGACACGCTAGCCCCATCACATCTCCACCGGACCTCTAATAGGGCTGGTGCGGCAGCTGAAGCGGCCGAAAGTTTGAAGGTAGTAAAATATAGTGGTCTCGGCCCAGAATATATGTTTATTCCATTCGGCGTCGAGACCCTTGGTCCGTGGGGTCCTAGCGCTCGGAGCCTCTTCAAAGAAGTTTCGAAGAGGCTCATTGACGTCAAGGGAGACCGAAGAGCTGGCAGTTTCCTCGCTCAACGTATAAGTTTAACCATCCAGCGCGGAAATGCTGCCAGCATCTTTGGTACAATGCCGCAGGGGCCATTCTTAGATTTAATGTTTTAGTTAATTTGTATAATTATTTAGAGTTAGTTTTATTTAATTTTAGTTTTCTTTTTCAGTTACTGTGTTTTGTTGTATTATTTTATGTTATTATTCAATAAATATTATATTTAAACTTTAGAAAACACAATAATAGTAATGAGGGCGCCACTGGACGCTCGGCGTTTGCTCGACGAAGTCTTAAATACGGACAATTTTTGTAAGAAACGTTCTCACCTTTTGGCATGAGCCTGCTAGAGTTGAGATGAATTTTGTCGCTGATTATGAAATCAAAGTCGCCGGCTGCCTCGAACAAGCAGAAGATCCAAGAGTCTTGGTCGGAGTTCGTTAAAGTCTTATTTAAGACTAATATCACTCTCGAGCTCGTATCTCTTGAAAATTGTTTCATGACCAACCGCGACGAATTTTTTTCTAAAAAGGAAGTAAACAATAATCAATTATCCTCTAGGTATGTAAAATGTAGTTTATGTATGTATATTTAACTATTAATATGTATATTTCTATATCTATTTATGTAGGTATTTGAATGTAGTTTTATTTTAAATCTATTTATATAAGTTTTATTGGTTACTAAATGTGTTATATTCTTCTTCTTGTACACTTGTTTACTCGTTGCACAACCGTTCACTCTTCTCAATCTCTCAAGGGTTAGCTGGAAGAGATCCCTTAAAGGGATAAGTTCGCCTTTGTACATATTTCTATATTAATTGTATTGTTATACATACATACAATACAAAACAAGAAGTTGGTCTAGTCAAGACGCATAACGCTAAGTTACAGTTTTTTTTTTATTAAGGTATAGGACTGACGTAAGCTACTGACGGATCGCTCGGCCGCTTGTCATCTCCATACATTTTGAGTCGATAGAAAATAGAAACGTTAGCAGCATTGGTATTTTAATATTAATATGTTGGATACTCATACTGACAAAACGAAGAAACTTGTAAATTTTTTGCGCTGCATGAGTCTAGACCAGGTAGTAACTGAACCTACACACTATTCCACCGAGAATGAGACGCTCATTGACCTGGTCTGTACTGACGCCCCTATTCGTAATGTATCTGTTTCTAATATCACGGGTTCTCTAGGACATGCCTTCGTTAATGTCACATGGGCAATACTGCCGTGATATATCTATAATGCCGTTATCTAACAAATTCATGTTTTAAAAATCGTAAACACAGATTGATAGAGATTTTTTTCTCATTAATATAGCATTATAAGTAAAAAAAAAAAAAGATGTCAGATAACGGCATTATAGATATATCACGGCAGAATAAAACGCTTAAAAATTCCCCCTAAAACCATAACGTATACTCGTAGACCAATTAAAAGCATTAACTTGAATGATTTTAGCAGCGATTTAGAGTCTGTTGATTGGGATTTGGTAACGAAGGAGCATTCGGTGGAAGGAATGGTAAGTGTTTTTAACCATTTGGTTACGTCTCTTTTTGATAAACATGCACCCTTAAAAACTGTCAAAATTAAACCAAATAAGTCGTTACCATGGATTACCGATACAATAAAACTCATGATCGATATGCGCAATGAAGCCCATTTGGAGTATCGCCTGTCTAAGTCTGAGATTAAGAAAAAGTACTATTCTGAACTTAAGAAACTGGTTATTCATAGCATATTTGAAGAAAAACGAGCATTTTATAATTTTCATATTAATTCTAACCAACATGACTCTGCAAAGCTGTGGAAAAATTTTAAAGAGACAATCCTCAGAGATCCTAAAAGACACGATGCTCTTCCTGATAATTTGATGACGTAGATGCCATTAATGAAGCCTTTCTTGACGTACCTGGTGATCACACAGTACCGTTGTCCGAGCTTACGTTCTTCGAGTTAAATTTGGTTCAGTCTCGTTTGCTTTACAGCAGGTCGAAGAACACGTGATCGCAAAACATGTTTTATCAATAAAGACAAACGCTGTTGGTGTTGATGGTATTGGTAAAGAAATGATCTTACTAACGCTCCCGAATTCTTTGCCGGCTATTACTAGTATCATCAATTATTCAATTTCAGCGGGTTCAGTGCCAAGTGTTTGGAAATATGCATTTGTTACACCGTTGCCTAAGGTAGATAATCCTATTGCATTGAAAGATTTAAGGCCAATAAGTATTCTACCATTCTTATCAAAAATATTAGAAAAGACCATTTATTCTCAATTATCTACTTTTGTGGAAACCAATAATATACTACCATCCTTTCAATCAGGTTTTCGTAAGGGAATGGGTACAGTGTCGGCAATAATGGACGTTGTGGACAATATACTATCTGAGCAGGACTCTGGTAAAGGTACTGGCCTGGCATTGCTGGATTTTTCACGTGCTTTTGATAGTATAAACGTCGCATTATTACTTTCCAAATTATCATAACTATGGTGTGGACTCCAAGTCGTTAGCATGGTTTGATAGCTATCTTAGTGGACGTTGCCAATCCGTTAGAGTAGTTAAGGAGGATGGCATGACAGTGTTATCTAATCCTAGGCCTGTGACTCGAGGGGTGCCACAGGGCTCAATACTCAGCCCATTACTTTTTATAATTTACAGTGCAGATATAGGAAAGTCCATCAGGCATTGTAATTATCATATGTATGCAGATGATGTTCAAATTTATGTATCGGCTTATCCTCATCAATTTAATGACGCAGTGCACAAGATAAATGAAGACCTAAATAGTGTAGCAGCTTGGGCTGATAGAAATGGGTTATTGCTAAACCCAAACAAAAGCAATTTC
This sequence comes from Acleris laterana, assembly GCA_963966035.1. Lineage (NCBI taxonomy): Eukaryota > Metazoa > Arthropoda > Insecta > Lepidoptera > Tortricidae > Acleris > Acleris laterana. The sequence continues at coordinate 3,642,324 of OZ014467.1, read as the reverse complement.
ATGGTTCTTGGATCAAAAAATCAGACCTCAAAAATCTTAGCATGCAATCCACTAGTAAATGTCTCGGGGCAAAATATTGAAAGAGTCGAGGAGTGCAAAAATCTAGGTCTCGTGTTTGATAGCAAGTTGCGACTTGAGAGCCACATTATACATCTAGTTAGTTTTTGTTTTTACCGACTTAAAGTTTTATATAAGATTAGAAACCTTCTTAGCGAAAAAGTACGCGTCACACTGTGCGAATCTTTGATACTTTCGAAGTTGAATTACGGAGACTTGGTGTACGGTCCAAGGTTACAGTCAAAGACCCGTCGTTTGATACAGCGTGTCCAAAACGCTTGCTATCGTTTTTGTCACGTTGTTCCGCCTAGGAGTCATATAACACCGTATCTCAATAGAGATTTGACGTTAAATATGTCTTCTCGAAGACATTTGCATCTTGCAAGCCTTGTATTTGACGTAGTAAATTTTAAGAAACCCGAATATCTCTATTCCAAGTTAAAAGTCTCTTCTTTCCATGATAGGTATGGAACCAGATCCTCTCGTTGCCCTTTGGAGAGTCACCGCCACAGAACTGTAGCATTTACCGGCTGTTTCTGTTACCTAGCAACCAAATGCTGGAACAATATTCCCCCGCCAATAAGACTTTTTACATCAAAGTACTCGTTTAAAAAACATTATAGGGATTTTCTACTACGAAAACAAACAATTGGTATACCCACCCAGCGGTTACTTGGTATCGGATTTTGCTGTTTAATGCTCTTTACGGCTTATCACACTCGCCAGATATAATTATGTACGTATATACTCACACGGTTTTGCAAATTTACACACACACGCATGCACACAAACACATATCATACCTAAATCCACGCACAAGCCCCCAAACGCATGACAGTATGTATAAACATAATTAAATATCCTCTTGTTCTTTTTTGCTTGTTGTCGCTCTGTTGTTCCTCGGGGTTGTGGCAGAATACCAGTGTTTTGCTCATAATGAGCAAAGTTATACGCTGAGCCATTGCCCTTTTGCCCTGCTGCAGCGCACACATTCTTTTGGCAATTTGTGTGTAATGTTAGTGTCACTCTGCTTATTATTTTTTTATTTTTGTCAATTGTATGTGTGTTTTGTAGTACGCAAATAAACGTTTTATCTATCTATCTAAACTATATGATATACGCTATAAGTTGTGTTTCCATTTGTAGTACCAAAACATTTCGTCCAAATTCAAGAAAAAACTTTAGTTTATTAGAAAACACGATAAAAGTAATGAGGGCGCCACTGTACATCCGGCGTAAGCTCGGCGCAGTCTTAAAAAATGGCAAATACACTGGCCCGCAAAACTAAGAAGGTAATCACACTTTCAGTGAAATTTTCATTAAATTTGTGATACTTATTTTTGGGGGCCAGTGTAGGTTTAAAAACTTCGCTGGATCGTAATACTTCTAATCACGTAAGATTCCCCTGAAAAACTTATGAAATAAAAGGTGCTTTTTTTTCATGACATGGACATAAAGGAAAATTACAAAAATTCAGATTAAAATGATCAATATCTCCAGAACTAGTAAAAATCGCTGAACATAAACATAGTTTAAATCGAATGCATTTCAGCTGCTCTATCAGCCTATTTATGTATATAATAATGTTTGTCTTATACATGTATGCATATAATTATGTGTAGGTATACATGAAAGTATATTATAAATTTTATATTTATTAGGTTTATTGTTATATTTATATTATTTATTCCGGATCCCCTTGACTGCCATACATATCGTTGGTCACAATGTGTTGTTAGTCATACTTTTTTTTGTCATAACTCCTTTCAGGCTGAAGTTAAAGTTTTTAATAAACGTTTATCGTGTAGATTATTTAGGTTAGGTTAGGTTAGTTTTATAAAAATCCTGAAAAAATTACCGTGTCCTGAGTGTGAAAAGTGCATTATGACTTGCGAAAATTATGACTTGAAACACATTATGACTAAAAATAATTATGGCAGTCAATAGAGACCCTATTTATTAATTATGTACGGTCTAAAATTGAGTGTACGCAATTTCTGTAAACTTTGTTTTTGTACTTGTGTCTAGTCAGTGCCACATTTTGCTTTTCATATTTTCCTCAATCATCCGAAGGTTGGCTGGAAAAGATTTCTTCAATGGATAAATTAGCCTTTGTTGATTTCTCACCTGTAAATATTGTATTAGATTTTTTGTTAAATTGTTACGCGGATAGATTCAGGTGCCTTATTTTTAATCGTAATTTTTGTTGCTTTAGAAGCGTTTCTAGCAGGCTGAAATATCATTTCAGTTCGTTTCAGAGGTAGCTCAATCGGGTGGTCATCTAGTCGCATAACAACTATTGTCATAATTTCGATTGTCATAACACATTACGCATAAAGTTGATGCTCATTTTTTTTTCGGCATAAATTGTTCCATGGCATAATGGTTCCCTGTCATAATTATACGGAGTCATAATTGGTTTAACCATAATGTAGAATGTCATACATTTATTTAGTCATAATATTGATAATTATAATTATTTTTAGTAATAATTAAAAATGTCATACATGTATCAAGCCATAATTTTCACGTAGGCAGTAGGGAACAGGGACTTAGTGGTAAAACCAGACCTTTAATAACCGTTATTTTCGTGTAACGTTATACTATAACGTTATTTGACGTCATACTTGTAGCGGTATTCATTATAACGTTATCAAACAAAACGCTATACGTATAACGATACTTCGGTTAGCGCTATAATAACGTTATAGACCATCTCTTTCTTACACTCAATTTCACTCACTCCCGCGCTTCGTGCGGCTGCGGCTTATGGCGCATGACATTGTTTTGCCTTGCCGTTGCCGTTGCCTGCTTTGTACCGATGTTTTAACTGTACTGGGTAGTGATTCTCTGAACAACGACGGTCGGACGGACGGACGAGTGAATGTCCAAGCGGCGAGTTTAAGTAGTCCCGTCAGTGCGAACATAATATATTTTAGCGCGTGCATTTTCAATTTAGCAGCATGGTTTTTAAATTAAGCTGCCTTATACGTTCCATCCATCGGCAGAAAACATGCTGCTAAATTGAAAATGCACGCGCTAAAATATGTTTTGTTCGCACTGACGGGACTACTTAAACTCGCCGCTTGGACATCACTCGTTCGTACGACCGTCCGTTGTTTTTAACCCCCGACGCAAAAAAGAGGGGTGTTATAAGTTTGACGTGTAAGTGTGTGTGTGTGTGTGTGTGTGTGTGTGTGTGTGTGTGAGAAAGAAAAAGAACCGCATCCAAATCGGTTCATCCGTTTGGAAGCTATGATGCCCGTTATAAACTAACACCCCTCTTTTTATTTATTACTTATTAGCCCCCTATTATTCATTTCATGTGTTTAGAGACACGTTGCTAGCTAAAGTCATATTGTTAATTTGAAAAAGTTAAAAAACCCCCGACTCAAAATAGTTTGTAAAAGAAAACCTCTAAAAAGTAAATAATAAGGAGTTTCCCTATTTTAAGTCTAATTATAAGTACCTAGGTATTAATATTTTGATTCAAGCGTCGACACGTCGGGGGACCGCTAAGTAAACTAAATAATATAAAAACTCCAACTACTTAGCCCTTATAAAATACCCAACGTGGCGACACGACGCTTGTATCCAAATATTCATACCTACTTACAGACAATTTGTTGAGAGAATAACACCCCTGGACGGTAGGCAGACAAGACGACAAGAAAATGGTTACATCTGGCAACGTCGCGCAATGCATGAATCCAGCAGCGCCGGGGCACGCGCCAGTCGGCCAGTTACGCAAAATGCCTACCTGAGGAGCGGCAACAGCGCGTAGTTCATAAGTTTCATAACGTTATTATAACGTTATTTAAGTATAACGTTATTAGGATTTCATTGCGGTGTAGCATAACGTTATGAAAAAATATCGATATATTTAAACGGAATTTTGAGCACTAACGAAATATAACGTTATGATAACGATATTATTCATAACGTTATAAAGGTCTGGGTAAAACCGACTCGGATCGCGGATAGGTTAGAGTTATTTTTTTTTGGAAAAGAGCGGAAAAACTTGATTTTAAAACTTACACTATATAATGTTTTGAAACATTACACAATATGTTTAGGCGTTTAAATAGTATAGTTACGAGTAAATTCTTTTATGAGCAATTACTTTATGACCATTATAAAGCATGGTTAAATAATTTTACGCGCATCAAATGTATTCGCGTTACACAATTATGTTCTTAAACATTATGATTAAATACGTTATGCGCATAAATGTATGACTATTTACAATTATGCGTAATAGAATAGAAGAGAATAGAATAGAATCATTTATTTCAGGCTACGAGTATTGCCCATAATATTGGTTAGTTACATGTTACTTAAAAATAGGTTAGTTACAATTTTATACTTACAAAACAAAAACAAAACTACTATAGGATTATTTAATATTTATACCTTATACCACTGGAGACCTGTGAAACCCAATTGATAAAGATGTGGCAGTCATATCTACCAGCAATCATATTCAGAATGTCGTTGGAACTATTTGTCTACTGATAAAGTATGACGAATCCACGTATGCCTATCAAAAAATATGACTTGAAACTTTATGCAACCCGATATGGACCCAGCTCGATCACATACTAGAATATTAAAAATTTGGTGCCGTTGTTTTCAGGAGCAGTTTGGCGAGTAACTTATAAATTTGATTTAATTGTATACAAACATGTCTGTGAAAAATAAATTAAAAAATTAAATTAAAAATGTCTGAAACCCTCTGTCATAAAAAATGTAAAATAAAAAATAATTGTTATACTAGCGAAAAACCATCTTAAGAAACGCAAAAAAACTTTTTGTCAACCCACTTCAAAAATAGATCAGTCAAATTGAACACAATATTTTAAACCAAAACCGAATTTAGGTTGAATGACCCTATTACTGAAGGCGGTCGAAAATAAGTTATTTTTCGCGTTTTAGAAGTGATTTTTGGTTTTTAAAACGTTTATACAGTATGCGTTACCACGCATTACGAAGGATAATGTAAAGCGCTTCGTGCAAAAAGGCAGGATTTCAACGCATTTAGGCCTGAATGAAATAAAATCCGCCAATTTTTAAAGTTTAAATTACATTTGTAGTGAGTGGATGGGTCGGAAGGGGCCGCCCTAGGCGTGCTTTTTCGAGCCAAATCGGAGAAATACTGGAAAAGGGCCGAATCTTAAGTCCCCGAAACCGACGTGCGTGCATGACTCGATGTATGAATGTGGAAGAAGCGAAAGAAATTTGTCAAGATCGTAGCAAATTGAAAGAAGTTGTCTCTGCCTACCTCTCTGGGAAACAGGCGTGATTGAATGTATGTTTTTTTTTTTTTTTTATGTCATAGAGAAGACAAACTAGCACACAGGCCACCTGATGGTAAGTGGAAACTGTGACCCATAGACATTCGCATTCACAGGACTGCGATGCAATGCTAAGACTGCAAATGCGTTGCCAACCCTGAGGACTAAGATGGAATGCCTCTATGCTAGTCATTTCACCGGCTGTCTTATCCCCAAACCGGAACACAACAATGCGAACACTGCTGTTTGGCGGTAGGTTAATAGATAAGACGGTGGTAGCGATCCGGACGGACCCTGCACCAGGTCCTACCACCCGCAAATGTATGTATGTATGTATTTGTATTGATATTGAGTTATACCTTTAATTTGGTACCAGGACAGCAGGTCGCGAGGGCGTCCTAACGACTGGCAGGTGAACACGGCGAACGGGTTGCCGTCGTCGACAAACCTCTTTGGAGTCACATAGGGCTTGAGCAACCTCCAAAACGCTGTAGGCTTAGCTGACAACAATAATAAATACTACAAAAACCGTTTACTTATTTTAAGATGTTTGTTCCCTTTTTCATGTCGTCTAATATTGAAACACCTCATTACGACGAATTTTCATGTCATCGAAAGATTACATTTTTCTCGACACCACTGCTCGGAAATACTGCTAACAAAACATTAGACACTATGAATACACACTTAATACCTAGCATTATAAAAAAGCATGAATTTTAAATGTACATAGTAGATTTTTGACGTGTAAAAGTGCCCGTGCGGCCTACTAACTCAATAAACATCTTATAATCTTATCTTTTTTTACATATCACATACACACACATAAACTCACGCCCTCATTCCCAGAGTGGGGTAGGCAGAGCTACAGAATTACCAACAACTCCAATAATTTGTTGTTTGTTTACCCGTGTGGTTGCCGGGTCAGAATAGTGCCACTCCATATCTTCCCGTGGATGTCGTAAGAGACAACTAAGGGAATAAAGGCTGTGTAGTACTGTTAGGCGATGGGCTTGCAACCTGTCACTAATAAACTGGTAAACATCTTAGCCTAAAAGTGCAAAATGTGGTTTTACATATCAGGCGTGATTTAATGTTTGTACGTATGTAATGTCACGTGTAGTAGAACAGAATTTTCACAAGACGTAACAGTTAAATAAATATATATATACTTGGTTTACCTGTGACGTTGAAAGACAACAATGTCGAACCTCCCACCGGCCGGGGAGCTGCCACCGGCTCTGCCGCGTCTATTAAATAAAAAAATCCTAAAGTTGGCATTCTACAGAAAATATCAACGAAAGGTGCGACCCCACCGCTACGTAATAGTACAATGTGTATTAAGGGTGGTAAAGAAAGAATTACAAACGAGAGTCTGTTAGAAGCCCGAAGCCGAAGGCTGAGGGCTTTAATGACTCGAGCTTTGTATTAATTATAATGGGTGACCTCAACGCCCAAATTGGAAAAGGAAGAAATGGAGAACAGAAAACTATAGGTATATATTCCTCAGGTGAAAGAAGCAAAAATGGCCAGATACTAGTAGAATTTGCAATTGAAAATAATCTTAGTATTGTTAATAGCTTACATAAAAGGAAACCAAAAAGGAAATGGACCTGGACAGCACCGAGTGGCAGTCATCGCAATGAAATAGACTACATCATGACAAACAAACCATCCTTAATCAGTAACTTCGACATCATAAACAATCTAAACTTTTATACCGATCATCGCATGATAAGATGTAAAATAGCAGTGTCAAGCAATAAGAAACAGCGGAATTTCATAAAAAACAACGTCAAACGCTCAATAAACAATAAGGCACTCTCAGAAGAACAAGTACAGTTCTGGGAAAGCAAGTTTATGAAATGTTTGAGCGAAGACAAAGATATTCAAAGTCTATACAATGAACTGGAATTAGAAATACAGGACTTCCTTAAACATGTTCCTAACTCTAAAAAAGTAAAGTACCATATATCAGAAGACATAAAAAACTCTATAGAACAACGCAGAGAACTTTACAAGGAAAAAAGCACTAAAGAGACAAGGAAAGCCATTACACAACTTAGTAAAAAAAATAACAGAAATATAAAAGAAGAAAAGATAATGTATAGATTAAACACATTAAAAAACTTTATTGAAAAATCAGGAGCAGTAAAAAAAGCTTATAAAGAATTAGGAGACAAGAAAGAATGGACAGAACATCTGAAAAACAGTTCGGGAAAAACTTTGAGTAGGAGACCGGAAATAATCAACGAAGCGACAGAATATTACAAAAATTTATACAACGAAACCAATGAAAAAAGAAATGAAGTTCACTTTATATTACATGAAAAACACGACTCTACTCTACCAACTATATTAAGTAGTGAATTAAAACTGGCAATTCAAACTCAAAAGGATGAAAAGACGCCCGGTGAACACAACATACCAAACGAAGTACTAAAATCACTTCTAGAACCATTACAATTACCCCTTAGGATACTGTTTGACCGAATACTACAGGAAAAAATAATACCATTCCAGTGGACGCTCTCTACAATAACCTTGTTGCATAAGAAAGGAGATAAGAGCAATCTTAATAATTACCGCCCGATCAGCCTGATGTCAAACATGTACAAAATCTTCTCAAAATTGATACTTAATAGACTTACAAAAATACTCGACGAACACCAACCCAGAGAACAGGCCGGTTTTCGTAAAGACTATTCGACGATAGATCACATACATGTTGTAGCACAAATGATAGAGAAAGCTTACGAATATAACAAAACTCTATATTTATGTTTCATAGATTACACTAAAGCTTTTGACTCTTTGAACCACCATGCAATATGGAATGCATTAATAGAGCAAAAAATTGTACTCAAACACCCAGGCTAAAATAAGACTAGAGAGAGATGGTGAGAAATTTCCTATCAAGAAAGGAGTCCGTCAGGGAGATCCACTTTCACCAAAACTTTTTTCTGCGGTGCTAGAGTCGATTTTTCGAAATATTGATTGGAATACGAAAGGGATAAAAATAGACGGAGAATATCTGAATCACTTAAGATTTGCGGACGACATTGTGATCTTTGCGGACAACACAGCGGGTCTTGAATGCATGCTAATCGATCTGGCCAAAGAAAGTAAAAAAGTAGGATTGGAATTAAATCCAGCAAAAACGAAAATACTGACAAACAGCGAAAAGAAAGAGATAACAGTAGAAGAAAATAAAATAGAATATGTTGAGCAATATATATATCTAGGGCAGTGTGTTTCTTTCGAGAAATATACCAAAACCGAAATCGAAAGAAGGGTCGCTCTAGCTTGGAAGAAATACTGGAGTTTAAAAGAAATTTTGAAGAACAAGGAAGTAAACATTAAAGTGAAAAAACGACTCTATGAAGTAGCTATATTACCGTGTTTAACGTATGGTTGTCAAAGTTGGGCATTAAAAATAGAGGACGAGAATAAGATCGCTATATGTCAAAGAAAAATGGAGCGGAGTATGCTAGGGTTAAGAAAGTGGGATAAAGTCAAAAATACAACAATAAGGAAAAAGACAGGTTTAAGGGACGTAACTGAAAATATTAGATTACTAAAATGGAAATGGGCCGGACACGTATGCAGGATGGTTAATAATAGATGGACAAAGAGAATAACGGAATGGAATCCAAGAGAAGAAACAAGAAAGAGAGGACGACCGAGGAAGAGATGGGCAGACATATTCGTGGATAGAGTAGGACCGGACTGGATGACGAAAGCTAGAAACAGGGAAGAATGGAAGAAAATGGGAGAGGCCTACGCCCGAGAGGCGACTACTACAAGCAAGGAAAAAGAGTAAAATGGAAACCAATAAGTAATTATTCAATATAACTTAATAATAACACCATGAAATAGCAAAATAATGTAAGCACACCAGTCAAATAAATAATAAATAATTAAATACCAAAACAACGAATACAGAAAAGCAAAAAAATATTAAAAATACGATAATGTTAAGGTAATAAATAGCATTCATAATGTGTAATTTAATATATATGTAAATTATTGATTAACTTTGTATACTTTTTTCACTAAAAAGATTAAATCAAAAATGTTTAAAACTAAGATTTATTTTTTATATTGTTTTTACGTCAAAAATAGAAAAAAAGGAATATGCATGTTTAACCAAATGAAATACAATCGCATGAAACAACTAGAAGTAAGTAAATTGTAAATGTATATGTAGTAGAGAATAAAGGCTTTAATATTATGTATGTCTTTACCAATCACGGAACTATGGGAGTCCCGGACCTTTGGAAGGCGTACATGGAGCCGAAGCCAACACGCAGAGGCCCTTTAGACAAGTTTAATTTAGTAAAGTGATGGGATACCAACCGGCGATTGTCCCTGAGTTCAAACTATAGAGGTATGCTCCCACGGACAACCACCGATTAGAAGAGACTATTTAAGAAGGATGGGAACATTAATAATAAGTTCTATGAATGAACTGATATGGATTGGTGACCTAGGCTATTGATGAAACTACGGCGCCTGCCTGGCCAATGCTAATTACTTTGGTTGAAATGGCAGGCGGTGACTCGCCAACTCAATGGAATGGGCCTCCCGAAATAGCCGCATATATATAGCATTATTATTATGTATGTCTTTACCAATCACGGAACTATGGGAGTCCCGGACCTTTGGAAGGCGTACATGGAGCCGAAGCCAACACGCAGAGGCCCTTTAGACAAGTTTAATTTAGTAAAGTGATGGGATACCAACCGGCGATTGTCCCTGAGTTCAAACTATAGAGGTATGCTCCCACGGACAACCACCGATTAGAAGAGACTATTTAAGAAGGATGGGAACATTAATAATAAGTTCTATGAATGAACTGATATGGATTGGTGACCTAGGCTATTGATGAAACTACGGCGCCTGCCTGGCCAATGCTAATTACTTTGGTTGAAATGGCAGGCGGTGACTCGCCAACTCAATGGAATGGGCCTCCCGAAATAGCCGCATATATATAGCAGCAGGGAGGCAACAGTTCCAGAGGGGCTAAGGGTGGAGAGGTGCTTCTGGACTTTAAACGACCATAAGGTGCCCACTCGCCACTTATGCAACACATCCACCCTTCGAGCATATAGCTCTTGCGGCTCCACTCTGACCGGCCAATAAAGGCAAGCCAGAGGTGAGGGTCTGTTCCTCGTCATTGTACACCGCAGCCGGCCGGTGAAGGCAAGCGTGAGGTGAGGAACAGGACCTACCCTCGGGAGCAATCAGGTACGTGGTGTCGCCACTCACCAACAGCTCGCCACTAGCTGCCCTGCGTTAATATTATTATTATTATTATATTTGAAAAGGTTCTCTATTGTATCGCCGAAAATTTTATTGCCGAATTTCACTTCCCAACCAACGTTTTGGCGAATTTCATTTTGCCGAATCATCATAATGGCAACTTGTTAAAATGATTAATTTCATTTCCCAACCTCTAGATTTCCAACTCAACGTTTGGTTTTTTTTTATATGGACATTTATTAAAATGTCTTTTTATATAGCCAAATGGTTCACTTGGGATAATATACATTTCGCGGTGTATTGTGTATGTACATAGTATTATAAAAAAAGTCGGTGCTGTAGGGTCGCAGTTCTACCTAACACTCCTCCTCGCTACGTTCGTCGTCGTACCTAACTAAGAGTTTTTCGGCCCAGTGTAACATTTGCCATGTGAAAGATATTCCAAAAGTTTAAAGTCAATGTGATATTCGTCTTCATAATAATTCGGCCAAATGAGAGGTTGGCATACAAAAATTTGCCAATAAGTAGTTGTCAAAGTGAACATTCGGCGAAATGTTGGTTGGCAAATGAAATTCAACCAAAATTAAATTCGGCGAAAAGGCAGAACACCATTTGAAAAGCATATCCCTTCTTCTGCCGCGCCGCACTGAATAAAAACAGAATGAGTCTTGATGGAACTCGATAGGATGAGACCACCATCCATAAAGACTTAATAAGAAATTAATACTTACCGGAGCTAGCCCCGCTTGAAGAAAAAACGAGCAAAATCACTAATCTTAACATTGTGAATAAATTAACATTTGATTAATATCAGGGACAATCTCACACAAAGTGACCTAGTCCCAAACTAAGCCCTAGGCTTGTGTTATGGGTACTAAACCTTTAAGGATTACAATATGATTTTCGTGGCTACTTTCTTCTTGTATTTGTTAATCTGTTCTTTGTTATGCATGTCACGAATAAATGATTTTCTTTCTTTCTTTCTTTAATATTGGCTTGCCATGTTCTGACAGCAGGCGGTCGCACAACACAGATGATTGTCCTCAATACCCTGATGACTAAACGTTAATAACTAAATTAATTTACCAATTATCCTGTTTCACTTCGACAGTACTAACTCAAATGGTTTTATTAATACTTTTTTTTCGTTACAATTAATAAACTCGTATTAAGTGCTCCCGCCTAGGCCTTCGAGGTTATTTTTTTTCTGCCCAGAAAATTCAAGTTTTTTTATTATACGTGTATTATGATTTTTGATGTTAGATAATTTGATTAAGTAATTATATCTTTTAAATCTTATGTGTTATGAACGTTATACATTTTAATAGTTTCATAAATTGATATTATATATTAATAACGTTATACTTTATGGAAATAGATATTTTGAAATTATATCTTCCGTTCATTATATCCAGTGAACGTTATACTAAACGTGTTTATACAAAGTGAGCGTATATATTATGAATGTTATATTATCAGTTCTTATATCTCGTATTACTTAGCCAAAATTTTGACTAATTTGCCGTTGTTTTCAGGCGCCTGAAACATGATCTCAGTCCCTATTTCAGAGTCGTCTGAAACAGACTGAAAACATGTTACAGGCGCCACTATCATAAATAATGGCTAAGCCCCCACCACCAATCTGTTGATGTAAAATAAATAAATCCTTAAGCTGACATTCTACGGAACAGATTTATTCTTAAATTGATAAACTCAATGAACTACAAATTGACATCAGAGACTTGAAAAGGTGCCCTGAAAAAAACATGCTTATAGAGGTTTCTCTAAAGAGTATTATGTTTTCGTTTTTTGTTATATTTTTAGTGAGAAAATAAACCAATGTCTACTAATGGCTAAAGAGTTTAAACGCCACAACTAAAGCTAAACTTAAAAAAAACAAAACGTGGACAAAAACAAAATTACGTCATTCCGACCATTATGGCAAAGCGGACGTAGCAAAGACTTTTATCAATATTAAATAGTATGCTTTTGAGGTTTTAAAAAACCCTGTGATCACTTGATTATTTCAAACATTCGATCTGGGGGGTTATTATGACGTATCTGTGCAATTCATTTTACGCTGTGAGAAAAGGACAGAGTTATGTAACTGCTATAGCTCCGACCTTTTCGCTCACCGTAAATTGAACTGTATAGCCATCTCATAATAACCCCCCTGATCGTGGAACGTTCAACTAGGCCTTCCTTTTCTAACATTCCCATTTAGTTTAGCTTCATAATATCTGTTATGTATATCTCACTTCATAATTCCAGCCTTATACGCTCGATCCATCGGCAGAAACCACGCTGCTAAATTGAAAATGCACTCGCTAAATATGTTTTGTTCGCACTGACGGGACTACTTAAACTCGCCGCTTGGACATTCACTAGTTCGTCCGTCCGACCGTCGTTGAGAGAATCACTAGGTACCCAGAGTTGGTGACGGTGTCCTCTGTCGTATCTGTGCAATTCATTTTACGCTGAGAGAAAAGGACGAAGCTATAGCATAGCTTCGTCCTTTACACTCACCGTAAAATGAACTGCATAGCCATGTCATAATAACCCTCCAGGGATCCGTTTAGCAACTCAGCCAGCAAGTGTTACTGCCATCATTATTGTGTTCGCATATAAGAATAAGAATAAGAATAAGAACAATTTATTTACAAAAAGAATACATGTTCCTTAATCCAAATTACAGCGGATCCCAAACTAGGCCGAGCCTGTATCTTGGGCATCCCAGGAGTGAAGCTATCATGTAGGCGTTAAACATTTTACATTGGACTAATAGCTTATAAAAAAAATATGTAAATACCGAAAACCATGCAGAAATGAACAGTGTGTGTGTGTGTGTGTGTGTGTGTGTGTGTGTGTGTGTGTGTGTGTGCGTGTGTGTGTGTCGGTTTGTGTGTGATTTGAGTATGTGGGCGAAGGAACTGAGGGAGTGTGTGCGGTTGTTAGAGTGAAGCCCCTAAGAGGAAACCTCTAGCAGATTCAAAATAAAATTAATAACTTTCTTGTTCTTTTAAATGGAATAAATACTACTCGTACCTCCAGGGGGCCTGCGTTTATCGCGTGACAAACTATGGATTAGGCATCCGTCACCTTCTAACACGTAAATAAGTACGAAAGTGACGGATGCTTTATCTCAATATGTTGAACACAACGATGACGGCGGTTTAAGACTGCGCCGAGCAATCGCCGAGCGTCCAGTGGCGCCCTCATTACTATTATTGTGTTTTCTAATTAACTAAATAATTTTCTTGCAATCAGACGATACGTTTTTGTAGCGCAAGTAAAAACACAATTTATGCAATACGTAACAAACTTTAATAACAATTACCCTTTGAGTAGTCAGCTTAACGGGGAAAGGTGGCCATTTTTTTCCGTTAAGTTGATAACTCGAAGGTGAATTGTTGTTAAACTATGTGATATACCCTATAAGTTGTGTTTTCATTTGTAGTACAAAAACCTACCGTCCAATTTCAAGAAAATACTTTAGTTTATTAGAAAACACAGTAATAGTAATGAGGGCGCCACTGTACATCCGGCGTACGCTCGGCGCAGTCTTAAACGCCCGATTATTCACCCGGCTTATTAATTTTAACGTTACCAGGGGCCCTAATATGGCTGCGCTTATACCGTGACAAAATGTGGATAAAACATCCGTCACATTTTGACTCATATGTATGTATGTAAGTACGAGAGTGATGAATGCTTTATCCACATTTTGTCACCCGATAACGCAAACATACTAGGCCCCTGTTTGTAAAAAATAAAGCGCTGCGGAAATAAGCGAATAACATGTAATTGGGACAGGCCAAAAAAAATACTCACAGTTTTTACACTGTAATTCGTAAGAATACGTCATTTTAATAGACCAGGGGGGTTATTATGACATAGTTATGCAATTCTGTTTACGCTGAGAGAAAAGGACAGAGCTATATAACTGCCATAGCTCTGTCCCTTACACTCACCGTAAAATGAACTGCATAGTTATGTCATAATAACCCCCCAGGGCTTTGCAGTTCATTTTACGGTGAGTGTAAAGGACAGCGCTATAGCAGTTATATAGCTCTATCCTTTTCTCGCAGCGTAAACTGAACTGCATAGTTATGTCATAATAACCCCCCAGTTTCATTAATTTTGTATTTGACACGATAGTTTTGTTTTAATATATTTATTTAGCAGACATTTTGTGGATGACATGATTATTTTAAATTTGTGTTACCATTTTCTAATAAATTAAAGAACATTTAAATGATCTAATACTAAAAAGTGATTCTAATAGTGTAATAAAATATACAATTTCAAGCTGTTTTCGCGTAACTCTTAAGATAAGGAGGGCTTCAAGCCGAAAACGAAAGTCAAACAAAGGTTAAATATACTTTTGTCAAAATATCCGAAATATATAAATATTTCAAAAACTAAATAATGCAGAACAGCATTAAAACCCTATTCCTCGAAATGGTTTTCGAATTGGAGTAATCGTAAAAATATGAACAATCCCAATGACTCTTTTTAGTTAAGTACAACTTAAATCAATTGAGTGATAATTTTATAATTAAAGGCTAAGTGACTAATCATAATACTTAACCGCAAGCATGACGTACCTAGCTGTTATTGTTGATGCAGTGACATTATTCAGAACGCGGATAAAGGATGATGGGCAAATTGGGTGTGGCACCAACAGAATTCAAACCTATATCATTAAAAAGGAATTAGTTTAGGCCGCGAATACCTAGCTCACCGGAGAACAAAAATATGGGCACTTGAGAACAAGATTACGTTGATGATGGATATAGTCTATAGAAACATTGGAAAATATAGTATTGTGACGGATTATTATAAAACTAGCTTTAGGGTATTTGAATATAACACTATATCATCAACATAACCTAAGCAGCTTAACGGAAAAGAGTTACACAGAGGTCGATTGTTGTGTAAGGTATCTTAAAAATTGTGTATTCTGTACAACAAAACAACTCTCTGATTCTAAGAAAATTCTTTACTTTATTATTTACTAGCGACCCGCCCTCGCTTCGCTTCGGTTTATTTGAGTTTTCTATAACACACGTACATAAAACAAAATTTATTATACATAAAAACCTTCCTCTTGAATCACTCTATCTACTAAAAAAAACCGCATCAAAATCCGTTGCGTAGTTTTAAAGATCTAAGCATACATAGGGACAGACAGCGGGAAGCGACTTTGTTTTATACTATGCTATGTAGTGATTTAGCTAAAGTTTATATTGACTATATTATCATGTTTTCAAGTGCCCATATTTTTATTCTCCGGTAAGTAAGTACATTTTAAATGTAAAGGATTCAATTCCGTTGATGTCACACCCAATTTCCATACAAAAGTGCCCATGACATTTTGGTACTTACGAGTATATCACAAGATTTAACCTTTTTACCGCCATATTTGTCTGAAACATTGAAAAACATTCCCAAAGGACAGGTTCGGAAAGTTACATAATTAGATGGAAATTATTCTGACACACGTAAATATCATTTTAATTTCATGAAATTTTCCGTTACCTACGTTACATGTCAAAACTATTGTACTTTTCAGAAATAAAACGATTTCACTTTGGTAACTTTCAGGATATTACATGAAATTTATACCAACAAAATACGAACCTTTTAACTGAGATATGAGATCTAAGACATGGGTCCTAAAAATATGCGATGAATTAGTTTGACGCAAACATCGTCAAAGCATACGAATATTAACCAACAAATCGCTTATTCAATACAAAAAGGACACATTCCAAAATAATTCGCTCTTGCATTAAAAACCTACGAACCGCTTCTAATTTTAAAATGCAACACTGACTCATTTCGGATTGTGTCCGTTTTGTATTCAATGAACGAAATGACAACTAGAAATTGAGGAAGGAAACACAAATTATGGAAGTAAACACGTTATCAAAATCATGACTCAATGAGGGTAGCCTGACTCTGTCGTTGTTGGTGGGTTCTGTAGAATTCGTATAATTAATTGATGAACATCTAACAACACGCGGTAACTAATTTTGTTTAGCAAAAGAAAAATAGGAAGTCAGTTTTGTCACGTGACATTCCAGCGGGCCGAGTATTGCTGCGTCTATATCGCGTGTCAAATGTTTTTTTTTTTTTTTTTTTTATGGCATAGAGATGACGAACGAGCACACAGGCCACCTGATGGTAAGTGGAAACTGTGACCCATAGACATTCGCATTCACAAGACTGCAGAGCAATCCTAAGACTGCAAATGCGTTGCCAACCCTGAGGACTAAGATGGAATGCCTCTATGCTAGTCATTTCACCGGCTGTCTTATCCCCAAACCGGAACACAACAATGCGAACACTGCTGTTTGGCGGTAGGTTAATGGATAAGACGGTGGTAGCGATCCGGACGGACCCTGCACAAGGTCCTACCACCCGCAAAAAAAAAAAAAAAAAAATGTGTATAAAGCATCCGTCACTCTCGTACTTATTTACGTGTCAGAAGGATGCTTTATCCAAACTTTATCACGCTGCCATATTAGGGCCGGTTATAACCTCTTACCCGACTTGACATAAGCGCGTGGAGCTAACCCCATGTTCTTCAGTTAGTCCGCTAGAAGAAATACTCTTTTACCAAGTAAATGTCCTCTAGAGTAATATCCATGGACTTATTTTTAAGTCCACGGGAGTAATTATAAATGACTTGACATTGGCTGTCCTTACAGGAGTGAAAGCCATTAATTGAAATTACGAATACAACTAAATTATTAGAATTAGAACCTCTTACCCAAGAATAGATTATAATTATAAATTTTACTGCGTTGATAGGTCGCTCATTGAATACAAAACGGACACATTCCAAAATAATTTGTACTTACTTCCATTAAAAATCGTATTTCAACAGCTTCTAATTTTAAAATGCAACACTGACTCATTTTGGATTGTGCCCGTGTTGTATTCAATGAATGAGGTGTATACGAGGGTGCATTGAAAAGTTCTGAGCCTAAGGTTGTATATAATAAAAAAAAAAAAAAAAAATACTGGCAGGTAAAAGTGCCATATTTAGTCGCCATTATGCACTATCTTTTGTTTTTTTCTTGTCACAATTTTGCATTTTATGCTGGAACTGCTACATAAGGTCACTGATTTTTCAAGTAATGGATAAAATTGAGCACCGTTCTGTCATAAAATATTTGCAAAAGAAGGGGTTAACACCAAAACAAATATTTGAAGATATGAACAAAACATTAGGGCAATCTGCTCCATCGTATGCTACCATAAAAAGATGGGTAGCTGATTTCAAACGTGGCCGGGAGACTGTTCAAGACGAGCCTAGGAGTGGGCGGCCGTTGACGCCTACTACGGATGAAAATGTCAATAAAATATTAGATGCGATAATGAAGGATAGGCGATTGAAGATTGTGGAGATAGCGGAAGCAATGGGTATTTCTTATGAGCGGGCACAGAACATCATCACCGATGTTCTTGGATTTTCTAAGGTGTCAGCCAGGTGGGTGCCTAGACTGCTTTCAGTCGAGAACAAACGAGTACTGGTTACAATTTCCCAAGATTGTTTGGACATGTTTCAACGTGACCCCGAAGATTTTCTCAATCGTTTTATAACTATGGACGAGACATGGGTCCACCACAGTACACCAGAATCGAAAGAACAATCCAGGCAATGGAAAAGACCAGGTTCACCACCACCCAAAAAACCCAAGGTCATTTTGTCAGCTTATAAGGTAATGGCCTCGGTTTTCTGGGATTGCAGGGGGGTTATCATGATAGACTATCTCGAAAAGGGCAAAACAATAAATTCAGAGTACTATTGTGCTCTTTTACGTCGTCTGCGAGAGGAAATTAAAATAAAGAGACCTGGAATGCTGTCGAAAAAAGTATTGTTTCACCAAGACAACGCTCGCGTTCACACTTCGGCGAAATCAATGGCACAAATACATGATTGTGGATTTGAAGTGCTGCCGCATCCCCCTTACTCGCCGGATCTAGCTCCTTCCGATTATCATCTCTTCCCAAACCTCAAAAAACACTTGGGAGGACAAAGATTTTCGACTAATATGGAGGTACAAGAAGCAGTAGACTCATATTTTAACGACCTCAGAGATTCTTTTTTTTTTGATGGGATAATGAAGTTGGAGGCGAGGTGGACTAAGTGCATTGACCTTCATGGAGACTATGTCGAAAAATAAAATTGTTATAAAAAGTGAGCCAGTTAGTTTTTTTTACCAGGCTCAGAACTTTTCAATCCACCCTCGTATTTATCGAATTTAATAATTAGATTATTATTTGACAGTTTCGATTTTATGTATGTAAACTCTTTAATGCACATAAACTACAAAACATTATTGTATCACTATAGAATAGATAATGTATAGGCGAAGCTATCCCATATGGCAGTGTTTTTCAAAGTGTGGGTCGCGACCCCCCGGGGGGTCGTGAGACCTGTCCAGGGGGGTCGCGAGGCTCAGCTCCGAGAAAGTCTTGTGACTAGATGGAAACATTTTTTTTGAAGGATGTGCATTTCAATAAAACAGCAATCAATCTTACATATTTATTTATTTTATGATTATAAAAATATTTTTTATTCAATCAAAGTATGAGCTTGTTTCTTTTGAACAAATTTATCAAAACACGGTTCCTGTCGCGACACGCAGACGATTAAATCATTTTCCAAATTTAATGTATTCCTCTTCTTTATTTTAGTGTCAACCATTGATGAAAAGGACAGCTCACACAAATAAGAAGTAGCAAAAGGGTATCAAAATAC
This sequence comes from Acleris laterana, assembly GCA_963966035.1. Taxonomy (NCBI): domain Eukaryota; kingdom Metazoa; phylum Arthropoda; class Insecta; order Lepidoptera; family Tortricidae; genus Acleris; species Acleris laterana. The sequence goes on along the minus strand of OZ014467.1, from coordinate 3,622,932 downwards.
TAAGGGCTTCTTTTGCTAGATGGGGTATTCAATCATTCTTTTCACCCTGAATACCCGTTGATACGGATACAAACTCCAGTTTTAGCATTGTTAAATAAGAGTTGGGCTCTAAGATTAATCGTACAAATTGGGTTTTGGGGGGTCGCGAAGCAATTTTGATGGTCATTAAGGGCCGTGACCCCAAAAAGTTTGAAAAACACTGTTCTAGTTAATCTTGGAGTACAAAAAGCAAGAACAATGCAATAGGATGGACAAGAAATAGAGGTGGAGGAATTTACCAAGGTAAAAAGTGACAGTACGTGGCTAAAGCCGACATTAAAGTTAAGAAACGTTTTTGCAAACGGACATTTATCATACCATATTTTTTTTCCTCAAAAATAGTTTAATCATCAAGCCCGATCAAGAAAAAAGATCAAGGCCGAATCTTAAGTACCCGAAACCGACGTGCGTGCATGACTCGATGTATGAATGTGGTAGAAGCGAAAGAAATTTGTCAAGATCGTAGGAAGGAAGTGGTCTCTGCCTACCCCTCTGGGAAACAGGCGTGATTTTAATGTATGTATGTATGTAAAATTATTAATTTTAATTCCTACCAATATATAGTATTTCACTTCGACGTATGTACTAGTACAGTCAGTCCAGTGATCGTACTTTTTCCAGCATTTTCGGTGCAGTGCTAGGGTCGTCAGTAGTACTCAATATTAAATTTTTTGAAGCAAGAATCAAATAAAATAAAAAATAAAAATAAAATAGCGCATTAAACAAATCCGAAATGAATGTGTGTATGTATGGTTAATTTACTACGAGTATATGAGAAAATGTAACACTGTTGCAATATATCCTTATCTCAGGTTATAGTTTATATTTACGATTGGGAATTGATATACTAACTGTATAGTTATTAGCATAGACAGTACAATGCGTAGGTAATGGCAGTGCATAAATATAGAAGTCATTTTGTTTCTTCACTGACGTCCCAGTAATAAATGTTATACACAATTATAGTAACTGATTAGGTAAAAAAAAAAGTGTTTCATTTTCAACGACAACATAATATTAATTAAATAATTTGAGACGTCAATCATATTATACACGTCGACAACCCTAGGTCACTATTGTGTGTCATTTGACGTCATCGCACCAAGAATGCTGGAAAAAGTACGATCACTGTACCCTACATTGGGAGCTCGTCGCCATTTGGGCTCTTATACCTCTAGTATTAAAGACGTGTCAGATATTTTTGCGCTCAGTGTTGGATAATATTACTGCTGGTGACTTTACATAGGTGAACAAACACACAGATATTGGAACCCATTTGTTGACTATTAATGATTGCGGAACCCTAAACGGGGACACCCTATATTATTTCACAATCTCAAAAAAAAAAACCGATATCTACTACGTTTCAAAGATACAGCTGTTTAAGTTATATAAGTATTTTACACAGTATGTTGATGCATCTACAGCATATGGTATGGCATAGTATAGTATAGTATAGTATAGTATAGTATAGTATAGTATAGTATGTTTTGTACCGCGTTCCGTGAGTCACCAAAACGGTACTGGCTGAAAATCAGCGCTGTAGGTGTCTGAGGCCTCAGCATAATGCTGAGCCAGTGTCCGATTCGCTACCGCGAGGACACTCACTCCGGCTGTTTTTGTCACATTGTTTGTTATCTTTCATTTGTCTATTTGTGTGTCTTTTGTGTAGTGAATAAATGTATTTCTTCTTCTTCTAATTGGCGGACGGAAACGGGACACCGTTGGGTTTCCTTAAAAAGCATTAAATATTGAACCCCACATGGTTCACTAATAATAAGTGATGCGGAACCCTAAAGTGTTTTAAAATAGGTCCAGTGGTTGCGTCACGGTTTGCTCGCTCGTCAGTTGACAGGACACTTCGTGACAGGAATGGGTTTTTGGTGTATTTTATCCTTCGGTTTCTCCTGTGAGTATATTTAATATTTAATGTTGCCAGTGCCACTGTGTTTGTACTGTTGGTGTTCAAGAGTGTCTCAAATTACGAGTTTTTTATATAACTTGCAATGTAAGGGTCTCCCCAGACCTATCGACGCGAAATCGGCTGGAGCTGGTAAGAATAAGTTTTATGTCCACGCAATAACACACAACAGTAACAGTTTTTTTCAACGCTTTTTTCTTCGCACCGACCTTAGTTTTTTTTTCTGTTTTGCCTACTGGTTGACTGGTAAAGATTGCCATTGGACATTAAAGCAGCGACCACACCAATGCTTAAAAAACGGTGTCGGTACGAAATCGCAGTGACGCGTCGTATTAGCACCGTTTTTGACGCATGCTCTCCACACCGGTGCTCAAAATTCACAGACGGTGCGTAAACAAAAGAATGTGTCATAGTAATAACATGGCGTCAATTTCGACGTGCCGTGATATTCGCAACGTTAAGCAGCGGTGTGGGGAGCGTGCGTCAAAAACGGTGCTAACACGACGCGTCACTGCGATTCCGTACCGTCACCGTTTTTTAAGCATTGGTTTGGTCGCTGCTTAAGTCCGCCATTTGTACTTTATTATATTTTGGTGCAAAGACGTTTAAATAAATAAATAAATAAGATCGAAAACGACGTCGTTCCGTTCGCAACGCCGAGCCGTGCCGAGCCGAGCCGAGCGATACCTTTGTCACTCTTACTGCACGGACATAAAACTTTTTCTTACCGGCTCAAGCCGATTCCGCGTCGATAGGTCTGGGGAGACCCTTAGCCTACATTTTGAAAATTGTTAATTGCTAGGAGCATAAAAGCGTGGGTGGCCTAGTGGCTTAAGGGGTCGAATCGTGATCGTAAGGTCCCAAGTTCGAAGGTCACTATAGCAATGAATTTTGTAACTTTGCACATAAGATCCTAAAGGGGTCAAAGAGCGAAGTGTACTTATCCGAATGGGCTCATCTACGGACCTAGTAGCGTTTTTCGCGTGACAAAAATTAAAATTTAACCATTTGCCTGAACATATCCTTGTAATCTTGCCTATCCTCGTACAGTTTCCTCAATCATGGTCAGGTTAACTGGAAGAGATCCCTTAAAGGGATAAGTTATATAAATAATAATAATAAATAAATATCAGGGGACAATGTCACACCAATTGACCTAGTCCCAAACTAAGCTCAAGGCTTGTATTATGGGTACTAGACAACGATATAAATACTTACATAGAGAAATATATACTTAAATATATAGAAAACATCCTTGACTCAGGAACAAACATTCGCGCTCATCACACTAATATCTGCCCTTACCGGGATTTGAACCCAGGACCGCTAGCTTCGTAGGCAGGGTCACTACCCACTAGGCCAGCGCGTCGTCAATTGTATTCAATGAACATGTTGCCTTTGTACATGTTAATCTTAAGTTTATGTACGAATTTACTTGTCATTGTTTTTTTTATTGTGCAATAAAGAATTTACATACATACATACATACATATTAAATCGCTAGATGGGACTAGATTTAAAATAAAGTTCAAAAAATGGCTAACAATGAAAAGTTTGTACAATTTAAATGAATATTTTAGGTGTTTACCTGATTAAGACTGTTTTAATGTAATAAATTTACTTGCTATAATATTGTACGTCCGTAATGGGCAAACTGTTGGACCTTTTATATGATGGGACCCAATGTACACAGTTTCTGAAAATAAATGAATCTTATCTTATCTTAAAATGTGGATAAAGCATCCGTTATTCTTGTAAATATCGTTCATTGAATACAAAACGGACACAATCCAAAATGAGTCAGTGTTGCATTTTAAAATTAGAAGCGGTTGTAATACGATTTTTAATGGAAGAGCAAATGATTTGGAATGTGTCCGTTTTGTATTCAATGAGCGATATACGTGTCAAAAAGTGACGGATGCTTTATCCACATTTTGTCACGCGATAAACGCAGCCATTAGGGCCCCTACAAAATAAGATAAGATAAGATAAGATAAGATAAGGTAAGGTAAGATAAGATATGATAAGATAAGATAATATTGTTTCGTATATTTAAGGCTCTGCAGTCCTGCACGCCGGAGACGGTCCGCTAGAAGTGTCTTATAACCCCTGTGACAAACTGACCGTGAAACTAATATTTTTTAACCGTCCGGATGAATATAACTATTACAAAGTAATAACACAATGTAAGTAAGGGCTTATGCGCCAACATTTTAATTTCCATCTCCGTAGACAAAGTAGATAACCTACTGGTGAGCGTACGCCGGATGTACAGTGGCGCCCTCATTACTTTTATTGTGTTTTCTAATAAACTAAAGTATTATCTTAAAATTGGACGGTACGTTTTTGTACTACAAATTAAAACACAACTTATAGGGTATATGACATAGTTTAATAACAATTCACCTTCGAGTTATCAACTTAACGGAAAAAAGTGGCCACCTTTTCCCGTTAAGCTGACTACTCAAAGGGCTGTGATTAACGTTTGTTACGTATCCCATAAATTGTGTTTTTACTTGCGCTACAAAAACGTATCGTCTGATTGCAAGGAAATTCTTTAGTTAATTAGAAAACACAATAATAGTAATGAGGGCGCCACTGGACGTTCTTACTTTCTTGTTTTGCTGAATTTTACTCAGACGAACAAGCTTCACTTCTTTAAATGTACAAATGTTGCCACAGTACTGCTTAAAAAAGGTTTATTGGCTTTGGTTCCCAAATATAATAGGTATTACAAGCTGCTGCCTGCGACTCCGTCCGCGTAAAAGTTGTTTATCGGTATTCCCTCGTAAACTGTTCAATCAAAACTGTATTTAAGATCTTTGTAATCACAACATAAGGCAATAAAATATGTAATTATGATCGTTTATAATGTATTCAACAAACGGAACCAACGGAAGACCAGTGCTGGCTTTACGGCTAGCGAATGCTGAGTTGGGACGGTTTCGCAACTGTTTCTGTGTCTTATTTTTTGTATACATACACATACATACATAAACTCACGCCTTTATTCCCAGAGTGGGGTAGGCAGAGCTACAGAATTTCCAACAACTATAAAAACTTTTTGATAATTCTGTAACCACATTTTGCACACTTAGGCGAAGATGTTTACAAGTGTTATTTTTTGTATCTATGTACCTACCTAATGTTGTTTTGTATTGTTGCGAATAAATGTCTCTATATCTTTATCTTTATCTTTATTTTTTGCAGTTTCAGATGCACCAATTTCGAGCGGGGTTTTGGAAGATGACATAAAGAGATTTAGTTTGACATTACAAAACTCAGACAATGTGGTTTTGGAAACGTTATTGGAGCGCCGTGGTGGCAAAGATAAATTGTTCCAGAAATTAATCAAGCTGACAGAGTCTAAAAATTTGTTACGTAAGTTTTTAAGCTTTTTATTCAGTCGATATATGTTTCACACATGCTTGTGCGCCATGCTTATTTCTAAATTTTAAGTTCGACAAAACAATACAATATAAATTGATACGAATTAGGTATATTCGTAACATTTGTATAATAAGTTGCATGTACGTAAAAAAAAACAACTCTCACATCGTAAAGTTTCAATTATAAACTTCAAAACGAATTTATGTTGGCATAGTTTACGGTAATCTATCACTTTACAGAAAATCGATTCATCGAATGTCTGTTCCCAGAACACTATTCGCAGAATGTCGTTATGACAGGATTCATTCATCGAACTTCAGTTGATCGCTGTTACATTTCTTCGAATTACCTGTTACACCGGAATCGAATCATCGAATTTTACTTCACTATTTTATTTGTTTATTACAATAGTTGTTCATCGAATCACGTTTGCTATAATTTTGATTTAACGTAAGTTTCAGTACCCAAATTTCATATTACAAAGAAAATCATTTCATCAGTGTTACTATACATTGTAATCACAATGCGCTCACGTAGTCCGAGGTAGGTTAGGGTTATTTTTTTTTATGTCCTGGAAGCCCGACACGCTCACGGAGTCCGAGGTAGGTTAGGGTTATTTTTTTTTATGTCCTGGAAGCCCGACACGCTCACGGAGTCCGAGGTAGGTTAGGTTACGTTACTATGATGAAACGTTGTTCGAGGTAGTTATAAAATATGAATGGTACCATTATTGAATCATGGTTCGATAAAAGGTAAATTCGATGAATCGTTACTGCGATGATTTGAGACATATTCGAAACAATTTATGATGAAAAGTTGTTCGACTATTTGAAAATCGATGAATTTAAAATTATGTGTATAGAAAATAAAACGTAATTACATTCGTGGAATAGTTTTCGTCGATATGAAATTCGATGACAGGAATTTCGATAAAATGATAGACACCCATACGTTTTGTTGTAATGTATGAGAGTAGATAAAGTAGTGTGTGTCTGAAACTGCACATAACTAGGTATTAAAACACTCGTGTGATACTATTAAAAACCTCGCCTAGCGGCTCGGTTCTTAAGCACACACTCGTGTTTTAATACCCCTCATTATGCAACAGTTTCATAAACTACTATTTCGCTATGTAATTTGCTATTCTTAAGTGCATCGGAGCCAAGATTTTAAAACTGATACTTTTAATATCAGAAACTAAAATCTTAATATATTTAATATAGCGACTCCGATGTTAACTAAACACCACAATAGTACATTACTACAGAGGCCGGGAAGTAGGGGGTTGCCGGCCGAGTGATATAGACGGCCGAGCGAAGCGAGGCCGGATACTTACGAGGCTGGCAACCCCTTTTCACGGCGAGGTACGTATAGTGCTTTTCTCAAACATATGCAATTAAATAAAAAATACATCACTCAAAAAAGTTAATTGATAAAATGTCCACCCTAAAAAGAAAGAAAAGAAAAGTAATTGGGTGTTAAAATAAAGTACCAGGAGCGCAGCGGTAATAAGGAGGTATATCAGGCATAGCGCAACTTAGATCTCAGGCGGTGCGGGCAACCGGCGGGCGGGCTGCGGGCGCACACGACACAGCGCGGATGTCTCCCAAACGTTTATGCACTCCTAGTATTTGACGTTATAACATTTTCTCAAAAATTTTAAAAATATAATTGAGATATTCAGCTTGTTCATAAAACCAGCTGTCATGGCCATATTGAAATTAAAAAAAAATTACTTCCCGGCCTAGGCCTTCAATTTTGTATGAAATTCCTTTACAGTTCTCTCGAGTTGTTCCGTCGGGAACATGGCACTTTGAAGCCTAAAATAACTAACATAACGCCGACATTACATAGCATGTTTGAGAAAATAATATATCTATACGCATGTATATTGTATTAAGGGATCCTCTAAATAAAAAGAAAATCATCCGGAGCCATTGGAAAAAAAATCACGATTTATTCATACACTTACCTACATACATACATACATTAAATCACGCCTGTTTCCCAGAGGGGTAGGCAGAGACCACTTCTTTCCACTTGCTACGATCTTGACAAATTTCTTTCGCTTCTTCCACATTCATACATCGATACCTAATGCCTTTTCATTACTGTTAAATAGTTAGATACAACAAAAAACATAACATAACATACATACATACGTAAACGCACGCCTTTATTCCCAGAGGGGGAAGGCAGAGGCAAAATTGCCATCTTCATAAAAAAGTTGTTGATAATTCTGCAACCACGTTTTACACAATCAGGCTAAGAGGTTTACCAGGGTAGTGATTCTGTAAACAACGCCGGTCGTGCGGCCTGTCGAGTGATACCAAGCGGCAAGATTAAGTGGTGCCGTCAGTGCGAACAAAACACATTGTAGCGCGTGCATTTTCGAACGTATAAGGCTGCTTAATTGAAAATGCACGCGCTACAATGTGTTTTCTTCGCACTGACTGGACTACTTAATCTCGCCGCTTGGTATCACTCGACAGTCCGCACGACCGGCGTTGTTTACAGAATCACTACCCAGTGTATTAGTGACAGGTTGCAAGCCCATCGCCTAACAGTGCTACAAGCCTTTATTCCCTTAGTTGCGTCTTACGACTTCCACGGGAAGACACGGAGTGGCTCGATACTATTCGAACCCTGCAACCACACGGGGAAAAACATTAAACAGCGTATTCGTTAAAGTTTCCCAAGTGTCTTTTTCCCACTAATCCTCGAGTTATTTTTTTTTCTCAAACATGCAATGGAATGTTGGCGTTATGTTAGTTATTTTCGGCTTCAGAGTATCACGTTGCGGCAAAACTGGAGAGAACTGTAAAGGAATTTCTTACAAAATTGAAGGCCTAAGCCAGGAAGATATTTTTCTCAAACATGCTATGTAATGTCGGCGTTATGTTAGTTATTTTAGGCTTCAAAGTGCCACGTTCCCGACGGAACAACTCGAGAGAACTGTAAAGGAATTTCATACAAAATTGAAGGCCTAGGCCGGGAAGTAATTTATTTTAAATATTAATATGGCCATGACAGCTGGTTTTATGAACAGGCTGAATATCTAAATTATATTTTTAAAATTTTTGAGAAAATGTTATAACGTCAAATACTATGAGTGCATAAACGTTTGGGAGACATCCGCGCTGTGTCGTGTGCGCCGCCCCCGCCCGCCGGTTGCCCGCACCGCCTGAGATCTAAGTTGCGCTATGCCTGATTTGCCTCCTAATTACCGCTGCGCTCCTAGTATTTTTTCTTACTCAATTTACTTTTTTGAGTGATGTATTTTTTTATTTCATTGCATATGTTTGAGAAAAGCACTATATATTATGTACAGTCAACCAATTTGATTCCTAGGCCACTATGGACTTTGTCAACGTGACATTTTAAACCAAATCATAGGGAGTCTCTTACGTTTTGGTTGACAACGTCACTTTAACATAGTCCAAAGTGGCCTAGAAATCAAATTGGTTGACTGTACCTCGCCGTAAAGAGGAGTCGCCAGCCTCGTAATCTCGATCATGGACGTCATGGTACTCATGGTGAATTGGTTCATCATTTCGTTTTGTTTACATCTTTTGCAATTCAATTGGCGGCGACTTGAAAATTGTGTTATTGCGTTTCAAAACAATCAAAGCATCTTGTAAGCAATAATCTTGTATTTCAGGTCCATGTATGAAGATATTTCGTAAAATAACCGTTGACTGGCGACGTACAGACCGCACTGATGTGGGTAAGTGAGGCATCATCATACGATGACGTTACTCTAATTTATAGCGACCCTACGAAGCTAGAGGTGCCAGGTTCGATTCCCAGTAAGGGCATATACAACGTGTCCTCAGGGAATAAAGGCGTAAGTATAGTACTGTTAGGCGATGGGCTTGCAACCTGTCACTAATACACTGGTACTAATAAACATCTTAGCCTAAAAGTGCAAAATATGGTTACAGAATTATTAACAAGTTTTTAAAGTTGTTGGTAATTCTGTAGCTCTGCCTACCCTACTCTGGGAATAAAGGCGTCAGTTTATGTATGTATGTATGTCCTCAGCCTATGGACATAGACGAACACCACCCGTTTATTAGTGTTTTTTTGACCACTATGCAAAGTATTCAAACAATCGGTCTAGTATTTACCGAGAAAACAATGATTTAAAAAAAAAAAATTTACAGTAAATAGAGGGTTCTATTTACTCTATCAGACATTCACCTGAGTAGTGATTCTCTCAGCAACGACGGTCGGACGGACGAACGGCGAACGAGTGAATGTCCAAGCGGCGAGCTTAAGTAGTCCCGTCAGTGCGAACAAAACGCGTGCGCATTTTCAACTTAGCAGCATGGTTTCAGCCGATGGATCGAACGTATGCCTGCTTAATTGAAAATTCACGCGCTAAAATGTGTTTTGTTCGCTGTGACGGGACGTCTTAAACTCGCCGCTGCGATTTCACTCGACAGTCCGCACGACCGGCGTTGTTTACAGAATCACTACCCAGCCCTTAACGCAATGGGAAGAAATGGAGGAGAAGGCTACTTGTTTTTTTTACTATTTGCACTTACTTGTATCAAAAACAAGAGCAAATATTCACGTAAATTTCAGAGACTTTCACTGCTTTTGGGATGCAGTCGGCACCACGAATCGTTTTCTTTGAAGATAGAGACGTTTTGAAATCCATATTTTCGTTTACGAATCTACCCAGGCATGACTCATTTTATGCCAACATTTCCTTGAAAACTGGTAAGTTCCTTCTATTATCTTAATCCTATGATTTCCAACTTTTTAGGTAATTCCCGTTTTACTGCGTAGAGAGCAAGCTATATTTTACTTTGCTACCCGAATTTGTGTTAATTATTTTTTCTCAAACATGCAATGAAATGTTGGCATTATGTTAGTTATTTTAGGCTTCAAGTATCACGTTGCGGGCGGAACAACTCGAGAGAACTGTAAAGGAATTTCATACAAAATTGAAGGCCTAGGACGGGAAGTTTTTTTCATCCCACTAGCTCGGAAAGCCCTTTTTCTTTGTTTGATATCTACTGAGAAAATCGCTTTTTATTCACATGTGAAGAGAGAGTTTGACATTTGAAGGCAGGATAAAGTGATATTTGACAGCTAACAAAACCACAAAACGTAAAACGTTAAAAAAGTGCTCAATTTTTAACATCACAATTAATAAATAAATAAATAAATAAATAAATATCAGGGGACAATGTCACACCAATTGACCTAGTCCCAAACTAAGCTCAAGGCTTGTATTATGGGTACTAGACAACGATATAAATACTTATATAGATAAATATATACTTAAATACATAGAGACCATCACTATGATGTCGTAATGAATTGCATCGAGTTAAAAAATAGTAAGTAGTCTTACAAATTTATTTTAATTCATAAATATAGTAGGAACTATTTAAAATCACGATTCCCACTTGAGAACTTATCCGCGATGAATGGCATTGTTATCTTTTGTTAAACGCAACCGCTAACTACCTGTACAATATGAAATGCATCAATAACAAAAAAATGAATATGAATTACAACTTTACCGTCTTGCGAATAAGGTCCAAATTGGAATAGGACACACTTCACATAGATCCTTTTGGAAATGACATATAATAAGGACCACCGGGTCGAGCATTTAGCATTTTTTAAAAATATCACCTGTAACAAACATAGACAGACATGTCTATGCTATGACAATATGAACCTTATTTTTGAAGTAATACTATTGTTATTCATACGACATCTTTTGTTATTTATGGTATTTATTTTGCACAGGTAATTAACGGTTGGGTTTACAAAGGATAACAATGCCATTGTTCGGGCAGTTAAGCTCTCAAGTGGGAATCGTGATTTTAAATAGTTCCTACTATATCAGCATTCAATATTAACCTTCATTCTTGTTGTAAAAACGGATAAAATGTTCTGACAGTCCAAGTAAATCGATGTGCGAACAAAACGAACCCAAAAAAAAATCTTTAACCTATTTTTAAATCGACTTTGCTATGTTTTGATTTTTATTTTCAATAGTAAGATCTTCCGGGCAGAGAAAAAAACCTACAGCTTGGCTCCCGCCTCCTAGCCTGACGTATCCGAGTGGAGTCTGCCTTAATTCGACTTGCTCGTTGCATTTTCTGTATAGTTACAACAAATTAAAAGCAAGATGATGAGGGATTTAAGCGAAATGGGATGAGAGTAAATGTTGCCAAGACCAAGGTCATGGTGATAGAGAAGGACAAGGAGATGACTGAGTGCGTGATAAATATAAATGGTGAATTAGTAGAACAAGTGAGCGAATTTGTGTACCTGGGAAGTGTGTTTACAGATGGTAAGTGTGAGAAGGATATCGAGAGGAGGGTGAATGCGGGGAATCAAATTAATGGGGCCCTGTACTCCTTGTGAGCAGACAGGGCGTTTCACAAAAAGCCTGACTGGCTGTTCACAATGGAGTGCTGGCCCCTACCCTGATGTATGGTAGTGAATGTTGGGTGTGGCAGGACAAGCATAAAAGTCGTGTAAATGCAGTTGAAATGCGCTCTTTGCGTAGTATGTGTGGTGTGAAACTGAATGATAGAGTAAGGAATGAAAAAGTCAGAAAGAAATGTGGAATAAAAGAAGATGTATTAACTAAGATTGAAAAGAGCATGCTACGATGGTTCGGTCATTTGGAAAGGATGGATGAAAGAAGATTGACGAAAGAGATATACAAATCGAAAGTGAGTGGACGGGTCGGAAAGGGGCGCCCCAGGCGTACTTTTTCGAGTCAAATCGGAGGAATACTGGAAAAGGGCCGAATCTTAAGTACCCGAAACCGACGTGCGTGCATGATGTATGAATGTGGAAGAAGCGAAAGAAATTTGTCAAGATCGTAGCAAGTGGAAAGAAGTGGTCTCTGCCTACCCCTGTGGGAAACAGGCGTGATTTAATGTATGTATGTATGTATAAAATACGTAACAATACTTATGACATGTGACAACAAGGAGAAAAGTTGCTCGGACTAAAACTATGTTTATTCAAAATGTGAAATAGTGAAAGAATTTTTTTTCGTACTCTCATCGGACAAACGATATAAAACGATCCGTATTCGGTCAAATGACATTCGGTCGAAAGAAATCGCGATTGCGATAGGTTACCGTATTACTAGGTCGGTTAGATTTGTTAGGTAGCTTCTAATGCCTGAAAGGCAAACCCCCGAAGAATAGGAGCCCTTGCAGTTGCACAGAGCCATGCAGGGCTCCATCAACTTTGCTAAGATAGACCAAAAATAAAACAATGTGGTCTTTTTGCGATCTAACTTTTTGTAATGTTGGCTAGAAGCAATTTTGTGTTTCCCACAGATCTCTCAACGTTTTTATTTATTTATTTATTTATTTATTTATTTATTTATTAGGTTCGCCAACAGATATAACACCCTTAACTTAATTTTAAAATTATATGTCTAGGGAAGAGTGACAGGGTGTTTACCTAATTACAGGCAAACTCAGCTCGCGTAAAACAATAGTTTTTTACCAAGATGCATAAGAGAATGCGAAAATACAACAATATTTAAGAAACATCTTCATATTTTCAAGAATTTTTAAACGGGAGATAAAACGCAATATATATGTGTAATAGAACTGAATGTTAGTGAATATTGTATCTGAAATTTTCTGCACAGCATGTTTGTATGCCGAGAAGTACCGCATAAAGGGACATAACTATAACTGTATTAAAGATCTATGTACAAACCTATGCTGGACAAACAAATAAATGATTTGATTTGATTTGATTTTTTTTATTTTTTTATTTCGTTACTTATAAGAATACGTCATATTTTATTTACAGGTTCATCTGTTATTCGATTAGAAGAAAATGAACTCCGCTTAAATAGAGATATGAATGGTTCAAACCTGACATTACAGATGTACTTCATGAATCAGGACTACAATAAAACAGATAACCTAACAGTAATCAGGTTAATATATGATAGGCATAGACGTCATGGTAAGTTCACTAACTAAGCCACATACAGAGAAAGGTTTTAACCTAACCTAACCTAACCTAACTTGGGCCTTAAGGTTCCGTTGTCATAGTTACTGATTTTCGCTTGTTTTTGTTTATCAACTTTTTAAGTAAGGACTTAAAGTGACACCTAGGATTGAGAAACACTTTATACATAAATATGTTTACACTTTAGTACCCTGTCACTTTAATCGCTGTGTTAATTTCATATGACACTTTAAACATGTCGTTAAATAGACAAGGTACTAACGTGTAAACATATTTTTGACTTCGACTGTACCTACTTAAACAGTTGATTATAAAAAAACGAGCAGAAGAGTTTAAAAACTTCGCTGATCTCTATTGACTGCCATAATTATTTTTAGTCATAGTGTGTGTTAAGTCATAATTTTCGCAAGTCATAATGCATTTTTCTCAGGACACGGTTATATTTTCAGGATTTTTATAAAACTAACCTAACCTAACCTAACTAATCTACACGATAACCGTTTATTAAAAACTGGAACTTCAGCCTGAAAGAAGTTATGAAAAAAAAAAGTATGACTAACAATACATTTTGACCAACGATTTGTATGGCAGTCAAAGGGATCCGCGCTGATTCGTACCGAAACCACTGAAAAACTTCAAAAAAAAACATGAATTTGAGAATTTTTGGTGAAAAAAAAAAGTGAAGATTACAAAAATTCAGATGTCTCCGAAACTAGGTAAAATCGCGGAACATATATATTATGGGGGTGAATGGGGTGCCGTCCCCTTCCTCCGGATTTTCACATGATACTATTTCATGGATAATATCATTATTTATAACATCATATTGAGATGCTATATTATTTTTATTGTATTTTTTTCAGATTCTCCTTGCCTGAGGAAGCCATGTGAAATAGTTCTCGATTGGGAAAATCAGTATCTTTCTGACATTGGACCATCTGTTGCGGCTGTTAGAGGTACTGTTAAATATACGCTTTAATAGCATGCTGCGTAACTCTTTATGTGGAAGACATAATTATAGCAGCAGCAGTGAAAATTAGTTACATGTGTTTTTTGAGATAGTTTTTTGTGTTTAGAATAGAATAGAATAGAATAGAAAATATTTATTCAACACACATAAGAGAGAAAACAATGGAAAAAATTAAAGGAGAAAGGAAGACAATAATAATATGTTGAATAGGATCCCTCTCAGCATTGTGCCGCAGTTAAACTGCGGCGCTGATTTTCAGAGGGACCCTGACTTAAAACTAACCTAAATTAAACATAAAAACGGGTAACAGTAAACGGGTGTTTGTCGTAATGCCTTCGGAACCCTACACTGAGCATGGTCCGACATGCTCTTGGCCTGTTTTTTAAGTCTAGCACTAGCTGTGATGTAACAAAGACCATGTGGTGTTTAAGCTCTTTAGCTATTAGCAGTAATTGGTTTATTTATTTAAGGCTCTTTAGAGAAATCTTTATAAGCATGAATTTTTTCAGAACATCTTTTCAAAATATCCAGGGTAGTGATTCTCTGAACAATGACGGTCGGACGAACGGACGAGTGAATGTCCAAGCGGCGAGTTTAAGTAGTCCCGTCAGTGCGAACAAAACACATTTTAGCGCTTGCATTTTCAATTTAGCAGCATAGTTTCCGTCGGTGGATCGAACATATAAGGCTGCTTAATTGAAAATCCACGCACTAAAATGTATTTTGTTCGCTCTGACGGGACTACTTAAACTCGCCGCTGTGATTTCGCTCGTTCGTCCGACCGTCCGTTGTTTTTGAGAGAATAACACCCCTGAGGTCAATTGTAGTTCACGAGTTCATTGATTTAAGAATAAAACTTCTCTGTAGAATGCCAGCTTTAGATTTCTTTATTCTATGGACGTGGCAGAGCCGATGGCAGCTTCCCAAAAATATTGCTGGTGGTTTTGTACCGTCACAAGTAAGTACCTATAAATACTTAATTATTTTTATTACCTATTAGCTTGTGTGAAAATCCTGAGTTTTTACATTCAAAATTCATTGTTTAATATAATGTTATGTTAAGCGTTATTATTGTGTAATATAATAATAATTAAAAAAATCTGTCCAGTGCGAGTCAGACTTGCGCACCGAGGGTACTGTACGGTTTGAATTCGATTTCGAATTGACTTAGCGCGAGTCCAACTGTCACTTGCAAAATAATCATACCTAATTTGACGCTTTGTTTTTCAACGTTTTTACGACACAACAAAAATAAAAATATGTTGGAACAAAACGTTTCTTTATTAGGTATTTTACGTTTTTTATATGTTTTAGTAAATTCGCCGTAATAACAAATATTGTGAAAAAAAACCACTCGCTATCTATAACGGTTCAAAAGATACAGCTGTTTAAAATTGGATGGACGGACGCACAGCGGAGACATAATAGGGTCCCGTCGGGCACCCTTCGGACACGGAACCCTAAAAACGTTTGACTATTGAGTTACTTGCGGTGTTTCTTCTCAGCAGTGGTCTCTTTCGGAAGTGCTGGTAGATTTTTGACGTGTAAAACTGACTAAACTTCTTATGCCCGGTTCCTATATTCAAGAAACGAATCGTTTTCCTTACGTCTCGTTAAAATTTGACACTTTTTGTACGTAGCCAATGTCAAATTTTAACGAGACGTAAGGAAAACGATTCGTTTCTTGAATATAGGAACCGGGCATTACTGAATAAACCTCTTTTATCTTTATATTTTTATCGTTTAACGCCCGCCTGTGCGAGCGGAGGAGGTCCCGTGCGGACTCGGTTTAGCTTACAACGGTGACTTGACTGCGCCGAGCAAACGCCGAACGTCCAGTGGCGCCCTCATTACTATTATTGTGTTTTCTAACTAACTAAAGAATTTCCTTGGAATCAAACTAAATGGTTTTGTAGTGCAAGTAAAAACACAATTTATGGGATACGTAACAAACTTTAATGACAATTACCCTTTGAGTAGTCAGCTTAACGGAAAAAGGTGGCCACTTTTTTCCGTTAAGTTAATAACTCAAAGGTGAATTGTTATTAAACTATGTGATATACCCTTTAAGTTGTGTTTTCATTTGCAGTACAAAAACACACCGTCCAATTTTAAGAAAATACTTTAGTTTATACAAACACAATAATAGTAATGTGCTGTACATCCGGCGTACGCTCGCCGCAGTCTTAAGTGTCACGCTAGAAATCACCTATTATTTTTCTCTCTGTTGCCTTTGTCAGAAAAAAGGCTGCTAGTGGTTCCTCATGCAGAGAGATTTAGTCCTACTTACAGCGTTCTGTGGGGATCAGACGGCATTAACGGTTTTGGTATAAAACATAACAATTGCAGTTATGATGTTTTGGCTAGTCTTCCAGCTTCCAACTCGAAGGTGAATTGTTATTAAAGTATGTGATATACCCTATAAGTTGTGTTTTCATTTGTAGTACAAAGATATTACGTCCATTTCAAGAAAATACTTTAAGTATTTTATTAAAAAACACAATAATAGTAATGAGGGCGCCACTGGACGCTCGGCGTTTGCTCGGCATTCTTAAAGGGCTTCCACCGCTTGCAAACGTCTTGAAGTCACCGTTGTAAGTTAAACGGAGTCCGTATGGGGCCCACTCCAGTCGCAGTGAAAGGCAGGTACGTGTACAGACCTTTAATTGATACAGATATAATATTTATTGAGATTAATGGTGTACCTATACACGTCAAGAATTTAGACAAGAATATCGTGACGTGGTTCATAGTGTCTGATGTATCGTTAATATTTCCGAGCAGTCTCGCGAAAAGGTAACTTCGATGAAATGGAAAATTCTGCGTAATGATGATGTTCGCTGAAAGGTGTTTCAATACTAGGCGATATGAAAAAGGGAACCAACATCTTTAAGCCGTGCTTAAAAGAAACTTTTCTCAAACATGCTCGGAAAGAATCGTTTTCCGATTGAACACACAAGTACGGAAAGTGCCTCGGTTTACTCCTAAGAGTAAAAAAACTATATGAAAACACTTTCCGTCCATATCCATATTTTTCTTAAAAATGCTGTCAATTGCAGACAAAATAAAAGGACCAAGACAAAAATTCCAAACAGCCAAAGTAACGGCTTACTTTTTTAGCACAGTGCGTGTGTTTCATTTTGCATTTGCATTCCAATGTCTATGGTTACTATTTAAAATCAATTGACAGTCGGTAACATTCGTTCATTCTGCATAATGTGAAACCAAATGTGAAACTATTGTTGTGCGAAATACTTACTAGAAAAAATTAGCTCAAGCGACGAAAGCGACGAAATAGGTACGATGCCGCCTATATTAAAACCTGAACTGGCTCCTGGAAATAGTTTTTATTTACAAATTGCCCAAACATGACCAACATAACTCTTAATGTGAATTAAATTAAATTAATTGCTTTTTAAAAATGCATTTGTGTTATTTCCTCACATGTTTGAGAAAAGCATTATGTATGCCTCGGCGGAAACGAGGATTTCCTGACTCGTATTTTATCAGGCCTCGCTATTGCTCGGCCTGCTAACCACCTCGTCAGGAAAACCCTTACTTTCCGCGCCTAGGCAACAATACTATAACTGTTTTTGTCTTTTGTCGACGCATTGCCCTAGTTGGTAGTGACCCTACGAAGCTAGCGGTTGGTTCAAATCCCGTTAAGGGCTGATATTATAGTGTGATGGGTTTTCTAAGTATTTAAGTTTTTTCGTTCGTATTTATATCGTTATCTGGTACCCATAGTACAAGCTTTCGTAGGGATCAAGTCAATCTGGTTTTTTTTTGTAGCTTTGATTATTGTTGTCAGCTCCACCTCCACCGCTACCCTGGCCTCCAGCGTTCCCCGAGCCCCGTGTGACTCCCCAGACGTTGGCCGACGACGGCAACCCGTTCACCGTGTTCACCTGTCACTCGAAAGGCCGCCGTCGCGACCTGCTGTCCTGGTACCAAATTAAAGGTAACTCAATATCAATACAAATACAAAAGCTGATGGGGCCCTGTACTCCTTTGTGAGCAGACAGGGCGTTTCACAGGGCGTTTGCGGGTGGTAGGACCTTGTGCAGGGTCCGTCAGGATCGCTACCACCATCTTATCCATTAACCTACCGCCAAACAGCAGTGTTCGCATTGTTGTGTTCCGGTTTGGGGATAAGATAGCCGGTGAAATGACTAGCACAGAGGCATTCCATCTTAGTCCTCAGGGTTGGCAACGCATTTGCAGTCTTAGGATTGCATTGCAGTCTTGTGAATGCGAATGTCTATGGGTCACAGTTTCCACTTACCATCAGGTGGCCTGTGTGCTCGTTTGTCTTCTCTATGACATAAAAAAAAAAAAAAAAAAAGCTCGACTGGCTGTTCACAGTGGAGTGCTGGCCCCTACCCTGATGTATGGTAGTGAATGTTGGGTGTGGCAGGACAAGCATGAAAGTCGTGTAAATGCAGTTGAAATGCGCTCTTTGCGTAGTATATGTGATGTGAAACTGAATGATAGAGTAAGGAATGAAAAAGTCGGAGAGAAATGTGGAATAAAAGAAGATGTAGTGACTAAGATTGAAAAGGGCATGCTTCGATGGTTCGGTCATTTAGAAAGAGATAAAAGAAGATTGACGAAAGAGATATACAGATCGAAAGTTAGTGGACGGGTCGGAAGGGGCCGCCCTAGGCGTACTTTTTCGAGTCAACTCGGAAAAATACTCGAAAAGGGCCGAATCTTAAGTACCCGAAACCGACGTGCGTGCATGACTCGATGTAGAATGTGGAAGAAGCGAAAGAAATTTGTCAAAATCGTAGCAAATGGAAAGAAGTGGTCTCTGCCTACCCCTCTGGGACACAGACGTGATTTAATGTATGTATGTTTGTATAATTTATCGTTATGCAACCTGATTAGGCCTCCTTCTTCCCGCTTGTTTAGTATTGTTTACTTCTTTTTTTCAGGAAAAAAATCCTCGCAGTTGATAATGAAACAATTCTCAAGAGATTCGGGCACGACAGAGATGTCATTGGTCTTAAATAAGACGTTAACAACGTCCGACCAAGACTCTTGGATTTACTGCATACGGCGGAAAGGCATTGACTCTGATCCAATATTCAGCGAGAAAATTCATCTTAAATATAGCCGGGATTTGCCAAACGGTGAGTAAGTTTGTAACAAACAAAATACCGTAGTTTTTTAAGCCAGGAACCCACATAGCCACAGGAGGCCATATACTGCTCCTCCTCAGACATCAAAAGGGATGGCTTTACGTGCTTCCGCGCGGAGCATGTGAGATGAAGATTGTTGTTAACTATAAATCAACAGTCATTCATTTCTATAATAAATTACCTGACGTAGTTTTAAAGTTACCATTTCCAGCACTTAAAAATTACTTGAAAAAGTCGTTAATGTCAAAAGCGTATTATAGGGTCGAGGACTATCTAACAGACAAAAATGCATGGTCTAAACCCGAAACATAGTCAATAATAATTTGATCAATTGCAAAAGCTTTATCTTGTCTAGGGGACACCGTTGATGTAGGAAAACGTATCGAAACTTTTATGTGGTCATCTTGCACCGTGTTATAAGTTATAAACAAATGTAAGTGAGGTTTGTTTTTCTCCTTTTACTTCCTTTATCTCTCACGTAACATTTTTGGCATGTTTTCCTGCTGATCTACGCATGTTATTTAATATTATATTGAATTTAATATTTATTGCTTTATATAATGCTAGATTAAGTAGTACCATTGTAATATGTTTAAAAAATGAGTGACTGCTGAGTTTCGTGCGGCGTTTCTTCTCAGCAGTTTCTCCTCTTGGGAAGCGCTGGTAGAT
The DNA here is from genome assembly GCA_963966035.1 of Acleris laterana. Lineage (NCBI taxonomy): Eukaryota > Metazoa > Arthropoda > Insecta > Lepidoptera > Tortricidae > Acleris > Acleris laterana. The sequence continues at coordinate 3,602,816 of OZ014467.1, read as the reverse complement.
TCTTGACGTGTAAAAGTGCCCGTGCGGCCTACTTACTGAATAAATATCTTTTATCTTTTTTTAACAACATTTATTGACAATATGATTTACCAGGGGGCTTAAAATGACTGCGTTTATCGCGTGATAAATTTTGGATAAAGCATCCGTCACCTTCTGACAGGTAGATAAGTACACGTGTCAAAAAGTGACGGATGCTTTATCCACAGTTGACACGCGATATAGATGCAGCCATACTGGGCCTAGTATGGCTGCATCTATATCGCGTGATAACTTTTTGATAGTAGTAGTTTTACATTTTACAGTAGTAGTTTAGTTTAACAACAAGTCACCTTCGAGTTATCAATTTAACGATAAAAAGTAGCCACCCTTTCCCGTTAAGCTGACTACTCGAAGGGTAATTGTTATTAAAGTTTGTTACGTATCCCATAAATTGTGCTTTTACTTGCGCTACGAAAATATATCATCTAATCGCAAGAAAATTATTTAGTTAATTAGAAAACACAATAATAGTAATGAGGGCGCCACTGGACGCTCGACGTTAGCTCGGTGCAGTCTTCAGTTTTATTAAAAAAATAGTTACAGGTACCTACTGCGTGCGCTGATCATTTCGTTTGAAAGGTTGTACTTAATCAAGTCTATAAATAAGTGTACACTTTAGTATCTCGTCTATTTAATGTCATGTTTAAACTGCCATACATTCATTGTGACAGCGATTAACGTGACAAGGTAGTAAAATCTATACTCGTATAATAAAGCTGAAAAGTTTTTTTGTTTCTTTGCTTGAACGCTCTAATCTCAGGAACTACTAGTCCGATTTGAAAAATTATTTCAGTGTTACATAGCCCATTTATCGAGGAAGGCTATATATCGTATTCAAACCGAAGCGAAGCTAGGGCGGGTCGCCAGTGTGTACATATTTATGAACTTTCGTACTGCAGTGCATGTTGCTAGTGTGGAAAATGTTTTTGTTTAAAGAGGGCACTGTTGTTGCAGAAAACTTTTATATCACGGTCGAACCGGCGTTAGAGGTCGCTACCTTCTACGTCAATACGACTCAGAGCTTCGAGTGTGGCGGCTCCCAGCCTGTCGACGGCCGCAGCTTCAACTGGTACATAGAGGGTAAGTCTCGTAAACCAGAGATCAGAACTTAATATGAGACGTGGTCTCGCTAGATAGACGTCCTGTAAAACCTTTGTGATCCATTCAAAGCCCTCAAATTGGAAGCTTTTTATAAATAACATGTAAAACTTTCAGACGTACCATCTTCAAACAACTTCAGCCACGCTCCAGCTGAAACAATGGGTTCAAATTTGAATACACGCAATGTGAATCTTACATTAGATTTAGACGAATCATATCACTTGAAGAGGATATATTGTGTACAGGAATACCACATGACCTTAGAGAAGAGTATCGGCTACTATTATTGGAAGTATGGCGAAAAAGCGCGGTCTAATGAAATCCTTTTATCAATGGTATCAGTGGACCATCTCACAGATCCAGATAACATGAAAAATGGTAAGTAATAAAAGTCGGTTGTCATAATTTATGTATCTTGTGTCGAATAACATTATTCGATTTGAATGATATATAAAATGCTAAAGAAAAATACTTTGTGCTTCTAAGCTGGACGTTACTAATTTATTTCGTAGGTATCTAGTTAAGACTGCGCCGAGCAAACGCCGAGCGTACAGTGGCGCCCTCATTATTGTGTTTTCTTATGAACTAAAGAATTTCCTTGCAATTAGACGATACGTTTTTGTAGCGCAAGTAAAAACACAATTTATAGGATTTGTAACAAACTTTAATAACAATTATCCTTTGAATAGTCAGCTTAACGGGAAAAGGTGGCCACTTTTTTTCCGTCAGTTGATAACTCGAAGGTGTATTGTTATTAAACTATGTGAACTTATACACTATAAGTTGTGTTTTCATTTGTAGTACAAAAACATTACGTCCAATTTCAAGAAAATACTTTAGTTTATTAGAAAACACCATAATAGTAATGAGGGCGCCACTGTACGTCCGGCGTACGCTCGGCGCAGTCTTAAGAATAAGATGGTCAGTGATGGTGATGGTTAATTGGGTTGAATCTATTTAAGTTATAGTTCATATTTAAATGATATTACTGTTTTTAACCTAAGCTTGACGCATGAACATTCATGCGTAAGTGAGTTGGGAAAAGTAACCTTACCTCGAGTTACAATTACCGTACTCGCTAGCGAGTCGAATGCTCTGTCCCTCGCACTCTACACAGTGCTCGGGACGTACCCGAAGGATTTTAACCATTGATTCTAGACCCTATTTGGAGTATATAATGTGGTATAACATGTAGTCCAATATCGCATAATTTCCGAGATATTTATTATTTAAAAAACAATTCCATAGTTAATTTAATTTGAACTCTGTCACCTTAACTTAAAGCATTATTTACTAAGAAATTGATTAAATTAATTTAAGTTGTACAGTCGAGTTCATAAATATGTATACAATTTAGTACCTTGTCTATTTAATGCCATATACTAATTGGTACAGCAATTAACGTGATAAGGTACTAAAGTGTACCTATAGATATTTATGAACTCGACTGTAAGTTGATGATATTGCTACTTACAGCATGAATTTTTCATAGTAAATAATGCTATAGGTTAAGGTGACAAAGTTCAAATTAAATTAACTATGGAATTGTTTTTTAAATAAATAAAATCTTGGAAATTATTCGATATTGTACAGTCAACGTCAAAAGTAAGTGATCAAAATCAACATTTCAAAATATCTATTGTCATGGCATCCCAAATATAACATGTTATATTAAAGTGCTAAATTAATTGATGTTTTAATTAGTCAAAAGAAAGTGATCATAATAGCTGTGCAAAACAGAAGCCTGACATGACATTTCTATCAAAAGCGTCAAACGTGAATTGAATACCAAAATAACGACATTCCAACAATATCGGCAAAAGAAGGATTTATGGCAAATAATTCCAAGATGTAATAAAAACTTATTTAAAATCTTGGCGTAAGGGAGATTGCTATTTTGTCACTTCGCATGTTTTTCGACGAACATAACCGATATTAACCGAAGTACTCCGAGGTTGTCCCAAAACCAAGATTTTATAGTTAAAACTTTAATTCGAAATGTTCAACGATGACTTAAACTGTCATTGAGTTTTCAAAAATCGAAATAATGGTGATCACTTATTATGACACATTATTGAGCTCATTTACTTTTGATCAACTACAATAGTCCGTAGCATTTGACTTAATGTATTGTATAGATAATTTTGGGACCCTATTTCATCAGTTTCTTTTGCTGTTGACTGTACTACATGTTACCACATTATATACTCCAAATAGGGTCTAGAATCGATGGTTAAAATCATTCGGGTACGTCCCGGGCACGGTGTATAAGAATACTACGAGGTCTGCGAGGGACAGAGCATTCGACTCGCTAGCGAAAATAACTGTAACTCATAGTAAGGGTACTAGCCTATAGCCTAACCCACTAGCAATCGCAATCGACTTCAAAGTGGAACAATTGTTTTCATTTTGTATGCAGTCAAGCCGACGATTTTTAAAATGAAAACGATTGCGTTAGATAATAACAAAGTGAACAAGCAAATAATGCAATGTTTCGATCAACAGGGTCCAATAAGCTCATTCCACCGTTCGTCATCTACATCGTCGTTGGCGTGGCGCTAGCTATCCTCGCGACGGTCACCTCGCTGGTGATCCTCCACAGATACAGAAGAAGCATCAACAGAAGTCAGGACAACAACAACGAAAGCATTTACGTAAGATTTATAATTAAATAATATCAGGGGACAATGTCACACCAATTGACCTAGTCCCAAACTAAGCTGAAGGCTTGTATTATGGGTACTAGACAACGATATAAATACTTATATAGAGAAATATATACTTAAATATATAGAAAACATAAAGTTTTTCAGTAGCTTAGTTTTATTTTAATTAAAATAAGTTTAGTTTTTAACTTTGAATTGTAGATACGATTGTATTGTAGTATTTATAGTTGTACGTTTAATAAACTTATTCATTAGAAAACATCCATGACTCAGGAACAAATATTCGCGCTCATCACACTAATATTTGCCCTTACCGGGATTTGAACCCAGGACCGCTAGCTTCGTAGGCAGGGTCACTACCAACTAGGCCAGCGAATCGTCAACTGCATTTCATCTTTTTATCTCTACCCATGGCAAATAATAAGTTAATGTCAAAAAAATCATTTTTGGATCAAGTTTTGCTGCCATGTGCTCACTGTTGTTTTAATATATAAGCCGTAGAAGCCGTAGTATCGTAAGATGTATGTAAATTTGCTTTTCCTCGTTATAATAATGTCCTGTCCCTACTCATTATCTGAAAGAGATTCTAGCTCCTGTGTATATTTTATGTCTTAAATTACAGAATTTTTATTTATACTCAGATTGTATGGACAAAAAAAGGCGTTTGGTTTACAAAATATGGAGCATTTTTATCCTAAAACATATCAAAGTTCTAGACCAAGAGTGGGAAAGCCTGAGCCGCCATCTTGAATTGAAGGTGCCAAAGTTTGTTCATTCTTAGGATTGCACCGAGCAAACGTCGAGCGTCCAGTGGCGCCCTCATTACTATTATTGTGTTTTCTAATCAACTAAAGAATTTCCTTGCAATCAGACGATACGTTTTTGTAGCCCAAGTAGAAACACAATTTATGGGATATGTAACAAACTTTAATAACAATTACCCTTTGAGTAGTCAGCTTAACGGGAAAAGGTGGGGAAAAGGTGGCCACAGTTTTCCGTTAAGTTGATAACTCGAAGGTGATTTGTTATTAAACTATGTGATATACCCTAGAGGTATAAGTTGTGTTTTCATGCAGTACAAAAACCTTTCGATCAATTTCAAGAAAATACTTTAGTTTATTAGAAAACACAATAAGAGTAATGAGGGCGCCACTGTACATCCGGCGTACGCTCGGCGCAGTCTTAAATCTTTCCTCAATGATTGCCCCTACAACAAAAGTGTCTATGAGAAATATACTAGACAAAACATAATGTGCCTTTTTATCGTGAAGACGTACGAAAGAAACATTCACAAACAAACTCTGCACAATTTTGTCTAATAAGTCGGTTTCGTCTTTCAATAAAAAAAAATGGCAGTTTAAATTCAAGATGGCGGCTCGCACCTCTCTTCCCCTCTGCCATCGTCGAAAAATCAGACTTTGTAAAACTTGTAAACTCCATCGTATGCAATGCCGAAACCCTCTAGAGACTAGGCTATTGCTAAAGTCAATCATTTATTTCTATTGTAATATATTTATTTCTTTGCTGCCAAAGTTTATAATCAGTTACCTAATAAAATGAAAAACCTGACGGACGCAAAATTTCATGTTACATTAAAAACTATTAGATAATTATGTGTCCTTATAATATGACTGAATTCAAAATTGCATGTAGTGATACTTAAGATTAATGTAATTCAGAATGCAAGCATATTTATTTAACTTGACATCTTTATTATTTTGTTGTGTTGTTAGTTTAAAAGTATATGTAATTTAATGATATTGACATTTATATTTTACTAATGTTTGTTCTTTGCTACACCTTATGGGTAAAATTGTATTCATGCTCTAATTACAAAATATTTTCCATATTAAACTTACTTTATTGCACATAAACAATTACAGGACAAATCAATTTACAATAAATTAAAGCTAAAATAAAACCTAGTTATCACTAAACTAAATACTATAAAATTTAAATATTTTCCATATTTGTACATACATTATTGCAAATAAAGAAACTGAAACTGAAACTTGTATTTTTGCAGGCCACAGCCGAAATTACATACGCCGAGCTGCAGCTGTCTCCAGAATCCAATAACACTGTCAGAAGAGAAGAGCCTACTCCGTATGCCGAAATCATCGGCTCTTGCAGACCTAAGGCATAATCACCAGGCATCACCGATAAAATGTCAGATGGTGACTCATTATTTTATAGCCTTTCACAAACTTCTCTATACAGCTCTAGTTCGAAGCAAACTAGAGACTAGTAGCTGCGTCTGGAGTCCCAGCGAGGCCAAGTACAAACTCATGCTTGAGAAGGTCCAGAAATGGGTAGTACCCATACATGTATCCGACTAAGTTTTTGCTTGGCATCTTAAGCCCGCTCCACATTCTCGACGAAACTTCACGAGATTGTTTTGTAGAGATATTTGCCGAGATCGGGCGAAACCGAGAGCGGCCCACCACATTCTCGCCTTGCGCAGTTGTAATTGGACTTTCATCCAAGATGGACGTCCTCGAAACTTCTGTCGCTACAGTATTATGCGCTGTAGCATATTACAATTACTTACATATCCGTGAAAAAAAAGTTATAAAAAGACGGTGGAATAGGCGAAGATACTGTATGACTGCGACTCATCGCAACAGTCGGCCGACTGGCGGGAGCGCGGGAGTGTGGAGGGGTAGTTTCGCGCAAACACGAGACTTCACGAGAGCCCTTTGATGTTTTGCCTTTTTACCGCCACGAAATGGAGACAACACGAATATACGCGAGACAATACGAACATAGATGAATACTCTCTCCACACTCTCGTATTCGGCAAGTCTCGTGTAGTTTTGTCGAGAATGTGGAGCGGGCTTTAGGCTTGACTCCTTGGAGCGGTAATATCGTCTTGAAATAGCGGTATCTCTGACAAAACTCCTGTAGCAAGTGCAACGTTACTACTAACAGGAGAGGGTTGAATCTGCTTTGGCTATTGAGTTTGAGATATCGCCTTTTGGCTTATGAGGGCAGAATTGTCAACACAATAATAGAAAATAGAATAGAATGAACTATATTTCAGACAACAAGGCCCATATTTACAAATACCTTAAAGACTAACATACATAACGATATATAACATAAAATGAAAACAACTATTTATACACTTTCGTAGCGTCAGCTAGCTGGCGGCCACGAAATCGCCGAAATATGACAACCCTCGGCCAGAATTCCTAATGTATTGGTCGTGGTGCACAAGCCCGTGGGTTTGACTTCCGTAGTCAGTTACTCCGCCCCCCTGGCGCTGATGGGCTGGCCTGATGCTGGGCGGAGGAGATGCAGCATCCCGAAACGACTTCGTGGCAACATTCACCCGCAGGGAAGCAAAAGCGAGGTGTGCGGCGCTTCTTAGCGTAAATGTAATATCGCAAATGTGGAAAAAAAGATGTAGTGACTAAGATTGAAAAGGGCATGCTTCCATGGTTCGGTCATTTGGAAAGGATGGATGAAAAAAGATTGACGAAAGAGATATACAGATCGAAAGTGAGTGGACGGGTCGGAAGGGGCCGCCCTTGGCGTTCTTTTTCGAGTCAACGGAGAAATACTGGAAAAGGGCCGAATCTTAAGTACCCGAAACCGACGTGCGTGCATGACTCGATGTATGAATGTGGAAGAAGCGACAGAAATTTGTCAAGATCGTAGCAAGTGGAAAGAAGTGGTCTCTGCCTACCCCTCTGGGAAACGGGCGTGATTTAATGTATGTATTGGGCATTGCCACGAAGAAATCAATTCTTAAAAGATGTATTTTAATGTTGTAATTTTGCACGGGCACATGTCGTAAGTGTGTATTTATAAGATGATACAATCTAGAATAGAGATCGTAACGGCAAAAAAACTGTCTTTTTAGAAACGACTATTTATATTTTTTTATTCTTAACTCAATTTCGATTGTATATTTTGTATTATAACCGAATAAATGTTTAAAAAAATATTTTTGTCTCCTCATTTCTTACTACTGACTAAGTTGACATGAGTGCATGAGATTCGACACTTTTGGACCTTGACGTTATTGAAATAGAGTATAAAGTGACGAAGCTTTTCATATCACGACTACGTGATTGGAAACGGAAAGACTTACCTTTTCGCTCTTGTCACAATGTATGTAAGAAAAAGGTAAGTCTTTAAGACTGCACCGAGCAAACGCCGAGCGTCCAGTGGCGCCCTCATTACTTTCATTGTTTTTTCTAATTTACTAAAGAATTTCCTTGCAATCAGACGATACGTTTCTGTAGTGCAAGTAAAAACACAATTTATGGGATACGTAACAAACTTTAATAACAATTATACAATTATTAGTCAGGGAAAAGGTGGCCATTATTTTCCGTTAAGTTGATAACTCAAAGGTGAATTGTTATTAAACTATGTGATGACCCTATTAGTTTTGTTTTCATTTGTAGTACAAAAACTTATCGTCCAATTTCAAGGAAATACTTTAGTTTATTACAAAACACAATAAAAGTAATGAGGGCGCCACTGTACATCCGACGTACACTCGGCGCCATTAAAGACATTGAAATGGCCAATATATTTATGAAACACAAAAAAAAACGCTCATAAAATGTTAGAACGCTCATTAAAGTTTTTGCTTTACCACCGTCGAATTATTAATACCTACAAACAAAATAAATGTACAGGAAAATATTACGCATGTTAAAATGATTCAATGGAGGAAAACAAAATGTGAGTCGAGATAAACGACGCAGGTCGTGTACGCAGTTGTAATTATTACAAGTCATCAGTTGGCTCTGTGTACTGTGCACTAGTGCGGAGAGATGGAACTTTGGTGTTTCATTACGTTAGGCTTCCATTGTAAGTATCACTACATAGTATAAAACAAAGTCGCTTCCCGCTGTCTGTCCCTATGTATGCTTAGATCTTTCAAACTACGCAACGGATTTTGATGCGGTTTTTTTTTAGTAGATAGAGTGATTCATGAGGAAGGTTTTTATGTATAATACATTTTGTTTTATGTACGTGTGTTATAGAAAACTCAAATAAACCGAAGCGAAGCGAGGGCGGGTCGCTAGTTATTCAATAAAACAAAGCATTAGACATAAAGCCAGCACATGCATGCTGAGTTGGGACCGTTTCGCAACACTAGCCACATGTCGTCTCTTTTTATTAATTTACATTGTTATTTATTTACATACATACATTAATGGCCAAAACACACTATTGAAACGCGATGCGACGCAATGTGCCGACACCCGATACGTACAATGCAAATTCCCAACACATAAAATGATCATAGTGTAACTCTCGTCATAGAAAACAATACGATTTGATTCGACTCAACACGCATCGCGTTTGATCGGGTCGCGTAGCGTTTCAATAGTCTGTAGCAGCCTTAAATCACGCCTGTTTCCCAGAAGGATAGGCAGAGACCACTTCTTTCCACTTGCTACGACCTTGACAAATTTATTTCGCTTCTTCCACATTCGACGACGACGCGCTGGCCTAGTGGGTAGTGACCCTGCCTACGAAGCTAGCGGTCCTGGGTTCGAATCCCGGTAAGGGCAGATATTTGTGTGATGAGCGCGAATATTTGTTCCTGAGTCATGGATGTTTTCTATTCCACTGGACCACTTTTTTCTGTGTCTATGTTGAATCTGCATTTAGTGCGCGTAAGTTTGCAGTCATCAACAATATTGGTTACAAGTTGTGTTGTACCCAGAAAAAGGTGGTACGCTTGACATTTGGCTACACGGAATCTATGTTTTCCTACATCTATGTCCCAGGCATCACCCGCCCGGAGAGAGATCTCCCTATTGTCCTCTCTTTCTTCTTATACATTGGTGACCCCGACCGTCATAATCTTCCTACATATGTACTGTTAAACTAGTCTGTCATATAAATGATATGAGTGTGTGTTTTAAAGGCATGCATGTTCCTGAAGGAAATCATGAACAAAAGATGATAATGTTCAGTGATGGTGAATACTTGCGGATGAACGTACGGCTGGAATACCTTCCGTACGAATACGATACATACACCCTCAAATTAATGACAAGTAGGTACTTACTTATATTGCATCTTTATTTCATCCTACTTTTACCCATGTAATGGAGCAACCACACCGCTTAACGTTGCGTAAATTACATTCTTTTTCATCACACTTGCTCGTAAATAGTGTCCTAACATGCTAGAAAAATCGAACGTAAATCAAAAATAATACCCGCGGGCCTTTTTTTACCATTACGTAACCAAAGTGCGTAATAGCTTTTTCACCTCAGCAGCTCAAACAAGCAGGTTTTGCTGCTTAAAAACAGTGAGCAAAATTCAATTTTGCTGCGAGCGAGAGGCAAAGTAGCTTTTTAATTATTTTTTTTAAATGCCGTGAGCAGTGCTGGGGCTACTCACAATATTCGAAAAAATTGAACTTCACTTTGTTCTGTCACTTTCACTTCGATAGGAAAAAAGCGAGAGATAGAAACAACTTGATTCGGTTCGATTTTCAAATTCCACACATAGTAGGCCCAAAAAGAAACGCACGTTCGGATGCACACATAACCGTAAAATTGCAAATAAAACTATCTGTTAAACTTTGAAATGTGTTTATTATAACTATTTTATACAGTAGGTACAATCATTTTTTTTATTTAATGTTTTGAAGACAAAATTAATGAAAAATAAGAAGTTATGTATCTACATAATTTTGTTATCGTTTTAACAATCTTTAATTTCGTGACATAAACCGCGGGGGCAGTTTCAGAACGCATTTCAAAAATAGCGGGATTATTGTACTTAAAAAAAAAAAGTAATGTAATGTAAATGACGATGTAATTTTTGTTAATTTGTCCGCCATAGCCAATAGCCATAGACAAGGCCTAGTTAGGTTTTTTTTAAAGCCACAGACTACATAAAGCTGTATAAAGTTGTGTTTGCACTACGGCATTATCAAGTTGAGTGACAGGTTTTATCTGTTTCATGTTTATTTTTTCCACTTTTTATTTTATTAGTATTTTGCAAAAATGCTTGTGATTGATGCATATGCGATCGTGTCGTTATTTAGTCGTGTATTCACCAAATGGTCACAACGGAAGACCTGCGTTGGCCCTACCAGCTTCACGCTGTGTTGTTCTCGCTGCTGAGGTGAAAAGTTGTATGTCTCACACGAGACCAAAGTTTTTTACGTCTCGTATCTTTGAATCCCTCGCTACGCTCAGGATTCTAACCTAGAATCACTCGCTACGCTCGTGATTCAATAATAGAATCCTTCGCTTACTCGGGATTCAAAATCATCACTCGCAGCAAAAACCAACTTTGCTCTCTTGTTGAACAAATAACTATTTTTTAAATATTATACGTGGACTCAAACTATCACAATACGTCAGGACCCCAACTCTTGTGCCATTCGATATGAAGTTTCATTCGAGATGAAATGACAGTTGAATACTATTTCCTAACAATCTCGCATAATAAACTATTGATCTCATATGTCACTAGAATCGGACTCCGAACACGTTTGACATTATCTGTGGTAAGTCACAGACAATGATGTAGTCTGCTGCTAATAAGTTAAAAATATGATCTTTTGTCTGATTTTATTTCATTTCCTAGCAATTGTGATGAAAAACATTGTATGTTACACGGGTGGTAAAGGAAATACAAAGCTCGAGTCATTAAAGCCTTCTAACAGACTCTCGTTTGTACTCAATTCTTTCTTTACCACCCTTAATACAAAATGTACCATTGTTTACGCAACGTCACCATATTTAAGCCTGCGCCGAGCGTACGCCGGATGTACAGTGGCGCCCTCCTTACTATTATTGTGGTTTCTAATATACTAAAGTATTTTCTTGAAATTGGTCGGTAGGTTTTTGTACTACAAATGAAAACACAACTGATAGGGTTAATCACATAGTTTAATAACAATTCACCTTCGAGTTATCAACTTAACGGTAAAAAGTGGCCACCTTTTCCCGTTAAGCTGACTACTCAAAGGGTAATTGTTATTAAAGTTTGTTACGTATCCCATGCATTGTATTTTTACTTGCGCTACAAAAAAACATCGTCTGATTGCAAGGAAATTATTTAATTAATTAGAAAACACAATAATAGTAATGAGGGCGCCACTGGACGCTCGACGTTTGCTCGGTGCAACCTTCGCAACCCCACAGGTCAATTCTCAATTCTTTATTGTTTCCATAATGTACAATACACGTGTTAGGTAACTTATAACTACTTATAAGGTAAGATATTTTTATGGACCCTGGTAAGACGCATCGACTTACAAACTAGTGAGGGGCTTGTTTATTAACAATACAATACTCCGTTCCTTTTTAAATATGAACGACTATATTATATATTATTGAATGAATGAATGATTTATTTATTTGAAACCACATAACCACGTTACATCTTGCTTAAAAGTAGAAAAAATAGTAGGCAAATAGTTAAGTTTTGAGGGTGGTCTCAAAAAGGAGTCCACTCAGCATGTACCAAGGCATGGAAGTGCCTCGACGCTGATTTTCAGTGAACCCATTAAAACAATACAAAACAAAACACAAATAACAAATATCCACAGACCACTTACCCTATAGACTCCGCTTCGGAACAGTTTGTCTAGTATCTCATTAAGCCAAAATGGCGGGGCGCGGGGGGCAAAAAATGCACCGTGATTGGCTAGTTCAAAGTCAACGAATAATCAAGTGTGCGCGTCGTGGTGCGCGCCAATAGAACCATGGCAACCAATTAGTGTTCTATGAGCATAAGCATGGCTTACGGGGGCGCCTTTGTACTCGTATGCGGAGTCTGTAGGGTAAGTGGTCTGTGCAAATATCAAACAACACCTAGCAGAGCAAAATACAGCAGACATTTCAGCGAAGGTATAGTGTAAAAAGCAGATTAGACACATACATACATAAACTCACGCCTTTATTCCCAGAGTGGGGTAGGCAGAGCTACAGAATGTCCAACAACTAGATAAAAACTTATAAATATATATACAGGGTATCCCACAAACCAACGTCAACCCGCCTAGGGCTGATAGAGCAGCTCATAAGCTATCGATTTAACGCCCATGACTGTATGTTCAGCCATTGTTATTAGTTTCCGTGTGATTCTAATCATGCAAGAAAACACTGAAAATAAAAGTATAAATACATGAATTTAGGGGTTTCTCGTATCACGGATATAAGGAAAAATGACAAAAAATCCAATTAAAATGATCATACATACATACATATATAAACTCACGCCTTTATTCCCAGAGTGGGGTAGGCAGAGCTACAGAATTACCAACAACTCTAAAAACTTGTTGATAATTCTGTAACCACATTTTGCACACTTAGGCTTAGATGTTTACCAGTGTATTAGTGACAGGTTGCAAGTTGCCCATCGCCTAACAATACTATACGCCTTTATTCCCTTAGCCGTCTCTTACGACATCCACGGGAAGATATGGAGTGGCACTATTCTAACCCGGCAACCACACGGAATAAAATGATCAATATCTCGGAAACTAATAACAATTGCTGAACATACATGAGATTTAAATCGATAGGTTATGAGCTGCTCTATCAGCCCTAGGCGGGTTGACGTTGGTTTCTGGGACACCAGTATATTTCTGGGACACCCAGCAGCAAACAACAGTATTTTATATCGTCAGCTAAACAGAGGATGTTTGTTCGATTAGCAGATGGAGTTTTATTTTGTTAAATGTTGCCAGGGATCTAGAGTTTCTTAATGGTGGTGGTATTCAAATAAATACGCTCGAGTAACTCCCGATTTAGCCTGGTACCCCCCCCCCCCCCCAATAACTACTACTACTACTAATATGTATTTTATTTGCTATGCAGGTGCCAACAATACGTACCTCCCGTTCACAACCTCGTATTTAAACAAAGAAAACACTATAGTTATAGATCATTATTTAGAAAGCAGATATCAAGACACCGTGCTTCGAATCGTTTTAGGATCGACGCTTGGTAAAGGAGACTTGACTCGTGATTTCGCCAGGTTAATACATTTTCGAAGTCATGATATGAGCAAAGGTAAGTGGTTTTTTTTTATGGCATAGAGATGACAAACGAGCACACAGGCCGCCTGATGGTAAGTGGAAACTGTGACCCATAGACATTCGCATTCACAAGACTGCAATGCAATAATCCTAAGACTACAAATGCGTTGGCAACCCTGAGGACTAAGATGGAATGCCTCCATGCTACTCTCATTTCACCGGCTGTCTTGTCCCCAAACCGGAACACAACAGTGCGGACACTGCTGTTTGGCGGTAGGTTAATGGATAAGATGGTGGTAGCGATCCGGACGGACCCTGCACAAGGTCCTACCACCCGCCGCCGGCCGCTTCATACCTTAACTAGGCGAAACGTCTTTCCAAACTATCTTCATGCAGGTTTTTCCATTTTTATAGCGGTCGTAATCGTAAACCTTTATTTACAGATATTTTTATTTTTATACGTATAAAGATGGTATGGAAAGACGATAGACGAATGCCTTATCATAATTCAATTTTTTTTTTTTTTTTTTTGTGCAAAATGTGTTTACAGAATTAACAACAGGTTTTTAGAGTTGTTGGTAATTCTGCCTACCCCACTCTGGGAATAAAGGCGTGAGTTTATGTATGTATGTATGTACGAGTATGTAATTCCATTTTACAGATTGTACGAAGATCCGATGTACAATTTACTTGCCATGGTTGAAGTCGTACCCACATGCTGAAGATGGTAAGGAAATTAAATAAGGCAACAAACCCGTCAGAATGCTTTACGATGTTGTGTGGGTTTTACATGACAATGACATGGTAATGCAAACTTATATTGTAATTTGTTTCATGAAATAAATAAACTAAACTAAACTAAACTATGATATAGGTACTTTAAAGCGCGAATTACACACTTAAATTAATATTTATAGAAGAAAATTATTGAGATTAAAATTTTGTTTTAAAAACAAAGTGACTGGACGTGTTCTTTCCGTATACCCTTTATCCCCCTTACTTATAAACGTGGAATAAACTTGGAATAGTTTATGCCATGCTTTGTCACTTTCTGTCAGATGCAAAGGTCACAATTACAGATAAGGACAAAGCATGGCATAAACTATTCCAAGCTTATTCCACGTTTATAAGTAAAGGGGTATAATGTTTATTTAATTAATATTGTACCTTGCCTTTCAAGCAAACAAACAAAAACAAACGAAAAAACTTACTAACTAAAATGCTGGCAGCATTGCCACGTTGAATGGCAGAAGTTGATTGCTGTCTTACTTTAATTCAGTTCTAAAGCAAGTAGCACCTTTTTGCTGTTTTCTTCTAAATAAAGTGTGAGCAATTGAGCAGTCGACTTCCTTGCTTTTTAGCACGGACAGCGAAAATAACAAATCATTTCAACATTGGAGCTTTATGATTATGACAGCATGACAGACACTGTGATCTAAGGAGCTAGACTGCGCCGAGCGTACGCCGGATGTACAGTGGCGCACTCATTACTGTTATTGTGTTTTCTAACAAACTAAAGTATTTTCTTGAATTTGGTCGGTAGGTTTTTGTACTACAAATGAAAACACAACTTATAGGGTACATCACATAGTTTAATAATAATTCACCTTCGAGTTATCAACTTAACGGAAAAAAGCGGCCACCTTTTCCCGTTAAGCTGACTACTCAAAGGATAATTGTAATTAAACTTTGTTACGTATCCCATAAATTGTGTTTTTACTTGCGCTACAAAAACGTATCGTCTGATTGCAAGGAAATTCTTTAGTTAATTAGAAAGCACAATAGTAGTAATGAGGGCGCCACTGGACGCTCGACGTTTGCTCGGTGCAGTCTAAAATGAAGCTAATGCAAAACCAACGCGTTTAGCCCACGATGTCCGACAGCGTGCACGCACAACGATTTTAGCCTTATCTTCACCGAAACCGTTTACGAAGTTGTCATTTTCGCGATGTCCGTAAGATCACCTAGTATGGCTGCGTCTATATCGCGTGTCAAATTTGGATAAAGCATCCGTCACTCTCATACTTATTTACATGTCAGAAGGTGACGGATGCCTTATCCAAACATTGTCACGCGATAAACGCAGCTGAGGGTTCCCTTCATCTGGCATAATATCGATTGTCCGAAATACATTTCGCATAACAGTTATCGCAGAAACATTTTTAGTCGAATGATACTTTAGCATAACTGTCATAACGCATAACAATCATGTGGCAGAATTTTGAATAGCAGAATACTAATATCGCCGACTTTCATTTCGCAGAATTTTATGTAGCCGAATTTATTATGGCATAATTGTACCATAGCATAATAATTAGTAACGAACTGCTACCAGTAAAATAGGTTGGGTTAGGTTAGAAGTTCTACAATAACAGCCAGGACCGCATTGTAATTGGAGCAGTGGGATAAATAAGTTCCTTTCATCTTGCATAATATAGATCAAGGATGAAGTACCTAGTAAAATATTATTCTGCTTTATAACTTTATGCCAATTACATAGTATAATTCCATACAAAATTCGGCGAAACAATTATTCTACCATAGGACTATTATTCTCATCAACGTTATGCCAATGTACTATTCTGCCAAAGACAATTGAGCCAAATGACAGTATGCGAAAAAAATTATGCCTAAAGTAATTATGCGAAATGATGATTCTGCCAAGGGTTGCTATGCGAAACGAAATTATGACAGTAAATTTTATGCAACATGAATGTAAACCCGCAGCTGTATTAAGGCCCCTGGTAGGATCCCCTATTACTTTTTGTGGGGGATGCTACCGGGATCCCCTTCAATCGCATAATTTTTTTTAGACTATTATTGTTTCGCATAATTCATTTGGCATAATTTGTATTGGCATAATAGTACTGTCGCATACCAATACTTTGGCATAGGTACTACTTTTTTGGCATATTAAGCTTTTAGAATAATTTCAGTTGGACTAATTTCTATTAGACTAATACACATTAGGCATATTATTGTTTGGGCTATTAATTGTTTGTCATATATGTCATTAACCATAATTTTACTTCCCTAAATGAATAAAACACAGTTTCATTGTTACCTTGCATTTATTATAAGTTTACTTGAAATCATTTACCTACATACATGTATTATATAATTATATTTATTTCTAGTGGTGCTTGTTCATTTGAGTTTTAGATTACTGGCTATGGCTTGTAGAAATGCTATTTTTGTTGTGTATTCATTTTTCTTACTGATAATAATTGTCTATACGTTGCTGTTTATTGATGTATTTTTTCTTTTTTGTTGGTGGTTCTATCCCAACTTGTCTTTGTTCAATTGCTGTAATTTGGTGTGTTATTTCTTGGGTAATCTTTCTTGCTAAATAATAAAAATGGGGATGATGTTTTCCCACAAAATGTGCAAATCTGTTATGCCATGCTTCGGCATGATTTTGTGTTCTAGGTATGAGGTTACGTTAGATCACTTTAGGTACATTAGGTTAGGTTAGGTTAGTATGATATCCAGGCGCGAAGCGCCCAAGCAACGCAAAAATAGGAGGTCCGCGAAGCGGACCTCCGTCGACCTCGCCTTACTTCCTAAATAAGTATAATTATTAACACAAAACTTGCCATTTGCCCATGACTATTTTTTAGGACAAATACTGTTATGCGCTTTGTAATTATGCTAACTTATTATTATGACTTTTCGTATTTATGCTATTTGACGTTAGTCTTAATGACGAATATGCTTTTTGTATTTATGCTTTTTAATTTTATGCGTAAAAAATTATGCGTAAAGATGAGTATGCCCATTGCTAATTCGGCTAAAAGCAATTATGCGTAACAATAATATGACAAATAATTTTATGCCATCCAATAGAGAACCATGCTACCACGTGATCTTACTGGACATCGCGGGCGTGTTTTCATATTTATGCTTTTTATGTGTTGTTTTTACAGAAAGCACGTACCGATATACAGCCGCAAGTATCAAGAAGCAACCTTTTGTGGTTTCTTTCAAGAAGGAGGACAATTTAACCGTGGCTTTGGGCTTCAAAAACACGCTGACCAGAATCGAAAATGTCTACATGGTTTTCGCTTATAGTAAGTATTGATGCAGACCTAGGAATATTCGGGGCAAAATTAAATGACAGCTAGGGATTGCCTATATCGATAAACTCAATTATCGATGCTTTTCCCATATATCAGTGATCGCTCTAAGTTTTGTTTGTAAAAATAAAATTTGATTGAAAGTATGGAATGAAACAAAATAGCAAAATAATTCTGGTTATTCTTTATTTTAAAAGGATTTTTTAACCTTCACTCATCATCATCATATCGTTGTACGTGCAAATTCTGTTGCAAATATCAGAATAAAACTCTAACTATTTATATTATACTGACTTATGAATTATTTGTGTTATCGCTCGCGCTACCGACTTACCTGTTATACCTGCAACCCAAGTGTTAACTTAGGAAAAAATCGACAACCTTATGTTTGCATATTCTATAGGTTTCATACTTTCGATTGGTTGATGTACTAGTAGATTTTGTGGTGTGTAGAAATAGAAGCGTTTATTTTATATTTTAATAAAGTTGATTGTTGACCAAAAAATTCAGTTTGAAGTGGCAGGTAGGTAATTAATAATTATTTAAACAATTTCAAGAATAGAAGATTGATTGATATGTTAAAATGTGTTTTAAAAGAGCTTTTGGTACCAAAATATAAGATTCCGAGTATTTTCGTTTTCAAAAATGTGATTACGGGTAATTTACCGGTATTACCGGTGAAAATGTACAGAGACCGGTAATTTACCGGTTTTCAAATTTGGCCGGTGAAATTTGCATTCCCTAGTTCCATTGCTCTTTGGTAACACTTGAGTTAAGACTTGAGCCTTGAGTCAATGACCACGTTTGGGCACCGTATATTTTCTTTTTTAAGTAATAGGAATTTCTAAATCGTTTTTTTTTTTAAATATAAAAAAAATTGTCTATGATAATTGTCTCTACTTCTGGGAAACCCTTTATCATTTTAATACTAATGTACCTACTGATATATGTTTTGAATATTAAGGAAAAACCCCTGTTGAGATCATTCTAGATTCAAAATGGAATAATTTTTTTTACATTAAATTGCAATATTATTATGATTGAATATTTGAACTATGTGAGTGTATAAAGAATAGCCTTTAAAGAATGGTATTTAATGCAATTTGAGGATATGCATCTTACTTATCTTAGTCACAGTATTACAACAGCTCTATCTCTTTCTTTCTATCAATCATAAGTAACGAAAAAAGTGGCCACAGGCAAAGTTTCGAATATAGCTTTTCACTAACCATCGTTATTTTACAGGTAGAGAAAATAATTCGCAGGTATTCATAACTCGATTTAACTCCAACCTGGTACTGAACGAAACGTTTGACAAATCTTACATGAAGATACAGCTGTGTACGGACAAGCCGTGTAGCGTATCTGACACGTTTCCTGTAATTTACTTACAATACGATGACAGTAGAACTGGTAAGACTTATTTTAAGATACAATATAGGGAATATCCATGTTTTTTAAATCGCTTTTCTCAACGAAACGGTTAGAGGCCAATTATTTTAAGTTTAAGTTATAAAAATGGCTTATCCATAATGTATTTTATGATCTTAACGATTTCTTTGGCCATCATACATGTATAAATTATTAAATTCATGTATTTTTAGATATAAGTCACAATAATTTGTATGCTGGCAATGGGCAACTGTTGATGCTATTGTTATTGTTATTTTCCATCTTTTGTACACAGTTTACAGTTAATAAATACTTACTAATTACTTACATTCACGCGCGAAAGCTGCGGCCCTAGTATGGCTACGTCTATATCGCGTGTCAAGTGTGGATAAAGTATCCGTCACTCTCGTACTTATTTACGTGTCAGAAGGTGACGGATGCTTTACCCAAACTTTGTCACGCGATAAATGCAGCGATATTAGATACAAACATTGTTATATTACGATGAATACTTGTCATCCACCATCTTCGTTTCCTCCATTTCTTTTTTAATTTGTTTTTTGCTTTTGTCGTTGAGCGTGTGAATTATATTGTGAACACAATTGGGATTGACCAAAAAAAAACTCACGGTTTTTACTTTCTCAGTCGAAAGAATAGGAAATTTTAAGACACCAATTTCATTAATCTTGTTTTGACCCAATAGTTTTGTTTAAGTAGGTATCTTTATTTATTTAGCAGACATTTTATGGATGACATGATAATTTTAAATTTGGGATGGCATTTTCTAATAAATTACAACAATTAAATGATATCGAATGAAAAAAAGTGATTGTAATAGTGTATTGAAACATACTATTACAAGCTGTTTTCGCCTAACCCGTAAGATACACCAAGGAGGGCTTCAAGCCGAAAACGAAAGTCAAACAAAGGTTGAATATACTTTTGCCGAAATATCCAAAATAAATAAAGATTTCAAAAACTTAATAATGCAGAACGGCTTTAAAACCCTATTTCTCGAAATGGTTTTTGAATTGGAGTAATTGTAAAAATATGAACAATCCCAATTGTGAACACTGCTAATATGGAGGCAAAAAGAGTTTACACGTTCCGTGATTTGCGCCCGCGAATTACACGTGAATGAAAACTAATCCCTTTCATCAATTTCAGATCAAAATTGTCTGGCGACTCGATGCAATATAATCCTCGATTTTGGAGATGAAGAATCACATGAAAACTCGTATAATGAATCAGTTGCAGTTTCTGTTGTTAATGATGAAATTAATGCAGGTTAGGTATAATAAATATAAATAAATAAATATAAGGGGACAATCTCACACCAATTGACCTAGTCCCAAACTAAGCTCTAGGCTTGTACTATGGATACTAGACAACGATATAAATACTTATATGGAGAAACATATACTTAAATACATAGAAAACATCCATGACTCAGGAACAAATATTCGCGCTCATCACACAAATATCTGCCCTTACCGGGATTCGAACCCAGGACCACTAGCTTCGTATAGGCAGGGTCACTAGGCAAGCGCGTCGTCAAAATATATAAAACGGTACCGTGATTGACTGACTGACTGACAAACAAGTTAAGCGTAGGTACTACTACGACTTCATAGGCAATTAGTTTCCCACTACGAGTACTCCCCCTACGCCCTATTTTAATCCAATAGGGGATGAACTTCTGAAAATCGCTTAAAGCACAATCTGAACAATCCCTCAAAATTTTAAGTATATCGGTCTCGGGTGTGCGTTGGAATTTAGGTTATGGGTATTAAGACTGCGCCGAGCGTACGCCGGATGTACAGTGGCGCCCTCATTACTTTTATCGTGTTTTCTAATAAACTGAAGTATTTTCTTGAATTTGGATGAAATGTTTTTGTACTACTAATGAAAACACAACTT
Source organism: Acleris laterana (assembly GCA_963966035.1). NCBI lineage: Eukaryota > Metazoa > Arthropoda > Insecta > Lepidoptera > Tortricidae > Acleris > Acleris laterana. The sequence continues at coordinate 3,581,640 of OZ014467.1, read as the reverse complement.
ATAGGGTATATCATATAGTTTAATAACAATTCACCTTCGAGTTATTAACTTAACGGAAAAAAGTGGCCACCTTTTCCCGATAGTTAAATAATATCCCTCAGTCAGAATTCTCATTTAGTAGAGTTCTGAATTACCAAGAAAAAATTATTTACCTAAGTAAATATTGGTTTTGTGACAATACGAACCATTTTATTCCGTTTAGGTATGTTTACCGTGATCATAATGACTTTATCTTCCTCAGTAATTTATTGAAATAGGCGTCATTTGATATGACCAATTTACATTGGAGGAAATACACCGTTTTCCTTATATGCAACTACGTAATAATAAATAAAGTAATCATCATGATGAGTTTCGGATGGATGGGAAAATAATATATTTTTTTTGTAATACTAGGTATGCATTGTAGGTATGCCGTTGAGTCTCTTACATATTTTTATATTGTTAACATTATTTTGCGTTTCTAATAATATAGACACAGTTAAACTTTCAAAAATATTTAAGCACGACTCTACTGCAAAGTAATAAGGCTATACATATATTTCTTAAACCTTGTTAATGTATAAATGTTTTTCATGCTGACTGTGCCTGTTCAAATTGATTGTTGTTTATTTCTTTTGAGTAATTAAAATAATAATAATAATAATAATAAATATCAGGGGACAATGTCACACCAATTGACCTAGTCCCAAACTAAGCTCTAGGCTTGTACTATGGGTACTAGACAACGATATAAATACTTATATAGAGAAATATATACTTAAATATAAAGAAAACGTCCATGACTCAGGAACAAATATTCGCGCTCATCACACTAATATCTGCCCTTGCCGGGATTTGAACCCAGGACCGCTAGCTTCGTAGGCAGGGTCACTACCAGCTAAAAAGCGCGCTAACTAGCTAACTAAGCGTCTCGTTCCCTTTTATACATAATAATGATCACTGATGAGATAAATGGAAACGCTTGCGTTATGCCGCAGAAATGCATTATTTTTAAGTAAAATTTTAATTAAGTAAAACAACATAAAATAATATAACAATCATAACACAATAACTGAAAAAGAAAACTAAAATTAAATAAAACTAACTCTAAATATATAAATTACCTAACTAAAACATTAAATCTAAGAATGGCCCCTGCGGTTTTGTACCAAAGATGCTGGCAGCATTTCCTCGCTGGATGGTTAAACTTATAAATTGAGCGAGGAAACTGCCAGCTCTTCGGTCTCCCGTGACGTCAATGAGCCTCTTCGAAACTTCTTTGAAGAGGCTTCGAGCGCTAGGACCCCACGGACCAAGAGTCTCGACACCGAATGGAATAAATAATATATATTCTGGGCCGAGACCACTATATTTTACTACCTTCATGCTTTCGGCCGCTTCAGCTGCTGCACCAGCCCTATTAGAGGTCCGGTGGAGATGTGATGGGGCTAGCGTGTCTACACAGGTTGCATCCCACACTAGCACCCATAATTATATGGGAATAACGCAAGCGTTGCTATATATCTGGCCACTATTGTATTTTTTAATGGCGATCTGTGGCAGGCCCCTACCGTACGCCGCCCTGGCTCATCGTGGTCGCCACATTAGCTGCGATGCTGGTCTTGGTCCTCGCGGTGGTGATGGTGCTTCGGAGACGCAGCAATAAGCGAGACCAGAGCGAAGACGAGGGCATTTATGTACGTAAATATTTACAACTTCAGAGTTCGAAGCATAAACATTTTAAGGCACCATGGTCAACACCATTGTACCTACTGCCCTCCTATTTGAAAAGGACGCATGACAAATTTCATACATACATTAAATCACGCCTGTTTCCCAGAGGGGTAGGCAGATAGCACTTCTTTCCATTTGCTATGATCTTGACAAATTTCTTTCACTTCTTCCACATTCATACATCGAGTCATGCACGTACGTCGGTTTCGGGTACTTAAGATTCGGCCCTTTTCCAGTATTTCTCCGATTTGACTCGAAAAAGTACGCCTCGGGCGGCCCCTTCCGACCCTTCCACTCACTTTCGATCTGTATATCTCTTTCGTCAATCTTCTTTCATCCATCCTTTCCAAATGACCGAACCATCGAAGCATGCTCTTTTCAATCTTAGTCACTACATCTTCTTTTATTTCATAGTCAAAGTAAATTTAACTTCCCATCTTAAGCAACAAGGTCCTTAATGCATACGCGTTTCTAGAAGACATAGTATACGCTCTTTTTTTTAAGTAGGTCAGTATAGTTTCTCCCGTATCCCTTTGAAATGTGTCAAATTGTTGTGTCGATTGCTCTGAAATATTTTTTCCCAACATCCTTCCCAGGACGCGAATCATTCCGATTAAAACTAACTTATTTTTTTAAACAAATCGCGTCCAACTCGGTACCTACCTATATTTGTTTGGGAGCTATGATTTCACAGACTGACGTTAAACTTGCAACACCTTTATTAGTAGGGGACCCAACGCCACTAAACGTAGTTCGATAAGACTACCAGATGATATAATAATATATAGGATGGTTCTCGATAAACTGTACATATTGATAGGGGTGAAATTTTAGGTTAATTTATCGGTAAAACAATTATTTTTTTATACTTCGGTTTTGGTAAGTTGTATATTAACTTATTCTATGAGTTGAAATAATTTCAAAACATTTTTAGATCAACTTAAAATGAAACGAGGAATAATAAGCAAAAAAAAGTGATAAAATATCTGCAAAAAAATTAGAAAATCGTGTTTTTATGAAAACAAATGACATTTTTGCAGTAATTTTTCACAAAAAAGTAGTTACTCAGTCTTTTTTTATTGGTCTAATATTGTTATCAATTATAACCTTACTAATTTCAATACTACGCATTTTGTTTTATTTTTTTTGGGTTATTAGATCAAAAGTTACACCGTCACAAGTAAGTATGCTACCCAAACTTTATTAAAAAGTTTAAAAATCTGTAAAAAAGAACCAGTAGCTAAAAAAATTTTAAAAAATTGTTTTACCGATAAATCAACCAAAAATTTCACCCCTTTCAATATGTACAGTTTATCGAGTACCACCCTGTATGTCACGTCATTAATGTGGGAACACGAAATGGCATAGCTGCAATGCAAAAAACCTGGCAAAGCTTTTTTTTTTACAATGTCAGTTGTCTAGTATGATAAGACTGCCAAGTTTCGTTTGTTCCTCGGAACAGGGGAGGGGTAGGTCTATACGACAATGCATTGCTGCAAGCCCCCCCTGTTTGGCCTAATCAGTGACGCCTCGCACTTAAGTAGGTATCTAGTATGATTAATCTCCTCAAAAAACCAAAGCTCATAATGCGAGATAATCAATCTCTGTGAAAGAAAAACCACTGCTGCATTTTCCAAACATTGAGAAAGTGGTTGCTGCAGCGATTGAAGGTCGCCCTCCGCTCAGCCAGGTTTTATGCATTGCAGCATCGCCATTTGATGACGTAATTAATTAAATTTATTATACATAATAATCTGGTAGTCTTATCAAACTTAAATCAAAACTTTTCCGTCCACCGCTTCTGACTTAGGCCCGTATTAATAAACTCATCTTGGCTGAGATGCGCGTCACAAGATACGTCAAAGTAAACGTCAAACCATAGAACACTGTCATTTTGACACATCTCGAGACGAGCATTAGAGTTGAGATTACTTTATTAATACGGGCCTCAGACTTTTTTTTCGTCGGGGATTAAAAAGGAGTAATTAAAGCCGCTCACACACTAGAGATACTTATTTGTAATATTGTCGCCGGTCAAAAACCGAGATGTTAAGACTGCACCGAGCAAACGTCGAGCGTCCAGTGGCGCCCTTATTACTTTTATTGTGTTTTCTAATTAATGAAAGAATTTCCTTGCAATTAGACGATACTTTTTTGTAGCGCAAGTAAAAACACAATTTATGGGATACGTATAAAACTTTAATAACAATTGCCCTTTGAGTAGTCAGCTTAACGGGAAAAGGTGGCCACCTTTTTTCCGTCAGTTGATAACTCGAAGGTGATTTTTTATTAAACTATGTGATATACCCTTTAAGTTGTGTTTTCATTTGTAGTACTAAAACCTACCGACCAATTTCAAGAAAATACTTTAGTTTATTAGAAAACACAATAATAGTAATGAGGGCGCCACTGTACATCCGGCGTACGCTTGGCGCAGTCTTAAAACGGAACTTCAGACGTTTATAATTATACTCTCTGTGGTCGTTCGCTGCGCGGGATCTTGGCTGTCAAGCGAAGCGACTTCAAGGGTGGAGAGAAATTGGAATTTGCTTCTTGTAATGGCACTTTTTTTTTTCAGGCCACAGCGCAAGTGACGTATGCAGTGCTAGACTTGCCTCCGGATAGGAATTTATTGAAAAACTTGAAAAAGGAAGAGTCTACGCCCTACGCCGTTATCGCCGGCGCTTTAACACCAGTCATAGCCAACAATAAATGAATTTTAAACGTGTTTTTTTTATGTTGCGGACTATCGAATATGTTCTATTTAGGTAGGTTTACGATTTACGTTTCGATAGGCATGCGTTGGCGTTTTTGCGACATCGTATCCCATCGCCAACGCATAAGACCTAGGTATGCACGGGTGTTTTTTTTTTAAATAATGTTTACTACTTATTCCTCTTACGTTTACTTACTTACTATAAAACGAAACAAAGGTAAAAGGGAATAGGGTTCTTCCTCATTTATTTTAGGGTAAAGGTATCGTAGGTAACAGCGTATCATGTGCTCTGCCGTGTCACGCACAACTCATCTATATTTAAAAAGTGAATTTTGAGAAAAACGCCCAAACAACTTTTTACAAACAAATGATGATAGAATTGTTATTTTAATTCATCAGCACATTATTTCTAGCTAAATCACCTCTAAATAGGGTCTAGTACAAGAGGTTTTTTTTTATTTTTTATTTATTGCTTTATTTACCTTTTTAATTCAGTTAAATGAGTTTGCCATAACCACTGCTCCATACAAAGGTGGTTACGCGTCATGTTATTACTTAAATTAAACGTGTTTTGCGTAACCAAATGTATGTGACTTCTGAATGTCTATCTACATAGGTTTACTAACAATTATAAGAGATATGACTGTGTGACTATCTGTGATGTGCCTTGACTATTTGTGATAGTTATACATATATCACTCTTTCACGTGGGAGAGCCAAGCTTCGGCATGAATGGGCCGGCTCGACCGGAGAGATACCACGGCCTCACAGAAAACCGGCGTGAAGCAACATTTATTGCATTTCGCCGAGGTTACCGGAGGCCCACTTCCCCTCCCCCCCCAATGATGGCGCAGTTATGTAATAGGATACCCCAGGAGGGTACCAGCTGCGTTTGCGTTGGAGAATCCCTCTCTGGACTTCCATGCTCAGGATACACTGTACCTGAGCGTGGACGCCCAGACTGCCCCTCGTACTCTGGGGGGGGCAAAACCGCGCTCAGTTATTGGCCATCTGCCGGAGGTAAGGGCAAAGCAGCTACGGCAACCCCCACCACGTTTACCGTGGACTTCTGCAACATCAGGGGCTTACACTCAAACCTTAATGCTGTTCACCACCACCTCGAGACAGCAAAGCCGGCCTTGCTCTTTTTAACTGAGACACAGATATCATCTCCAGCGGATACATCTTACCTCTCCTATCCTGGGTACGGACTGGAACACTCCTTCGTACCTCGGGCTGGGGTGTGCGTGTACGTTAGAGATGATATCAGTTCTCGCCACCTCAGCAATCTTGAAGGTAGGGACCTCTCTATCTTATGGCTACGTGTTGACAGCGACGACCATCCGCGCGTCTTTGCGTGCCTGTATAGGTCCCATAGCGGTGATGCCGAAACGGATCGACTTATGGAGCAGATCCAAATGGCTGCAGACTCTGTGCAACAGCAGATTCCAGCAAATCCCAACCTTGGTTTGGTCAATCTTGCAAAAAGGCTTCTTCCCGGAAGCAGGAATGTTACCAAGCCTGGGTAAATGCAGCGACGGCACGGGATGACCAGGCCAGTGCGTTAAAAAAGCAGTTTAACTTTGCCTCTAGGTCCTTCAAGAGGGTTATTGCCAGGGCGAAGTCATTGCACATTGGTAGAATTGGCGAGAGACTTGAACGCCTCCCATCGGGAACTCGTGCTTTCTGGTCTCTTGCCAAAGCTATCCAGGGAAATTTCTGCACGCCATCTTTTCCACCCTTGCACATGGGAACTGATTCCTTGGCCTACGACGCAAAGGAGAAAGCTGATCTCCTGGGCAAACTCTTTGCGTCCAACTCGACCTTGGACGATGGGGGACGCGAACCGCCGACCGTACCGCGGTGCGAGAGCAGCATGCCGGATGTCCGGTTCCATCAAAGCTCGGTGCGTAAAGCACTTTTTTCCCTCAACATTCATAAGTCGAGTGGGCCCGATGGAGTCCCTCCTATTGTGTTGAAGACATGTGCTCCAGAGTTGGCACCGGTTTTAACGCGTCTTTTTCGACTCTCCTACTCCTCTGGCGTAGTCCCGGCTTCATGGAAGTCAGCTTTGGTGCACCCGATCCCAAAAAAAGGTGACCGCTCAAACCCGTCCAACTACAGGCCAATAGCCATAACTTCCCTGTTTTCGAAGATAATGGAGTCCATTATCAACTGCCAGCTTTTAAGGTAGGTACCTGGAAGACCACCAGCTGCTTAGTGACCGACAATACGGTTTCCGTAGGGGCCACTCGGCTGGTGATCTTCTAGTTTACCTCACACATCGTTGGGCACAGGCGATCGAGACTAAGGGCGAAGCATTGGCAGTTTGTTTGGACATTGCGAAGGCTTTTGATCGGGTTTGGCACAAAGCACTTCTTTCTAAGCTTCCACTTTATGGGCTTCCCGAGAGATTATGCGAGTGGGTTACCAGCTTCCTAGCAGACAGAAGCATAAAAGTCTTAGTTGACGGTGCATGCTCTGACTCCATCTCTGTTAATGCTGGTGTCCCTCAAGGCTGTGTGCTATCACCCACGCTGTTCCTTCTGCATATCAATGACATGCTGCAAGTCTGCGGCATTCACTGTTATGCGGATGATAGCACAGGCGATACCTTCTACACCGGCCGCGCCAATATTTCTCGGGACAACGTCGTCGAGAGCCGAAACAAACTTGTGTCTGAAATTGAGACTTCTCTAAAAAAAGTTTCAGAATGGGGTCGACTTAATTTAGTCCGTTTTAACCCCACAAAGACTCAAGTTTGCGCGTTCACCGCTAAGAAGTTGGCGTTCGATGCATCACCTCGTTTTGAGAGCACTCCCCTCACTGCCTCAGCCAGTATCGAAATCCTTGGTGTCAACATTTCGAGTGATGTCCAGTTCCGCGGTCATTTAGAGGGTTTGGGGGGAGCTGTTCGGATTAATTCCTGCCGCATCCTTCCGCCTTCGTCCTACGCGACAGAAATTCCTCCACCATCATTTAGATGGCTGGCAGTCCACATCTGTGCGTTTCACACGGAATTTCCTGCCTCGCACAACTAAACTGTGGAATGGTCTGTCGCCTGCGGTATTTCCGGACCGTTACGACCTTCAAACCTTCAAGAAAAGAGCGTACTCTCATTTGAAAGGCCGGCAACACACCTGTGACTCATCTGGTGCTGCAGGTGTCTATGGGTGACGGTAATCGCTTTCCATCAGGCGATCCGTCTGCTCGTTTGCCTTCCTATACCATAAAAAAAAAAAAAAATATATATATATATTATATTGTGGATATTAATACCAATGTTAGGAGGATATTAGGATAAATAATAACAATAAAAGTTAGTGTTAGTTTTAACTTTTTTTTAAATAAAATTGACATCTTTAAAACCATTTAAATCGTCTTGACTTAAAAACAAAGTGCTTAATGAAAAATTAACGAGATCAGTACATATCAAATGAAATTGCTAAAAATAATTGTATCGCGCCTATCTCGTCTAACTCGACAAGTGGCAGCCGTCGCAAAATTGTGAGCGGCCACGCACAACTATTATAACTTGAAATAGATGAGATGTGCATGACAGAGTTATTAAAAAATGAAGTTGTGGCGTGGGGGTTCAGTAACACAAAACACATGTAGACAACTAGCTTTTAATGAGACTATTTTACTATTTTAACTATTTACAAGGTGTGTCTAACAAAATACCGCGCGCGCAAAAAGTGTGACGTAACCATTCTACCGCTCAAAGCTCACTCAGCGCGGGCGCGGCGCGGCGCAGCGAGCGGGGGCGTGGGTCGTGCGACAGCAACATACCCCCGTCCCTTTCTTACCTAACGGCCGTCCGGCGAATATCGCGCCGGGCGGCTACCACGATTAACGCGATGTGGCAGCCTACACGCTACATACTCCCCCTCGAGTTCAGGAGAACGCCCACGTCCATGAACTCGCACCAAGCTCTGTTCTCGCTGACGTGGACGACCTCTTACACGTCTAGGAATGATAGGAGAAGGAGGCGAGTCATCTCTATTATAAAAACGAGCAAGCTGCGAAGCGTGAAACTTGCCCAATATCTCATCAGGTGAGCTCAAACTAGCGATAAGGTAAGTGGTAGGACTAACTTTTTTTACAATCAAGTATGGCCCATCCTTCTTAGGGACAAACTTGGCGGAAACTTTCTTTGCTGCGTTGCTAAGAACATGCGAGGTAACGAGAACCTGATCACCTACATCAAACACGTCCCCTGGTTTCCGCGACTTGTCTGCGTATTCTTTACGCCTATCTTGTTGTACTTCCACCCTATCTCTAATAGAAATTAAAGAATTTACAAAAGACTTTAAGTAGGGTGTAATCTGAGGCACAAAATTATCCTTTTGTAAAACTGCGCGGATATCATGTTGTACTTCTAGAGGCGAGCGGAGTTCCCTAGCAAAGGTAAGGTATGCGGGCGTGACACCAGTAGTTTGACAGGACGCTGAATTCATAGCAAACCTCACAGACGGCAGGTGTAGCGGCCAAGATGTATGCTCTACGTCGACCAACTGAGCGAGCTGTACCTTTAAATCTCTGTTCTTCCTTTCAGCTGGATTCGCCTCCGGATGATAAACTGGCAACAAGTCCTGTGTTATGCGCAGGATAAACATACACTGCTGCATCACGGCTGACACGAACTGTACTCCGCTGTCGGAGACGACGCGACGAGGAAGTCCATAGCGGAGAAAGTATTCCTCTATAAGGACCCGAGCACATACCTCAGATGTAGCATCCTTCAAGGCGAAAAGCTCAACCCATCGAGTCGCTGTATCCTCTACTAACAAGATCCACTTCTCCCCCTTCTCTCCTGGTGGAAGCGGGCCAAAAAGGTCTATCGCTAACACTTCACCCCTCTGGTTAAGAACCGGTGTTTGAAGAAGGCCAGAGGGCTTCTCGTTCGAGGATTTGTACCGCTGACACGTTGCACAAGACTTAATGTAGTCGGCAATGATACGGCGCATACCTGAGAAAAAGAAGCGCTGGGAGACGCGGTTAAAGGTCCTTTCAATCCCCTGGTGTCCAGCTACTGGTGAATCGTGACACTCCTTTAAGACGTCGAGCTGAAGAGCGGCAGGAACTACTAACTGCGCCTCATCACTCTCGACATCGGGATTGTACCTATATAACACCCCTTGTTGCATGAAGTATCCTCTTTCTGACCACCGTTTTGCTCCAATAGCTCCAGCATCTGACGTACTTTCTAACTCACTTACTATCTTTTCCAGGTCCGGGTCATCTAGTTGAGCACGCCGAAGATCCACGGGGCTACGCGCAGGTAAGTCCACAATGACCGAACACACACCACACTGATCTTTACTTCCCTCTTCACAGGTGGGACGGCTGAGCGTGTCGGCTACGACGTTGGCTTTCCCAGGAGTATACTCCAGCTGGATGTTGAAGGCTTGCAGCTTAAGAGCCCAACGTACTAACCTTCCTGACGGTGACTTCAAGGTGAGTAGCCATTTAAGCGGCTGATGATCGCTGCCTATGATGACAGGGTGCCCTTCAATATAGCCTCTAAAACGCTCTACAGCCCAAACTACAGCAAGAGCTTCCCGTTCGGTTGTGCTATAGTTCCTCTCGGCCGGCGTGAGCAAGCGGCTGGCATATTCAATAGGAAGTTCATCCTTACCTTCACCTTGCAACAACACCGCGCCAAGGGCGTAGTTGCTTGCGTCGGTTCTCAGGACAAAAGGCTTGCTGTAGTCTGCCTGGATGAGAATGGGAGCTGAAGTCAAGCGCATTTTCAACTCTTGAAAGGCTTCCGCTTGTTCTGAGCCCCACATCCATACCTGATTTTTCTTCAACAGACGAGTCAAAGGTTGAGCAACCGCAGAGAAATTGGAGATAAACTTTCTAAACCACGAACAAGTCTGCAAGAAAGTTCGTAAATGGCGTATCGAAGACGGCGTCTTCATGTCCAAGACAGCACGTACCTTGTCATCATCTGGTGATATACCATCCTGAGAGATGACATGCCCGAGGTATTTTACCTTTACACGTGCAAAGACACATTTTTCGCGATTAGCCTTCAAACCAAACATACGTAACCTGTCAAACACGGCACGGAGGTTCGCAATATGCTGGTCGAACCCTTCGGAGATAACTAGAAGGTCATCCTGATATGCCAACAACGTAACGTTCTCCAAGGTCGAGGCTGAACGAAGTCTGTCTATGAGGCGCTGGAAGGTGGACGGCGCGTTCTTTAAGCCAAAAGGCATACGTTTAAAACGGTACGTACCCATTGGTGAGATGAACGCCGTCTTGTCCCGATCTTCAGGAGCAACCGATACCTGCCAGAAACCACTCCGCATGTCAAGCGTACTCATATAGCAGTTACGCTTGGTCGACTGCACTAACTCGTCGATAAGCGGCATAGGGTAAACGTCCGTTTTTGTTACCGCGTTCAACTTGCGGTAATCCACACAAAAACGTACGCTTCCATTAGCCTTTGGAACCAAAAGGACAGGAGACGACCACTCTGACTCACACTCCTCTATAACGTCATCGGCCAACATGTTTTGGATCTCCGCCCGCATAACCTCTTTCTTTGCAGGCGTTACCCTATACGGAGGGACCGCGATAGGTGCGTGATCACCGGTGTCGATTCTGTGTTCCGCAAAAGGCGTAGGTTCTCCCCCCTGGCTCAAAAATATCCTGGTTTTCCATAATGAGATGGGCAAGTACCTCACGCTGACGATCATTAAGTGTCGTCGCCTCATTCTCCCTAAGTACATTAATAGCCGAGCAAGTAGAAGTCGGAAGTGACACGTTTTCGAATTGCAGCTCGAACTTCTGGCTGTCATTTTCGCTGAAGTGCCAACTGCCATTTCCAAAATCAAATGTAAGATTAAAATTTGACAAAAAATCTATTCC